>WAAF01019159.1:674161-1022209 GCA_013400475.1 Tricholaema leucomelas | reverse complement strand
TGGCTGATGTGCAGAACCCTGCACTTGGCCTTGTTAAATCTCATCCTGTTGGCCTCTGCCCACCCATCCAGCCTGTCCAGGTCCCTCTGCAGGGCTCTCCTACCTTCCAACAGATCAACACCTGCTCCTAGCTTGGTGTCATCTGTAAACTTACTGATGCTGGACTCAAGGCACAAGGCTGTTTATGTATTACATTGTTTAAAATTACTGCTACACTGAATCATTTTTTTTTCTTGTTGTTTCTGTTTTAGTTAATGCAATGTAACAAATTATATGCTTCCTCTGAAGAAGTGCATTGTATGGTCAAGGTAGATTCTTCCTCCTTTTATCACTGCCTAGTAGAACATGTTGACACTACTTAAAGTATCTAGGAATTGCTCCCGAAAACTCACTCCATGTTGAACTCGATTGAACATCTGTGTGACGTAAAATTACATCAGGGGACAAAGTGTTTTGTTAAGAACCTATCTCTAATATCTGAGCAGAAAAAAAATTGCATTATCATGGGGACTTCAATGGAAAGATAATGTTCTGTATGTTTTATGCTGTCAGGGCTAAAATGACTCTGACATTTAAAAAAATCATAGATAACTAAAATGTTGGTGCAGTAAATTCTTCATTAAACATCATACTGATGGCTAAAAAAGAAGGGGGGAAAAATCACAGTTAATGTTGGCTTAGGTGAGTGAACAGTTTAATATCGCTTTGTTAAATAGAGGAAAATGAAAACCAGGACATACTCTGTTAAAAACTGTAATGTAAAATCGCTCTCAGTAAATTAAAACCCCATTGTACAAAGTCTAAAAAACACTCAAGCCAAACCCTGAAATGATTCTTTTATGTTTGTGCTGAAAACTGCCTTAGAAAACAAAAAGCGCTGTTAAACAAATCAGTTTAAGCAGATGTGTACTGAAAAACATCTGAAGGAGCATAATTTGATGATAGTGACTATGTATCAGCTAAGAAATTCAGGAAACTGAGTATATCTGCTTGTATATTCTGCTAGCTGTAAATATAAGCTTCTTTCAAATTTCCAGAGCTGACTGAGTCTAGTCTGGGTGATTTCTAAAGTGAGGGGGGGCAGGGGACACCCAAACCACCACAGGCAGGAGGACAAATTCGATAGAAATCCGTGGCCAATATGTTTGGTGAGTTTGGGGTTTTTTTCTTTCCTTTAATGGGGCAGATGTTGGGCTTGTTGTGGTCATTAAGACGAAAAGGAATGAAAGGAATCCTAACAATGTTAACCAGATCTAGACAGAAATAGAAGAATTCCCCAGAGTAAGGCAGAAAATGGTGAAGTGTTCAATAAATAGTTCTTTGTTTGGTTGAAGGAAGAAGAGGCAAAGAGGGCAGATCATATGATAAAATATTTTTTCTATGGAAATACTAAATTGTACCTATTAACACTGGATGTTTTCAGGCACTATGGCCGTGTAACTTCATTCAGGAGTGCAAAAGTATGTAGCGAAATGAGAGGTAAACATAAAGCAGATGAATTTAGACTGCAAACACTGGTGTCAATTTATAGTAAAGTTCCGTTAAGAGTATTAGAAGACCTGCCTGAAGAGCTCTTGCAGTTGTTAGTGCTGAATTCTATAAAGTTGTCTGATGCTGGAGAACTTCTAAAAATAAAAGACAGTGCTGTTTCTTGTGCTTCATAAATAATAACAATGTGTAGTTTTACAAGGGTTACTGTTTTGCTGTCAGAGTAACTGAATGATGCAGGAGGAATGATGCATGTGAATGTTAACATTTAGCATTCAGTGGCATCTTAGCATCAAAACTAACTACCCACTGAAACCATCTCTATGGTTTTATAGAAGGTTTTCAATTTCCAGAAATTTTAGTCATAATATTTTCTCAAAAAGCTTAAGCTAAACCAGAAATATAACTAGTGGTAGTTCTGTGGCCAGTGTTCTGTGTGCTTGCAGTGATGTCTTTGAGTCTCACTTCCAGCATGCAAGATGTGCAAGACCATAAACCTTAGCAGGCTTATGCCATGTTACAATTGCACTGTTTATTTTTAAATCCTTATGAAGGAAGATAGTAGGAGACTTCTGTAATATCTATTTTATTTCCAGCAGCTCTCTGTAGGCTGTTTTTTTCAAAGGCATAGTTAGAATAATTGATATAAAGCCCTAAGGAATGTGATGCTTCAGACCATCTGCAAAATGGTGGCCTTACAATAAAAATGAAATGAACAAAAGAAGGACTAGGTACTCACTGTATTAATCTTTTTCTTCTCTGTCTATGATCTTTTCTCTTTTACCTGTAATAGAGCTCTAACCTTTAAATGTTCTCAGAGTTGAACAATTTTTCATGATCCAGCTGTCTCAGGATTGTTTTAGTTCAGTTAAGAGTTTCTTTTTATTCACTGTTGGGTATTCTTTTTTTTGAGCTATTTATGGGATTTAACTCTGTGCCAGATAGGGGTTAATAAATCATTATTTGAATAAGTATAAAATTATTCCAGTTGAATAAATGAGGATGACCTTATTAGAAAACAGTCTTAAGGCCAGTGTTTTTCTCCAAGAAATAGCTGTTACTTTTCCATACTCTCTCCCCATCAAATACAAACACACCAAATCTCTGCTTCAAAATACTATTAAAAAAAAAAAAAAAGTTGAAGTCTATTGATGTTTTCTTGATCTATTGATGTAGCAGTTTCTCCCCTACACTCTTATAATGGAAAATACTGCTTTTTTTTAAGATGAGACTTCATACAATAGGTAGCCAAGCCACTATCCATATGCATCAGAAGGGAGTGTAATCCCATCCTACTTGACTCCAGCCAGATGCTGTAGCCATTTCTTATGCAGACTTAGCTGTTAGTTACACAGACACAGTGAAGGTCATTTCACTGGATGATCCAAGGCTGATGGTTGATGCTAGTGTGCACTGTGCTGGTATTGTCTTGATCCCGAGTCCTGCCATGCAGTGGCTGCTATTTCTTTGTATTGGGGCAGGTTTTCATCCAGTTTCTTAACAATTTAGTTGAGGCTATCAAGTCAGCAGAGTATTATTCCCTGCTCTCTCCCCATCCTCTCTACCCTCCCATTTCTTTGGATAGTTTCCTGAAGATTTAGTAGCTTGAGCTTGTTCCCTGCAGAGTCAAACAGCATAGTTAACACAACACAGGCTGCTGGGTTTGAGGAAGAAGAACTGTAGCAGTATTAAATACTTTAAAGTCAACATTAATGGAACTGCATCCTAGCCCTGAAAAAAATTACCTTATATCACCAGTCACTTGAACTGACTCACCCTGCAGCTGCACAGGCTGATGTAACGAGGGGGAGGAGGGAGGCAGGCAGGAATCCATGGCTTCAAGGGATGGGAAGTGGGGCCTCCCCTTTTGGCAGACTTAGACTGGCATAGCTGTAATATGAAACTGCTTAAGGTTTATTGAAAAATCTGGAAGTGTCTGATTCGGTTTTACATCATCTAATCTGTGCTCAAGTGTACTTTCACATCACTTGCTGCAACTCGTATTTATGTTACAGAATTACTTGTGAGGCACAGAAATTAAAAAAAAATAATTCAAACCCAAAATGTAAAAGCTCAGATAGGACTTTCCATAAGTAATTAATTTGACAAAATATCTAATTCAAAATTAATGTAAATTTAGTTTGCATCCTAGTAAGTGTGCCCGTGACCACCCCTGTACTCCCCCTCACAGTTTGCTTAGCTTGCTCAGCATCTCTTTCCTAGGAAGGCAGAAGGCATAACAGGTAGTTGCTGATCACTCATTTGTTCCACCTGTCCACTTACTTTTCCAGACCTCAGAAAACAGGTCTCAGGTTAGAGCAAAGAGGTAGGTGTTACCATTTTTCCCTAGTGCTTGGATCAGGCAGGTAGGAGCCATTAAACAGGAGGAAACAGGGCAGTTATGTCTGACATAAGTTATTCCTGCTCCAGAATGTCGTTTATTTCTTCACTGATTCTCTTTTGTGTCTGTTTAACCGTTGCTCACATACTTCAGAATGATGCCTTTGTTTCCTCAAGCTTTCCTAGCATTCCTGATGTCCACGTAGGCTGAGTCCCTGTATGTGTGAACAATGCACTGAAAAGTGCAGGAGTTGATCTGCTTCAGGTAAAGCTGACAGTGTCAGAGCAGATCTGAGGAAAAGCAGCTCACTCTCTTAGCTTGTTTATTCTGACTGTGGTTATCATTGTCAAGACATACTGTGAGTGACTGACTTCAGCCTCATCTGATATAATGGGGCTTTCTGAACAGGTTATCCAGAAAGATTATTTTATTAGAGAGAGTGAATTACATAGAAGCTGCATTTTTTTGCTTCCTATTAAGGAAGCTGTGTGAGTGATCTTATATACGCTGACAAATTACGAGTCAGTGCTGCATCATCTGAAAGCAGCAGTGGGATTTGTGAAATGGATCAAAGTTGCTTTGTTGCCTTTATTCTTCGTCATACAAGTTTGAGAACAGAGGGACTATGTGTTGGTAATTGTACTTTCAGGTATCTGGAACTGCAGGGCCAGGTTTAGAAATTAATGGTCAGTATAATGTTAAAATAAGTGTTACTTTACAACTAAGAACAAATAGTGTGGGAAGTTAAAAATAAATTTGTCCTTCTGTAGGCTTTGTTCAGACAGCTTTACTGGTGGGTCTGTGGAGTTCAGATGTGCACTGAGTCCTATACTTCAAAAAGTATTTACTCTCCAAAGCCCTGCTAAAGAAATAATGCTGGAAATTATTTATTCTTTCTCATTTTATTCAAGGCACAATTACCTGTATTTTACCTGAAAGCATCCTTGCCTTTTCCCCAAGTTTTGATACTATGATAGGACTTGTGGTTGGAAAACTGAATGTTCTAGCTCTGTGTTCTTGAGAATTAAATTGTTCCACTTAAGTCCAAAGTCCAAAACGAACACAAAATTGGTAACTTTAAAATTAGTGATATTGCAGATAGTGATCAATTTTTGTTCCCGTCTACAATAGTGATCACATGAATAAGATACTGCTACAAATACAACCTTTCCTCTTACAATTTCAAAATTAAATATTATTGCTTTATACATTTGATTTTCTGCAAAAGTGTTAAAATGGTGTGTAATCATAACCTATGCAACTGTTTGCAGCATTAGTGTGAGGACTTCACACTGGTAAGACTCTGCCAGTTAGTCCATGCACCAGATGAAGGCTTCAGGTAAACTCAGATCTTCCTTATTTTGTCGTGGAGCATTTAGGAGGGAATAGGGGAATCCGAGTTCAGCCTCTGAGCTCAGCAGCAAGCTGCTGTAGCATGTCCAGCATAACTGTACTGTCTTGCTATTTTCTTCAGATCCTATATTCATTTACCTCTGCCTAAGGCCTGAGCCAGTAAAACTACAGAAGTGTTTCTGCCCTTGCTATGAGGTTAGACAGATCTATCACACATCTTTTCATGTGGGAGGACTTTCCTGCTAGCATTAAATTGCTCAAGTACATTTCGCATAGCAAAAGAGAATAGAAAAAGATAAAGTAATTCAGTCAGGAAAGGAAGTACAGCAGTCTCTGAAAGCAAGCAGAGTTCCCTTTATACTTGGCTATATATGGGTAGTCCTGGACTCTAGAAATAAATGCAGTATTTCTGTACATATATTGATAGCAGTATGACTAACTCCCTCCTCTCTCTCTATTTTTTTTTTGGTGTGTGTATGTGTGGGATGGTGTTTTGTTTGACAAGGTACTTTAAAAAGAAGTGGTAATTTGGGGATGAGAAACAGTGATTCAGCTAAGAGCTAGTTACAAATTACAGCAAACTGAGAATGTGGAAATGCATAAAGCTGGAGTTGGAAGGGATTCCTGGAGCTCACAGAATGGTTTAGGTTGGAAGGGACCTCAAAGATCATCCAGTTCCAACACCCTGCCATGGGCAGGGACACCCTCATCCAACCTGGCCTTGAACACCTCCAGAGAGGGAACATGCACAACCTCCCTGGGCAACCTGTTCCAGTGTTTCACCACTCTAACTGTAAAGAACTTCTTCCTAACATCTAGTTTGAACCCATTACCCCTCGTCCTGTCATTACAAGACCTTGTAAATAATCCCTCTTCAGCCTTCCTGTAGGCCCCCTTTCAGACACTGGAAGGCTACTATAAGGTCTCCTTGAAGCCTTCTCTTCTCTAGGGTGAAAAGCCCCAACTCTTGTAGCCTGTCCTCAGAGCAGAGGTGCTCCAGACTTCTGATCATCTTCGTGGCCCTCCTTGGGACTTGCTCTAACAGTTCGATGTCCTTCTTGTGTTGGGGGCTCCAGACCTGCACACAGTACTCCAGGTGGGGTCTGATGAGAGCAGAGTAAAGGGCGAGAAACCCCTCCCTTGCCCTGCTGGCCACACTTCTATTAATGCAGCTCAGGATGCTGTTGGCTGGCTGAGCTGCACACACACATTGCCTGCTCACATTGAGCTTTTCATTAGCTGACCCAGGTGCAGGACTTTACACTTGGCCTTGTTGAATTTCACAAGGTTGGCCTGGGCCCACCTCTCCAGCCTGTCCAGGTCCCTCTGAATGGAATCCCTGCCCTCCAGCAAGTCAGCTGTGCCACACAGCTTGGTGTCATCTGCAAACTTGCCACGGATGCACTCAATTCCTCTGTCCATATCGCTGACAAAGATGTTAAACAGCACTGGTCCCAGCACTGACCCCTGAGGGACACCAATTGTCACTGGTCTCCAGGTGGACATTGTGCCATTGATCACCACTCTCTGTGTGTCACCATCGAGCCAATTCCTTATCCAGCAGTGCTCCACCCATCAAGTTCATGTTTTTCTAGTTTAGTGACCAGGATGTCACGTGAGACAGAGTCAAATGCCCTACTCAGGTCCAGGTAGATGATGACAGTTGCCCTTCCCTTGTCCATTGTTGCTGTGACTTCGTCATAAAAAGCCACACAAATTTATCAGGCATGGTTTGCCCTTGGTGAAGCCCTTGCTGGTTACCACCAATCACCTTTGCTTTGTTTTCCATTTGTCTTAGCAGAGCCTTCAGGAGGATCTGCTCCATAATATTGCCAAGCACAGAGGTGAAACTGACTGGTCTGTAGTTCCCAGGGTCATCCTTTCTTCCCTTCTTGAAGATGTGTGTTATGCTTGTCCTTTTCCAGTCAGCAGGAACTTCACCAGTCTGCCATGACCATTCATGACACAGTCTCAAGTTGTGCCATGGGAAGTATAGGCTGGATGTTAGGAGGAAGTTCTTCACAGAGAGAGTGATTTGCCATTGGAATGGGCTGCCCAGGGAGGTGGTGGAGTCACCATCCCTGGAGGTGTTTAAGAAAAGACTGGCACTCAGTGCCATGGTTTAGTTGACTGGATAGAGTTGGGTGCTAGGTTGGACTGGATGATCTTGGAGGTCTCTTCCAACCTGGTTGATTCTACGATTCTGTGAAATGTGATGGACAGTGGTTTAGCAGCTTCATCCACCAGTTCCCTCAGGACCTATGGCTGGATCCAAATGTGTACATTTGGGTTCTTTAGGTGCTCATTAATGTGATCTTCAATTATAGTGGGCAGATACTCCTTCTTGCAGTCTTTCCTTTTGCTCTCTGGGACTTTGTCATTGTGGTTGGAGCCCTTGTCATTGAAGACTGAAGCAAAGAAGTTATTGAGCACCTCAGCCTTATCCATATCCTTTGTCACCAGCTCTCCATTTCCCTTCCGGAAGCGTTCCCACATTGTCCCTAGTCCTCCTTTTCTCACTAATACAACCTAAAGAAGTTCTTCTTGTTCCCCTTAATGTCCCTAGCCAGATTTAATTCTAGCTGTGCTTTAGCTTTCCTAACCTGAGCTCTGGTTGCACAATTTCTTTGTATTCGTCCCAGGTTACTTGTTCTTGCTTCCACTCCCTGTAGGTTTTCTTCTTGCATCTAAGTGTGTCCAGGGAGCTCTCTATTCATCCATGCAGGCCTCCTGGCGTTCTTACCTACCTTCCTCTTTTTTTGGGCTGCATTGCTCCTGGGCCTGGAGAAGATGATCCTTGAACACTGATCAGCTTTCCTGAGACCCCCTTCTTTCCAGAGGGTTTTTTCCCATGGCACCCTGCCGAGGAGGTCCCTGAAGAGGCTGAAGTCTGCTCTTCTGAAATCCAGAGCAGTGACTTTGCTATGCACCCTCCTTGATACCTTGAGGATCTTAAACTCTACCATTTCACAGTTACTGCAGCCAAGGCTACCCTTCAGCTTCGTTTCACTCACCAGCCCCTCCTTGTTGGTGAGGACTAAGTCCAGCGTAGCACTTTTTCTTGTGGGTTCCTCTACCACTTGGAGGAGGAAGTTATTAATGCACTCCAGGAACCTCTTAGATTGCTGGTGCCCTGCTGTGTTGTCCTTCCAACAGATGTCAAGGTGGTTGAAGTCCCCCATGAGGACCAGGGCCTGTGAGCATGACGCTTCTCCTGTTTGTTTGTAAAGGGCCTCATCTGCTTTGCCTTCCTGATACTACTCCTACTCCTACCTTCCCCTGCCTTACCTTTCACCTTTACCCATAAGCTCTCTGTTTTTGCATTGCACGTCCCCAGGTGGATGGACTCTAGTTTATCATTGACATAGAGGGCAACAGCCCCTCCCCTTCTCCCCTGCCTGTCCCTCCTGAAGAGTCTATAACCATCTATCCCCACACTCCAATCATGAGATCCATCCCACCATGTCTCAGTGATGCCAATGACATCATAACCCTGTAGACTTGCACCTAATTGCAGTTCTTACTGTTTGTTCCCCATGCTCCTTGCATTAGTGTAGAGGCATTTCAGTTGTGCCTTTGTTGGAGCTGACTTACTGACTGATTTTCCCTTATCCTGATCTTTGGGAACTCTTTTCTGAGGCTGTACTCCAATCCTAGGGGCAGATCCCACCTGTCTATGCTCAGGCACCTCTGTAGCTATCAACCTATCTACCTCTCATGTCATCACTATCACATGGATTACCATGTGATGTTTCCCTGTTGGCATCTACTACCTGAAAGGGGATCTGGATTGTCTCTTTAAGACTTTGACTGCATTATTTTGTCCCCAGAATGATTCTGGGCAGGAAGTTGAGAGCCCTTACTAGTTCCCAATTGGTCCCACACTGGTGTGTCCTCCCACACCTTGCCACATGGAAGCCTGATGACTTTGTTCCCCTCCCCCTTCACATCCCATTTATAGCCCTGTCATCAGATCCAAGTTTCTGTTGAAAGCAGTGCCTTAGACTTAGATGATCCAGGGCAATGTCTCAAGCACAGACTGAAATAATTTTCACCAAATGAGATCTCACTTCTAGTCTGGGCAACTACGTAAATATTTGTTATTATAGTGAATTAATTTTTCAGACAGAATATCCCCTGAAGCAGCTTGGATTCATTGGCTGCTGCCCTGTCATCATGCACCCTTGTGAAGAAACTATCCCTGTGTTCTGTATAACCACTTTTTAGGCATTGGGAGACTGTCATTAACTCCTTCTGAGCCTCCTCGTCCCTAGGCTGCCTGAATCCCTTCTTCCAGCCTTTCTTCATATGGCAAGTTCTACAAAATTTAAGTAATTCTGTGGGTCTCCACTGCACTCTCTGTAGCTTAAGTTGAAGGGCCCAAATTCTTGATATTTATCTACAGTCATCACCTTGAAAGTATTTTAAGAGGGCAATGACTATGGTACTGAAAAACCTGCCTGTTTAGTCCTACACCAGGTACAGATTATTTAAACTTGAGAATTGTGTAATCTTTGTATATGTCCTAAACAAGCTATGAGATTGTATTTATTTTATCCAAAGACATCTATGTTTTGCTGGAATGTTTAGCAGAGTGGAAGCATTTTAATTAGTTATGTCTATGCTTTCTGTTCTGGACTTTATACAGTATGGGGTGCTAGGGTTTGATGGGGTAGGAGGGATACATGTTTCTGTTTTGTTTTTTTTTTTAATAAGGAAAAGCAAAGAACTGTTAATTTGTTCTCTTATGGTTCTGACAATGCAAAACTGCTGTTTCACTAGCTAGTACTGCACAATGAGTGGTGGTTTTAAATAATCAGCTATGTAATTGAACATATTTTGAACCATGAACGTTAGGGGTTCAGTAGGTTGTGTACTGGAGCTGAGCTGCAGTCCCAGAAGTCGTACAAAAGATTCTGTTCAAGGAAATCCAACAAACAAAATTGTGCTATCGTCTTAAGACAATGACTGACTGCATTTGTATTACTTATATATCCTAAACACTGATGTTCTCTGACTCACATTAACCTCTTTCACAAGAATCACAACTCTTCACTGAATCTCCTATACCTATGTAATTTACTCTCTGTCAAACATATAAAACAAATTTCAGTAATACTTTCTGTTAGGGTTGTAAAGGAACTTGGAAAGGAAATCTCTATCGTGGCTGGCCCTGCAGTTTGACTGTCCAGGCAGATGTGAAAATCCTTGCTTTAACCACAATCATAGTTAAACTGATTCTTGGTTAAACACATTAGCTCAGGAGTCTCTTAAGGTTTTGTTCCAGGTTTTTTTTGGGGGGAGGGGGAAAAACAATTCTGTCACAATTATTGAATCAGACATTTTTAAATTACCTGAAATGAGCCAGGATAAGATAGGCATGTAAAAACTTGAGTACAGCTACTGGTGTTTAGTTTTAGCTCCCTTTTTAAAATAAAACTAGTAGAAATTCTGGGAAGCAAAGAATCTGGGGAGGTTTTAACGCTTGTAAGTACTTTCTTAATCATTGCTCAAATTTCTTTTTTGTTACTGTGCCAGGCTGCGTTTTGTGAATTGTAGCTTATCCTACTTTATTTATAGATCCAGATCTCCCCTATATCTTCTTCATATTTCCTGGTTTGTAAGGCAGATCTTTGCTTCAGAGTGGTTGATTTTTAACTTCCTGTGTATTTACATGATGTTAGAAATATTTCAGTATTATGATTAATAGTGCAGGTAGACATATTTCATCTATGTTTTTCTTCTTCTTTATAAGCTTTTTCTTTCCTTCTTTGCTGTACAAGAATGTGTCTATCTTTCCCTTATAATGCAAGTTTTTTATACATATATTTCTCCATAGTTTTGAATCTCACTCTGTTGGCATTACAGAATAGAATTTGACAGCTGGGTAAGTCATATTTAAGAGCATATTTTCCTTTGTTTCCTGCAAAGAAAAACAGATAATATATAAGGTTCCATTTAAAGCAAAAATCTGAAAAAGAACAACTCCTCAGCACCAAATTTCTTAAACTTCCTTTCCAATATAATCAGAACCTAGAAAAAGTCATTCAGGATTACACCCCTATCTTCATTGCAGTCTGCTGCTCTTCTTTGCAATTTCTCTGATTCCGTTTACCCATGTCTTTAACTGTGGTAGTGGCGGTGTAAGATGTAGAGTGTAACCACTATGAGGAGATAGCTTTATTGTCTCCTTCAGGGAGACATTACCTCTGTAAAATCCAGCATCTAATTGCAGTCTACTTATACCACTTAGTTGGACAATCACCAAACTAATTATAGCAGCATCCAGGTTTATCACAAGTCTGAGCAGAACAAAGTCCAGAGCTATTCACTTACTCTAGAAGTTGCGGTAGCTCAAATTTGAGAGTTCTGAAAACAGCCACAGTGCTGCTGCTATTATTGTAACTGGGCTGTGTACAAATGTAATTTTAGTCTCTGATGCTGTCAATCTGGCATCTTTCACAAGTAGTGATTTTATATTTTTAATTTTATATATATATATATACACATATATCTGTTTGACATATCTTACAGGGTGGTTATGGAGAAAATGATGCATTTACAAGAAAACTGAAGATTTTTGTCAGAAGAAAACTAGGGCAAAGACTCCTAAAAAGTTCTTAGCCCTGGGAGGAGAGCCTTTTGAAGGCCAGTGCGCAGTGCTAAGCTCTCCTTTTGAAATGCTCTGGCTGAAATACTGAGATGTATGGATAATATGATCCCAGAAAACTTGCAAAGGAAACTGCGATCAGAAACATAGGTGTCTTAAAGAGCAGGAAGATGTAAATTTTACTCCTGAAGGAAGTAAAACAAAGACACTTCCATTGAATTGGAGAGAAAATACAGAAGTTGTATTTAAAGATGTACAGGAAAGTACAGAAAACAGGAATTCTTAACATCTAATACAATACAGGATACATAAGAATTCCCCCAAACTGAAGGGACCAAACTAAACCACAAAACCCCAGTACTCACTTTCTCTCCCCCACCCCCCGCCATTGTCTCCTGTTAGGCCCAAAAAGGCGTTGATTATGCTGCAAAAATTCAGTCCAGCCTTGAAGGCCGCAGGCAGGTCTGTTGCCCCACTATTTATCAGGTAAGTGCTCCCTCTGGAGAGCCAAAGGAAGGGAGAAAAGAGACTGATTTGGCTTGCTGACCCCTTATAAAGAGATAGCAGAATTATGGGATTGAATAATAAAATTACAATTTCTGGAGTCCACATCCTGGACCTTTCTAGTCCTCCTAGAGGACTCAGCTCTGTGGCCTCCTTAAAAGGGACAACTTGCCCAAACCACCACAGTAGGAAACTGTCCAAGATTAGGCCTCAAACATGTTGAATTCATTACCAGCAGCTGTGCATATAAGAAGTGTTTCTTTACCACACAACCAAAACCACTGTGGCCTGTCGCTGCCATTTGTATAGCAATTTGCTGACTTTTTAAGAAACAGGAAAACATTTAGCTAAAACAGGAGCTGAAATAACTGATGTAAGATAATTTCAGGGAATTTTAATAGCTACTGAGTGTGTATCATATAACTATGCTGAACTGCACCTATAGATGAGATTTTACTTTATGTAATAGAACTCACTAAGAAAATATTTTTTAATGTGATGGTAATAGTTTAATGTTTACTGTGGATCACAGATATGGCTCTTAAGAGGTTCCTTCAACAAACAGGAAAGGTAAAGTGATACGACAGTAATAGTGTTATTTTGAGCATCAGGATTTTAAGTTACTGACATTTTCTTCAAGATAAATTCAAATATGCCTCCATTAGGGGGAGTTACACATTCATCACTAAGTGCTTCTGATTTTCATACACTGTTTGGTATAACAGATTTTTCTCTTGGATGTGTTTGTTAACTTTAAAAATACTCTGTTACTGCTATTACTGCCTTATTCCTCTGCAGTGGGATGTGGGTTTGATGTTTCCCAGCTTTTTTAACTTCTGATTAGCACACAGAAAATTGCAGTGGAGAAGGTCCAACTTTATCAATTTCTGAATACTTCAGAAAACAAAAAGCTTTTATAATAGTAAAAATATATTTATTAATTGGGGGACTTTTTCCAAAATGAAGTGTGGATGGGAAGATTTTGCAGAATCATGGAATGGCTTACGTTGGAAGGCACCTTAGAGATTATCTACTCCTACCTCCCCACCATGGGCGGGCATGCCTCTCAACCAGACTCAGCTGCTCAAAGCCTCATCCACCCTAGCCTTGAACACCTCTGAGAGGAAGCATTATTCAGAACATGTGGAGGGAAATTCTCAAGCAGTTTTTCGTTCGACCATCTTTTTTTTTTTTTTTCCCATCTGTGAAACTGCTTCTGCCTCAGGGTAGTTCAGGAAATCTATCAGTGTCTGGTTTGTTTACTTTGGTGTAGGAGAGTTTTAAATAGAATGTGACCCTTGTGCTGAATGTTAGTATGAGTGTTATCAAAAAGGCAAAGAATACTGATGGACTTCAGCTGATAAATTCTTATGCCAGGCTTTAGAGTATAGTAGTTTTAGATAAGGTATTGAAATCATGTAGTTACATGCCTAAGCACTCTCCATCTACCTAAGCTCCTGTGTAAGGCGGATAGTGACAGATCCCTTTCCTTTATATAGAAAACCGAGAGCCACAACCAGTTGAATGCTCTGTGGATTAAGTTCATTGCGTATTTGTTGTCATCACCATAGGAGCCATTCTGTCCTTCCATAGTCCTTGGAGTACTTTCTTGGTGTCTGGTCCAGCTGCAGGAAGCATTGACTTCTGGGAAACGTCAGAAGAACTTCTGGGAGGCCCCATGAGTAGGAGGAAAAAAAATTCAAACACCTACAGTCTTAAGATTCTGGTATAATATATTTAAGGGCTTGTCTCAAAATGAATGCCTGTATCACTACTCTGCTGGTGACTTTCTATCTCCTCCCAGCAAAGTTATCACAAAGGTAGGTGGACAGGATGAGAAAGGACAGTTCAAGGTGGGGAGTAGTGAAGGGGAGAAAAGGGAACAGAAGTTGATCTTTCACTGATCATGCCTAGATAGATAGATGACTGAAGTGTCTGTGCACAGATCATCCTCATTGTAGAAAAAAAGTACTTAGGCCTCTGGATGGTGGACATAGATGTGAGAATAACTTATCAAAAGTGGATTGTGACATTAAATGCGGCATAGACATCCTTCTTGTAATATTTTTTTGGGGTACATTTTCCATGCCATTTTAGGAACAGGCTTTTTTCCATACTTTTCTACTGGTTTGACCCCAATTCCATCAACTACTGAGGAAATGCAGAGATGAGTATTTCAATTCTAATGAATCATAAGCATCCTCAGCAAGTGGGAAGAAGAAAAGAATGACGGCCCAGTATGGAAATTTCCAGATTCTTGAGGAAGGGCTGGCAATGCTTCTTGCAGTATAAAATAAATGGCAGGGCAAGCTAAGGCAAGTTGTGTGCTTGTGGGGAAATACTTAAGGAAACACTGCTGTAGAAAGCAGAGTGGACTCTTTGAGACACCTTGCAAAGTTTTACCTGCCTTTATCTACCGACATTAAGGACAGCTTCTATACAATATATTATCATCAGGACATTTGCAATAAAAGCTGCAGTTTTACTGAGTGTTTTTCTTATCTTTGAATCCTTCTTCAGCAGCCACAGCTCTGGCCATCTCGGATTTTTTGGCCTCAGAACTGATCCAATCAGGCTGGCATTTTCAATTCTAAATGTGGCCCCAGTCTTCCATGTAGGTTTTCGTTTAACCTTTCACTTTGCATGCTTCGCTTTTAAAGTGTTAAGCCACATGATGGGTAGGAAGAAGGGAGGTGAGGGGAAAACGCTTTTGTGTGACTTGCACTGATTCATCAGCAACCTAAAATCTCCTGTGTCATGCCATTGGCTTTTGTGTGCCTTCAGTATAATATATACACCAGATTTAGTTTATTTATTTGCCTTGAGAAATACTTTTGATGCCAAGTATTCTACTACTTGCACACATTTTAAGGGCTCTTGTACAAGAGATTTCTGCTGGCCTTTGAATTCCTTCTCTGGCAAATAACACTAGAGCTTGCAAATCTGGCAGTGCTTGTGGGAAGGTCTTTAGTGAAACCGATTTTTAGTGAAATCATTTAGCCAATAGAATTAGGAAATGATAATGATAAAGTTGGCTGCTGCAAAAATAGCAACTGAAAGACAGAGCCAGACTCCATGATTTTTGAAGCTGTTTAAGACACATGGATGCATGGCAGTCTGACATATATGCAGTGGCATGACGAGCAGGGAAGTTGTAGTGGGAAGAAAGACTTTAGGGACTATTACATGTGATAATTTCTGCATAATACACTGTGTTCTGGAAACCTGTGTGGTGGTTAGCCTTGCTCAAAGTAAGTTGAGCCTGAGTAGCATTTGTAAAACTGCACTACTCATGGCTCTGTGTGCGAGCATAAGGTGAACGGGGTCACTAAAATGTTGTGAGCACACCAAGAAATCCTAAAGTATGAATAAAAGGAAGGAAGAAATATGTTCTTCCCCTCTTAAGTAAATGGCAACTTTAAATTCTTGATTGTGTTTCCACCCTGTTTCTGAATAAGCCACATCTGCTGGCATTGAGTAAAATTATTTCACTCGCTGCTTGGTATGTTGGCAAATTTAAGTCTGCTGTGTCGAATGTGGAAAATGATCACCTGCTCTCTAGGAGAATTAATATACAATAAATCACTTTGAGTTGTACTATAAATGCAATTGTAGATGCACTACAGCACTTAGTCTTGTGTCTAACAACCCACGTATCACCAGGCATTCATCATCTGCTGATTGTGTACCACAGGAAAGTTTGTTCAGGCAGGCAGTTTTGAGTGTAAAATTGTATATAAACCCCATTCTTATGGTTTATGAATACATCTTTTTTGTTTCTCTTGCGTGCAAAAGGTGTAAGCTGTCTACTTAAAATGCATTGCAGGCTGCTGGATTTTTTTACATAAACCCAAGTTAATATTTTGGAAAGCATTTATTTTAAATGTATGATTTTTATAACCACTTTGTATATAAACCACTTGCAGGGATATGGCTCACACCAGGTGTCAAGACTAGTGTGAAATAATTTTTATGCCACCTTTCCAAGGCAATAAATGTCATATAAGCGTACACAAGTGCAGATAGAGTACTTTTAGATCAACATTTTCAAACTGTATGTTAGAAATCTGCTTGACAGACTTACCCAAAGGATGACACTTCTTTTTTTCCACAGCAGCAACTGTGTAAAACGAAAATTTGCTCTGGTTGGTGGTTTTTTTTTCCTTTTCTTTTTTTTTTTTTTTTTCCTCAAGGAGTATGATGTAAAAGGTGGGAGGAGAAGCTCTGATTAGAAGAAAATAAATGGTTTCTTTCTACTGAGAGGGGAAAAAAAAGAAAGAAATTCCTGACTAAAATGATAGAGCAAGTTTTAAGCCATCTACCCTGCAATAAAAAGACAAAATACAGGATGAAGGACGGCAACAGCTGAACCCATAGTCCCAGCCACATAGTTCCTGTCATGTCATGAGCGGTGTAATACTTATTACAAGAACTATGTGAAGTATTTTTTGTGAGAATCACACGGATATTGATTTTGTGGAGGGGGGGTGGATCAGTGCACCTTTAAAAGCTGTCATTTTGGAGTAGTACCTTGAGTATTTTTTTTTAAGATGATCAGAATACAAGTTAAGCTTTTCTGCAAGTGTGAGATTCCAGCTTCATCATTAAGAAGAGCAGAGTGTTTTTTCTTAGAGCTTTATTCTCTTATACTGATAGGATTGCTCTGCTGGTGGTCTTCACCACTTCCAAGAGATTCACAATAGGGTAGTTGTTTTCCTTTTCATGAAAGCCAATTCTTCTTGTCAGACCTCTATACAAAACATTTTCTTCTAAATGTGTTGTTTCAAACAGCCTAGTTATGAGGTGTCCTAGTTATGAGGCTTCCTGTATCTCACCAGTTTACATACCAAATTGCCCTCTTTCTCTTTCCAGTTACTTTATATCACTTTCATTTGCAGTAAATATCTTTGTCTCTTTCTTTCTGACAAAAGTGTAAATCTTTAATTAAATTTTAAAAAAATTTTAAAATCAGTAATCCAGATGGATTTAGAGCTGTGGACCCAAGTATTAACTGTAAATCAAAACTTAGTCACTTGGAAGCTGCTTATTATGAAGATTAAAACACAGTCTCCAGTCTGCATTAGCTGTGCAAGCAACTGCTGCTTTGCGTTCTTTTCCAGATGAAAGTCAGTGAGTAGCACCAGATGATAGAAGTTGATGAAAAATGGGAAAGTGATACAAAAAATTAAGGGCAAAAGGTGCCACAACTATGCATGTTACAGAATCTTTAATAATTCTCTTTAGGGTCCTAAAGTGTTATGATGCACTGAAGTGAGTCTCGCAAGATACAAACAGGACTTAAATTCATAGAGTTCAGTTAAAAGAGAGATATAAGTTGGATATTTCTTTCTTCAGTGCAGAATTTAAACTTGTTCATCAAATGCTTATTGCCTTTTCCTCTAAAACTAGGTAAAATGACCTGAAAACGTCAGAGCAATAATTTTTATTGTTTCCTCTCACTATCATCATTCATATAGCAGTTCTTCTGAAACAAATAGGATTAATTTTTTTTTTCCCCTCCAGGAGGGAGAGAAAGGGGGTATTTTTTAAAAAGAACTCATTGATACATCATCTAATCTCCCCAAACTTTCATGAAAATGTCTTCCTCCCCATCACTTAGTGGTACTATGAGATAAGGAAAGCATGTATGCTTTGTGTTTCTAAGAACTGTGTTAATCATTCAAAGCGTATGTGCGCTTTTTCTCTGGTGCCTGAGTGGTACTGCCTACACTACGTTCAAACATAGGAATGTATTAGTGCAAAAGTAACAAAAACTACCAATATTGTTGCATAAAAACATTTTGCCTTTTTTTACCTTGCCTGATGCTGCATTGAGCTCACTGGGAAATTTGTCAAAGAGCAGAGGAATGTTATTTACATTAATATATTAATCTACAGGGCTCAAAAATCACAGTGCAAACATAACACTGGGTGCTTTTATATTGCTTCTTAGAGAAAAACAAACAAACCCAACCCACTTTTTATCCACTTACAATCAATAAAAGTGTCATAATTCAATCGTTTTTTGAAAGAATTTTATTTTTTGCTTGCTGTACCCCAATTTTATCTACTTGCATACAATTTCCATGCATATTTTTAGTGAAACGCTACCTGAAACTGCTAAATACTTAATATGCTCTCTGAAAGGGGTTATAAAAAATAAGCTTGCTGTTTCCATACTTGAACACTTAATGTGCAGCCTCATCATGGTCTTGCTCTATTCTCATTTAAATCAGCATGATTGCCAGACGAAAAGAGATTCTCAGCTTAGTCTCTAAATGTAAGAAAAATCTACTCTGTTAATGCTATAGAACTACAAGATGTCCTATGTGTAAATATATTTGGGCACATGTGCTTTCACACGGGAACACATTATACTACTAATCTTGTTGATACCAGATAGTGTTCTTAAGACTTATTTCTAGAAAAGGATTTGCCTTTTTTTAATACATATCCAACAGGAACTGGAAAGCTAAATTATAAATATTTTGCTTAATTGATTAAGTCTGTTTTGTAAAACAGACAAGAGAATCTATTTTATTGGTCATAAATTATACTTTATCTGACAAAAATCATTCTCTTAGGCAGTGTTTAAATTTCATAGCTTAATACCCTGGGTTTTTTGTAGGGTTGTAAGGAGGAAAAAAAAGAAGTATGTTCCAAAGTGATGTATTGATGCTGAGTGACTTCAGCTTCTAGGCAGATGCTCCATTCATGCTGGTTTGCAGTGTACAGTATTTCTTTAAAATATACCTAGCCTTTCAGTAGAAGCAGCTGTAACATTAATTAAGTATTTATGATAGGATGTATTAACAGGGCACTTAGGCTTGTACTTTTCAAATAGGTGAATTAGTAGTTGTCTAAAAAGGTGTTTGTCCCCTTTTAATAAATCTCCCTGGTCATCATTAATGTTGATAAATAGCTGAAATTACTATCTTGATGATAACAAAAATAGTTCACCAGCTAGGATAGGCCTCAGAAGACTAGCTGACGCATCATTTTTTCCCTCTCTCATAGTGCTATTTTTGTGGTATTGACAGAGTCAACTTTGTGTCTCTATTTGCCATATTTAAAATGGGCATTATAAAGTTTTCTACTTTGGCATAATGGCGCTCAGAGAAGATAACAGTAAGGACCAAATCATTATGTGCTTCAAGAAGCACAGCTGCTTGTGCCTGGAACACCCTATTCTAGCGACTACCCAGAGTCACCTCTGGTGTAACCTCTGAAGTTCTCCAGGCATCAGCTTAAACTGATGGAATTACCAACGTGACACTTCTCCGTGTTAGAACTTGTTTAACAGAGAGTGAATATAGATGTTTGTTAATACCTTTAAATTCCTAAAAACCCAGCACTAATTCAGATGACGATATAATAACTAATCATTGTGATTAACATGCAATAGCCCTCCCTCCCCAAACCAGCCAGTTTGAAAGCTGGAACAAAGCCCTGCCTCCAGGAACTAACCACATTCACAATTCTCCCCTGTTTTCATACACTCTGGAAAAAAATGAACTATGCAACATGCTATGAATGCCATAAAATTTGAGCTCCTCTGGATGAGAGAAGAGGAATCAGTTCCAAAAGCTTTGAGTTCCCACAAAGAACATCCTGTTAGCAGTTCCTTGCCCTTTTCTACCAGCAAGGCCCCAGCTCAGTTGTTTTCACTGATCTAAATTGTGCCAATACAACAGAAAGAGTGGGAGAGAAAAAGAAAAATTCTTTCACTTATGTCAAGGCCAGCTGTATGGTACCTTTAAGTCCTTTAAAAAAAGATAAGCTTTCAAGTGACCCTGCCAGTGACCTGAAAAGGCCACTGTGACTTCAGCAGGGGATGAGTCTCTCTTGCCCGTGAAAAGCAGCTTCCAGTAAGGAGAGCAAAAGTGGCTACTGTAGTGATAAATGTACCTGCAGATAGCTGCGTGGATTAACACTGCTCTAATTTATTCCACATTAAGAAAGAGGGCTATAATGAGTTATTAATAAAGAAAGACTAAAAATGGGTTCAAATTCAATGGTTAATGTGGTGCATTAATTTACTGTAATAATCTTTCTGACCAAATAATTGGGGGGGAAAAGTACTTCTCTCTTTTCTTATGAATGAAACATACATGCTCTTCTCTGCCTCCCACCTCCCCACAAGGCTTTGTTTGAGCTTTCTACTATTGGGCATAAGCAATGTTGTCATGAAGCACAGTATCTGTGAGAGAATTTGTTTCACTCTCGTTTGTCTACTCCATATAAATATTTTCCTAAGCAAACATCTATGTTCTAGACATCTTTAGTGTTGCACCTAACAGATTTCATAAATCATTTGTGCTGGCATTAATGGGACAGTAGAGTCACAGCATAGAGGAAATCAAAGCAAAGGAAAATTCCATTGCAACTGGTTGGAAATGGACAGAAAATCCACTGCAGGGACACCAACATATGTTCCTGGATGGAGGAGCCAGGTCGAGGAAGGTCAGCACTGGCATAATTACAGAGGCAGAATCTTACTTTTTTGGTACACCGTTATCCTCATATAATGAATGCACAGTGTAGAAAAAGGGGACAGAAAGTACAGGAGAATGGTGACAAGGTAGATTCCTTTTGGGAAGAGGGATTGTCTAAATGCCTCTTGCCTTCTGTACTACCTGGCTCTTGGAAGACCCAATATCCTGTTTCCTGCACAAGTTCACGGCAGTCTTCTGTAGAGAGTGCAATTACAGGTACCCTCTGAGCGCAGTAGTTCTCTAAAGAGCTCTAAAGCTCTACATGAGCTGACTCCAAAGCACCCTGTTCCCATTCTCTTTCTTTCAAGATCTGTAATCATATATGCCTGAATTAATTACCTACTTAGTAGATTTCTCAGTGGCAGAAAGTGCTTATCCATAGATGGTTCATTCAGGTAGTTTGGAAAATAGTATTTGTGTGAGCTAATACCCCATTTATTACAGCTAGACCTCTTGGAAGAGACACAGAGAATATGTGTTGCTGTGGAATTGCTAGAGACTTGCTTCTTTCACTGACATTAGTTCATGGCTTCATCTCATGCCTCTTTTCTTGGCTGGTCTTGCAGCTCTTGCAGACAGGAATCTGTCCAGAATGTGAACTTCAAAAGTTTCTAATTGTAGCCACTACTCTTCATCCCCACCTCCTGAAGCCCCAGCAAAGTCCAAGTCAATGGTGACTGTATTACAGTTCTTCCTTTGTGCTAGGTCGTGTGCAAATCTATCGTGAACAGCTTCAATTCAAGACGTAGTATTAGATCTATCACTTCGGGATTTTTTTCCCATAGTATTTTTCCCCATAGCCAGCCAAGGCTGCCCTTATCAGGACCTCAGAATTTAGCTCCTTATTTTCCCCCATTTCACAGAATTCTATTTCAGTCTGTATAGTCTTCACTTCTCTAGGAAGTTGCAAATGAGCAGTAATTGTGTGAGCTTTTTTGAATATTATTAACTTTCTTATGAATAATACATCTAAAATATGTGCTTTTATTGTAGCCCTCTGCAGAACAGTGTTGAAACATATTCTGGAATGGTATTATCATCCCTGGATGTATTGTGTAGTCATTAACAATATCTTGATACAATTTTTGGCAAAATGGCTTTTGGGTAGTTGCTGTGATAACTTCACCTGTCTCAAATCTTGTAACAGGGTGAGGGAGAGTTAAGCAAAGGCCCAAAGTGTGTGGGGGGCAGGGTGAAGTTTCCTAGGAGTTTACTACATAACACTGTACTTTTTAACTCAGAAGGTTCCATGTGTAGCAAGTTAGGATTGATGTTGGAAATCTCATTCCTAGACACTTTTTAAAAGAGTTGCATGTTCTGCAAGAGGTAATTATTTAAAAGTTGTGGGGGGGTTGTTTTTTAATCTTGGTTTTGTACTGAAGACAGCAGTACGAACTTAAATTTTTTTTATATCTTATAAAGATACGATTTTTTTCCTTTGAATGAGTGCATTTATGTCTGCATGTTTTGTAGGCATCTAGTTGTTCTGTTTCTTTGGAGTATTTCAGAAATGAGTGGTGAATAATGTGAATGCTGTAGTTTGTGTCTTTTCCTAGCGTTATCTGCTGCAGCTCTGATGTATAATGCAGTGCACCTGTCCAGTCAGATTGGGCTGCAACTCCAAAGGCGCTTGATTAGGAGCAGACTTAATCATGAATTGTCGAGTGTTTCGAAGGAAGCCGAGTTCGTTAATACTCACGCCCGTGCAGGTGGGGACGCAAAGCGATCTCCTCAGGTGGGGATGGGAGGAGGAGGTGTTTGTTTGAAGCAAAGCACAGGTGCTGCCTGATGAGGGGATCGGTTTCGACACCTGTGCGCTAAGACCCGCGCTTCGGCCAGGCCTTGCTTCGGGAGGGTTCTCCCTGCGCGAGCGAATCGCCACTCTTGCGCTTACTGACGGGGATGAAGCGTCTGCGGCCGAACGCCAAGCCACCTCTTGTAAGTACGACTTCAGCTCGTTTCCGTACATGCTTTAGAGACTCTGGCGACAATTTGTGCGGGAAGGCGCGGATGAAGTTGATTTTGTGTCAGTGAAAATCTGAGTTGCTGCCGGCCGCACGGCCACGCAGAGCTGCTATACGCTTGCCTATGCGCCGCGTAGCCGACCTCAACCCAGCCGTGCCGACGCCGCTGCACAGGCGGCTTTGGTCGCTTTCCCGCGCTCGCTGGGAATGATTCTTCTGCCTTTCCCCCAAGCTCCTGGCCTCCAGCTGTAAGCATTCACGCCTGTCTCCCTGCGAGCCGACCGCCGCGGCCCCGAAAGGGTTACGTGGTGCCAGGCCCGGCCCCCGCTCCTCGCCGGGGAGTAAACACCGCCGCTTCAGCCTATCGCGGCGGTCGGCTGCGTGGGGCCGGAGGCGAACGGGGCTCCGTCGGGCGGGCCGCCACAGACGGGGCCGGGCGGCGGAGCGGAGTGGCACGGTGCGGCACGGTGTGGTGAGGTGGGGCGCGGGGCGGGGCTGGGGAGACGGCGGCGGTCGTGCGGGGCGGGCGCGAAGGAGGCGGCGGTGGTGTCGGTGTAGCACCCCGGCGGCGTGGGTCGGGGGCGAGGGACGGCGCTGCCTGGCTCCGCAGCTCTAGCAGCCGCGGGCTGCGAGTCTGGTGTTTGTGGCATTGCTAAGCCGAGAGGCAGCTGCTGATCTCCTGTTCCTTCCTCGCTGCTCAGAGAGCCTGCCCCGGTGTGTGGCCGGGATGCGATAGGGTACATTGGCGAAATCGGAGGTGTAGGCAAGAAGTTTTTGCTTAATTTGCAATCAGGGTGCTGCATCTCGCTGTGTAGTGTAAGCCGTTGAGCTCCCTCACCGTTATGCGCCGTTGTGTTTCTAGTAATAGGAAAAATACGAAGTGCTTCTAATTATTACACTTGTTGGAGGCTGCGATACCGGCTATACTGGGAGGAAGTGGGAGAGACCGCTCTAGTTCCAAAGTCTAGAATGAAAAATTGAACTTTATAACAAGGCAAAATATGCAAATAAAAGTATGAAAAAAAAATCGGGTTAATTTATAAAAGGTTTGTGAAATCCTTCATTTAATGCACAGTGTAATCTTTTAACATTTATGTGGGCATCTGAAGGAAAAAAAAACCCTGAGGCAGAGCTATGGTGTGGAAAGTAAAGTGCTACTGAAAGCAGTCACATTTCTCTCTGCTAGCTTCTTCTCTTTTGTATACCTAATGATACATATAGAGAATACAGCTGTGTCACAAAGTCATTCTGTATTCTTAAAGCTTAGTATAATCAAATTCATTGCCTAAAGATGAGGTAGTTGAAGATTTGATCCTTTTTCACTGAAGTGGAAATACTTTCAGTAATTGAAAGCAGATTCATGTCTGGAGTTGTATGGGCCAAGATTTTCATTTTTAAAACAAACCTTTTGTTCTCCAGCCTTAAATATTTCAGTGAGCCGTTTGGAGACCTTTGTTTGTTAATTGATAGAGTAGACTGTAAGGAAGGATTTGGGGCGGGGGGAGACCAGCTGAGAAATATATGTCCACAATTAAATTAACTTAGAATTACAATGTCCGTGTTCCAGTGCATGTACATACCATTGCAGGTTTTTTGCCCACTGCATTTTAGTTTCTCTGTTAATTCATGTGAATCTGAATTTTAACTAAGCATCTGTCTGAAAAGTGGTTTGCTTTTTAATAGTGAAGTGCACATGCACTTTCCTCTGGATCATTTGCCGTGTTGTATTAAACAGAAAAAGCTGAACTTTGAAGATTTGGGGAAATACTGATCTGCACCAGCACACAAACCTGACACATCGTGGTGATAGCTCCCTTTTGTTAACTTTGAGCCTGGTTTTTGGCCGTTACTATGTAGAGCTTTCGGGAACCTTGCCCTCTGATATTTCAGCAATGAAGAGAGAAACTTGGGATGTGAACTACCAAACCCTCAGACAAAGATGGGGCTGCTGTCGTTCTGTTTGTTACCAGCTTTGAAGGTAGAGAACAATGGAGGGAGAGGAAGGGAAGTACCTTCTTTGCTAAGCGCTCTAATCCACAGAACGAATTCACTAGAAGTAGGTGGAAAAATCACTAAATGTGGCAAGACTTCATCTTCTGTTAGAAAGTGTGTGAATTACTTAATAGACAGAAGGATCTGATTCAGGCTATTACTAAGATAAGGATATGTTCATTTGCATAATGATATTAAATAGACCAGGTTTCTTTTCGCGAACTTCCTGGTGTTCATACAACTGACACAGTTCACTTTACTCTCTTTTCTTCTTTTAAAAGGTAAATCTTTCAATAAATCTTCAGTAAGTTCAGCTTTAAATATTTAAGTGAAGTTTGAGAGGGGGAAGTGGTCAAACCAGAACAGAAAATCTAGCTTACCATTTTATTCATCCATCAGATTGGGGCTCAAAACTGTAAGACAGCTCAGTAGCTACAAATAAGATATTGCAAAACTTTCTGATTAATCACTCTGCAACTTTTTGTGGAGAACAGACTTATGTATGTCACAGTATGGTGTTTTTTTTTGTTGTTTTCTTTAAGGTGATAGAAAGCCATGTTACAAGAAACCTGTAATAGCGGAACTACTACTACTACAAAAAAAAATCAATATTTAAATGGTTTTATCTACCCTCTTTTGCAATAGAATTGAGAATAGGTGAAGTGCAACATTCCACGCAATATGGAGTAATATTTTTTTATTTCCTTTAGAAGAAACGCAACTGACCTGGTAGCTGTCTGAAAAAGTCTGGTACTCGATGCTCTAAAAGAAGGGTAAATGTTGCGTTGGGTATGTGTCTGTTTTAAAGATTCACAATAAGAATGCTGCTAAGCACTGATCAGTGTATGATACAAACAGATCCAACTTAATTTCTTTTGGCCTGTAACCTTATGTGCCTGATGTGTATCTATGGAGATTTAACACGTTTACCAGATTATTGAACTGATCTGGTAAGTAATTATGAGATCAGACTTTCCAAATTTTCTTTCTCTAGCTTGTTTCATATCCTAATTCACTTGTTGAACTAAACAAGAAGGAAAAGGTCACAGTATCTATGGTTTGTACGGTGTAGACACTGTATTGTTTTCCAAAGGAGAAAATCTGTTTGCTTTCCTATCTCTTTTGTATGTCCTCAAAGATCTGAGTTATGTCATTCCAAATGTATCTGTAGGCTTCACCCTGTTTGGGTCTGATAGACTTTCCTCAAGATGTAGTTACAGATTTACACATTTCAAAATAACGAGGGCTTCCATATTTTCAGTGATGTATAGAGAGATGATGCTGTGATCTTGTAACCTTGCTTTGAAGAAGTATACACCTTTTAGGTTTGAACTTGAAGATTTTTATACAAAATATATTGGGATTAAATAAAGGAACTGTAGTAATAAAATGCTTCTGTAGTTTTCCAATGTTAGAAATTTTCTTTAAATGCTAAGGACAAATGGGAAAAGCGGCACTTGTGTTCCTTTAGAAAGCTTTACCTATGTTAAACTCTGTAAAGGAGAAGTAGGTAGTTGAATTAATCTGAATAAATGGGAAAGAGTCATTCACCTTCTTTCCCTAAGATTGAGATAATTGAATGTACAATTATGCAGGAAAGCCTCAGAACTTTGGGACAGTAGGAGCAAAGTGTGTCATCTTCTTTTGGCCCTGGCTAGGGCTGCCATTTATTCAAACCTGAAATGCAAATAATAATTTTGTGTATACTGCTCTAAAGTAGGTAATTTATGAAGCAAGTAATTTAAATATAGAAAAGTGCTAAAGTTTTTAATATCTGGAGACAGTATATCATTCCACTAGGATCCACATGGGAAACAAAACACAGTTGCAATTTTGAGACCTAATTCGGAGTGGAAGTTTTATGATTTGCTATATACAGCAGAAAAGATTTAGTATAGCAATATTTGTGTATTTGATGTGTTAACTGGTGACAACAGCAGCACTGGGTTTTTCAGTTGATCTGGTTGGATTTTGGGTTTGGTTATTTTGTAGGGTAGTAGAAGATGTCTTTATCCTAGGTTTAAGTTCTGGTATACCCAGAATTCAGGATTTGAGTCTGGATTAAGAAGTGTTACAGCAAACAATACAGTCAAATACCTGAATACTTGAAAGTTTGGACAAACTGTGTCTACACTTCAAAGTATTGGTGGCCTGACAGAATGGCAAGGGCAGATACCGTTGTCATCCCTGAATATCTGTGTTATGATAAAACTGATTAAATATGTGTGACAGGGCAGATATTGTTGTCATCTGTGAAGATCTGTGTTGGGATAGAACTGATTGAATGCATGTAACAGGTTTTTCTGCATTTATGCTGTATTGTCTGTGGTAAAGGATCAGCAATTTCTACAGTAGCAGTAAGCTCACATACCTAGTATCCTGTCAGCAGTTTTATCTTTTTGATGCCAGTTGCTGTTCTGCCTCTTTCTGGCACTTGCAGAGGAGTCAGACCTATACAACGGTATTTCTAAGATGTGTAAAAGAAAAACAGATTTTTGGGGGGGGGGGGAGAATGAAAACAAGATCTCTTGTCTGCAACTACAAAAAGAACATTTAGCTGCTTTACTTTCTTTTTTGTTTTCTTTTTATCCTGTTTCAGTTGTTATTAGTCCAAATGCTATTTGACGTGGGTTGTTTTTTTTTCTTGATATAAAGAATTAGCATCCTGGAGACCCTTGGGATAGTAGAGAACAAATGAATAAAATTTAAAGAGGAAAGTAGCTGTTATTATAGAATGGTAATACTTGGTCATTTTTCTTCATGAGAAAGCATTACCTAAAGCTTCCAAATTGTCATAGCTGCCAAAATTGTTTTAAAACTACTTCAATTTGCATTTCTAGTGTAGTTGCTGACCACACACAAATTTAAAGGGGGGGGGGGGGAAGGAAATGCTTTTATTAGAGCACCTCTTGGTTTAATCCTACAGTTGTACTTTTTCATAAAACATCATGGTACCCATGTATGAAAAATTTGCAACTAGCTATCTGCAGAAATTTCAGAGTCTGGTGGTTGTGGTTTTTTTCTTTTTTTCAGAATGTTTTTCTTCATTAGTCAGAAACTGTGTTAAAGAAAAGACTGTTGTCCAGGGAGTTGTAAAATGTAGCCTGGAAAGCCTATTATGTTCTTTCTTTAAATAAAACAGAATTGCCTTATGTAACAAAGTTAACTTTGTTAACCTTTTATAATTATTTAACCATTATTTCATTTTACCCCCTGCTTAAACATTGTACGTTAATGCAATAGACACCTGGCTGTGCTCTTAAAAGTTTATTTGTCTTCCAATTCCTGTGATAGTAGGGGGCAGTATATCTCCTTAATTATCTTTGCTCAGGGAAATGTTGAAAGGCCAGGGTAGTTAAACAAGGCCATTTGGATTTGCAGTAAGGTCAAGTCAGATGCAAGGAAAGTGGTTAAATGCATTATCATCTTATTGAGCACATCATCAGTGAAGTGACCTTGATGGAGGTGGAAAAAGCTATTTGGCTATTTTATGACAGCCACCTCTCTGATGGCTTTATTCCTGCCAGAGAGTACTTCAAATAGCTTTATCACAGTCTCCTCTTGCTTTGAAATCTGTTTTTTCTTAATTACAGATAATATGTTAGAGTCTGAACGTTGACATGGACTTCTCTGATAATGGCATATTTTAGTACTTAAGAGTTTATCCCTTGGCTTAGGAGATACAGTGGAGATATCTCTAAACTGAACATTAAGATGACTGTAATGTTGGATATTACATACCTGCCTTTAATGATATTAATTTGTTTTCTATTAATGCAAACTTGAGTTCCACTACTTTTGAAGGTGTTTTTAAGTTACCTCAGCGCAGGAAAGCCAACTTCCATCCTTAGCAGCAGGGACACTATTTTTTTAACATATGTCTATTCATGTTTTTAAAAGATACTCAAACCATGGGTGTCTCGTGGCTGCTGGAAACAAGTAATTTAGAAAATATGCAACTAATGCTTATATTCCTCTGTCACTTGTGCTTTCTAATACTGGTCAATACTGGTGCCTTAAAGGCTTAGAAAAGTGAAGTTCTGGCTGTTGCACAATGATTTAAATGTTTAATCAAAGTACTTTCCTCTGTCTATCTTCCCCTCCCTCCTTTTTAACTCTCGTTTTCCATTCAAAAATGGTTTCCTTATTTGGTGTAAAATTATGCTGATTTGGAACAGCGTCCTCTTAGGTGTCTGGCTTTGAAAATACCTCAGTGCTAGTTGTAGTTTTTCTCTCTACATGCATTGGCATAATTAGGGGTGTTTTAAAACAAATATGCTAAATAACAAGGAAAGACCATATTGGGACAATTTGAGCCCCTTAAGATATAGGTTAATTGTCTGAAACTCACAGCAGAGCATTACAAATTAGTAGAGACTAGAAAGAATGATTTATAGGAAAAGATTAAAGTAAGTATAAAAGCATAGTTACATGAAATATCTGCACTGATGGAAGAGCCGTCTGCAAGATTTCTAAAAACCAAGTGGACTGAGGTGATACATCTAGATGTAATAAAATAAAATTGAGGACCAGCTGCATATGGGATGAGATTTAACAAGGCCAAGTGCAGGGTTCTGCACTTCAGCCACAACAACCCCAAGCAGCACTACAGGCTGGGGACAGAGTGGCTGGAGAGCAGCCAGGAAGAAAGGGGCTGGGGGTACTGGTGGATAGTAGGCTGAAGATGAGCCAGCAGTGTGCCCAGGTGGCCAAGAGGGCCAATGGCATCCTGGCCTCTATCAGGAACAATGTGGCCAGTAGGACGAGGGAAGTTATTCTTCCCCTGTACTCAACACTGGTCAGGCCACAACTTGAGTACTGTGTCTAGTTCTGGGCTCCTCAATTCAGGAGAGATATTGAGATGCTGGAACATGTCCAGAGAAGGGCAACAAAGCTGGTGAGGGGCCTGGAACACAAACCCTATGAGGAGAGGCTGAGGGAGCTGGGGTTGTTTAGCCTGGAGAAGAGGAGGCTCAGGGGTGACCTCATTGCTGTCTACAACTAGCTGAAGGGAGGTTGTAGCCAGATGGGGGTTGGTCTCTTCTGCCAGGCAATCAGCAACAGGACAAGGGGACACAGTCTCAAGTTGTGCCGACGGAAGTATAGGCTGGATGTTAGGAGGAAGTCCTTCCCAGAGAGAGTGATTTGCCATTGGAATGGGCTGCCCAGGGAGGTGGTGGAGTCACCGTCCCTGGAGGTGTTCAAGAAAAGCCTGGATGAGGCACTTAGTGCCATGGTCTAGTTGACTGGATAGGGCTGGGTGATAGGTTGGACTGGATGATCTTGGAGGTCTCTTTCAACCTGGTTGATTCTGTGATTCTGTGATTCATATCATGACACATTTTGCAATGGTATAGCAGTAAGAAACTGTTTTCCTCTGGGTACACAGTGCTTTTCTGAGACGTTTTACTTCAGTCAGGATTTTAAGGTTGCAAGCAATGTTATAGTGTGGTCTTTAGCTCTGGTTGTAGAGTCACAGTATGTACTCGGCGTGAAGCATTAACCAGATGGAGAGAGAATCTCCTTTTTTAGTCATGCCAGATTCCCCTTGTTCCTCACAGACTTGCCCTGTTGATCAACTCACCTATGTGATGGAAGTGCCCTTTACTTTTGTAGTGTAAAGAGGTTTCTTATATTTTAAGTTTTCATGCTTCCTCGTCAGCAGTCTCCTGTTACTTAGCAAATATGTTCTGCAAAATGGACGGTTATCTGTACATCGGTGTTTCCATGTGTCCATGCAGAAGAAAAGTCACATAGAAGTCAGGACAGACAGAAGCAGTTTGAAAATGGAGTTTTGCCACCTTCATCCATCAGACTCACTTTTTCATCACATAACTTCAGGAAGGTCACTACACATATATACCTGTCTGTTGTCTTGTAATAATACTAAGTCTTAAGATCTCTCCCATCTACCAGGAGACAAACAGTGAGCTGGTGGATCTTGTGTTGAAGAGGTTCTCGGTGTTCCTTGAGAAGTGTGCTGAAAGCACTGTCATTATTAGAGTCTTTTTAATAGACTTAGAAGTACCAGTAAGAGTTTCTTTTCCTTCCTCATCTTTATTTTCTTTTTGCCTCTTCATTGACCGTTTTTGTTTTTGGAGCTGGGTGCATATTTCATTGTCAGGAGAATTTTTAACAGCTGTTCTTTCTCAAAAAACATGATAAGGTTCACGGCATTAAGTAGGACATCTTCAGAACATTTCCAGTATTCTTACTCTGCAAACCCTGCTGCTCTTCATTTGTGCAAGATCCCAGTATTTACTACATTCTTTTTTCCCAAAGGTCAAAGTTTCTTAGACTTTTCAGACAATCACTCCTCTGGCTGTAAACCTTTCTCCCCAGATGATTTTTTTTTTCTCAGTGTAATTTGGGTTAAGTTCCACTAACTTCTCAGCTCTGCCAGCTTTTCATAGTAGAGACCTGTGTATTATTTATCAATTCTTTTTTTCTCATTTCTGCCCTCCAGCTTTTACATTACCCCCTCATCTTAGCTCTTTCTACTTAATCCTAATTTACTGCTGCTCAGAGCCATGGCAGTAAGACTAGTTACATGGGGTAAAAAAAAAAAAGAGTAGAGATAAAAACCTGTATCAGACAAACATATTTTAACCTTTGAGGTGGTTTGTTTTGCCTGCAGTGATTTTTGGTGAAACTGGATAGAGCTGTATGCTCTTCATCTCACTTGTATATTGGCTTTCTCTGTTTCCTGTAGTGCAACTGTACCCCATAAAATAACAGGTAGCAAATCAGTCTTTCTGAGTATTTGTTTTCTCTCTGCATGCTTAGAGCAGAGTTTATGCTAGAATCTATTTTTTTTTAATTTTCCCCTGTGTTTTTGCATGCAGCTTTTTATGTGGGTGGCATTTCCACATGTGTTCTTGTGCCAAACATGACTAGTATTAAACTCACGTGATAGGTTATGTGGGGATCTTTACCAAGAAACCCGAAAACGTACTGTGGGTTTTACTTTCACGGACTCTGGATTGCTATAGTTCTGTGGGAGTAGGTTTATTTGTTGCAGTTAGTATAGAGATTATAGTCTTTATTAATGGGATTTTTAGCCTGAGCTGTTTGTTAGTCTGAAACAGAATATTGCATGAGTGTGTAGATTTGTGGTTTAGCCAAGAGAAAAGAGGTGATGTTCCACATGTTTTTTTGGCTGTGACTCTTCAGTGTTATACTTGATTGCTGCCAGAAACTATTAAAAAGCGTCCTAGAACTCGGTAGGTAAAAGGCGTTGCATGTCAATAAACCTGAAAGCCTGGCAAAGCATAGTACTTGAGGAGTACTGGAAGGTAGCATCAGTTATGTCTGCCTTCTGAGGACAGCTCGCAGCTGTAGAGTGGTGTGCTGCTGGCTGGTGGCTGTAGCCACGAGGCGTTCCCTCCTTTCTCACGTTTTCCGGATCTGTGATGTGGTGGAACAAAGCAGCGAAGAAACAGAAAAGACCAGTCAGTTGCCTCTCGTTTTCACTGTAGAGAGTAAGATAAGATTGTAGAGGAAGCTAGATAGATACATAGTCGTTATCGACATGGAGCAAGCCAAGATCTGGTTCCTGACTGTCAAGGCACAAAGATCACTGATGTGCAGGTGCCCTTTGACAGCAGACTGGGTGAGGACTTACTGGGAACGGTCTCTGGTCCATGCCCTTCCCTGGACTGTGTGGACGTTACCCGGGAGAGCACTGGTTTTCAAAGCCCAAAATCAAGGCAGGAAAAAACACTATCATTTACAAGTTAAGTGCAGCGCTTGCACTCCAGCTTGAACTAAACTGCTCTTGTTGAGTTAGTACATATGTAAGCATTGAGCCTCAGGCTCTTGGTAGGGATAAGAGGGAAAAGAGTAAAACAGAGGCCCTTGCGAGGGCACACCTGTCTGCTCTAAACAAATACCTTTGACAGAAGCCATTAGCACTTCTTAGCGTAACAGCGCCAGCTTAACGACAAATTAACCCAGTGTGTCTGTCTCAAAATACTTTCTACACCACCATCACAGATAGATCTGGATTTTTTTTTGTCTTTTCCTGGTGATTTTTCTGTGGAGCTGTGGCAGGTAAACCCTTTTCAGTGTGATCCTGACAGACCTGGAGTAGGCGTCGTACTTTTCTTAAAAAGACAGTAGTGATCTCCACTTCAGAATCTCTTGATTCCACAGATTCATTTCCAGATCTGGGGACACAAAATTATGCTTTTGCTTCCTGGTTTCTTTGTCATATTGCTCTTAATTTAGGATAATAAGATTTTTATTATTACTACTAAAAAAAACCCCACCCAAACAACAACAAACCCACAACAAAACCAAAATAACACCAAAAAAAAAAAAGAGAGAGAACCACAGAAGAATATGTAATGTCAGTTCCCACTCAGCCTGGTTGAGTAGCTGCATGTGTAATTACCTTGCATGTACCAAATCTTGATAGATTGATACTTCTTTGTTAGTAAAATCAGCTTGCGAAAAGTTCATCTCTGCCTCATTTTCTTTACCTTTTCGCATATTTTGGCACAACAATACTCTAGCTCATGCTGGTGGTTGTGATGTGTTTTGTTACCAGGTACTGCTTTATGGGGGTTTTTTTGTCTTTTTCTTCAGTTCATGAAAACAAATTCTTCTCTTGCACACATGCACTATCCTGAAAGTCATGTACCATGATACTTGTATTGCTGCAATTGGATTTTAAGTTGGTTGAAAAACTCCCTTTTGGATACTCATTTGAAGAGCCTAAAAAAAATGGACTCAACTCCATTCTAAGTCACTTATAATCCACACTAAATAAATTGATTCCATATATGTCTGTTGCAGAGCAATTACCTAGATAGCTTTTATTTTAGATGGAACTACTACTCCTTTTATAAAGCCACCATTGCTCTTTTTAAAGAAAATGATTAACATGGAACCCTTGAAGCCAGAGTTTTGTAGAATAGTGGGCTCTGCCAGCTGAACTATTAATCAGTCATTTACGTCTCGCTCTCTCATTCAAATGCAGCTTGTAATTCTGCAGACTTTCTACCTTTGCTGCTGATAACTGGTTAGCTCTTCTCTGCCTGTGAAGGATTAAACTAGACCAGAAAGAAAATACTTGTTTACTTTTCACAGATGAACAGGTAATAGGTAGTTCACTGTCACTGTGGCCAGCCTTAAAGACATATCATGCTTTGAGGTGACACAGGGTCTTTTCTGTGAGGCAGATGTGTGTGTCTTTGTGCGACTCGATGTGCCTTCCATTCAGACAGACTGGTGTTTTCTGAAGCTGCTATAGTAAAAGTCTCACTGACTGTGGAAGGAGAGTTAGCTTAGTCATCTGATCAGTTAGGAAAATATACCAATAGTGAAAGTACTAATAAATAATAATACCAGTAGAAATGCACGCTTCTCTCTGAAATACACAGGTTTTGCAGATATCCATGATGTAGTTAGTAAAGTAATTTTTTGTGACATTGCATAATGAACTTTCTTCTTTTCTTTATACATTGTGTAAGTTGATATGCTGATGCAGGGGAACAAGATAAACCTGACAAAAAGGAAGCAAAGCTTCATCTGTAATAAAACGCAAAGGAAACTTCAGAGTTTAATGCAGATGATACCTGCAGTGTTCATAGAATCAATGTAATTACACATCTGTGACACAGTAAGCAAAATGATGTCAATACATACACGTTTATGTACTATCTATATTTGTTTTTCTGATATTGTACTCCTGCAGTTTCCTGAGTCATGCCAAAGAGAGGAACACAAAAGATACTACTGTTAGTTTCCTGTGACTTCAGATGCCTATACTTAAGAGACAGAGTAGCTCACAATACTGGAGATTTTTTAATAGAGAACCTGAAAACTAGATACATAATCATTTCAAGAGTCTTTACGTAGCTCACTGGAACACAAGATGTAGTCTGAACTTAATGAACTTGCTTTTGATGACAAGAATTGATAGATGTTATTGGAACATATTATATACACATTTGAATTTTGGAGATCTGATAGAATTCTTTGAGAAGTATGTAATTAGACTGTAGTTATCCCTTTATACACAGGCATTATGACAGAGTTCCTTGTGCAGCCCGAACTAAAGAAACCTGTTGGAGGTCACAGATCTGAAGTCTGAACCTGTGGAGTTTCTATCTCCCATTGCAAAATTTGGATCAGTGCGTCCCCCCCCGCCGAAGTATTTCAAGATAACAAGGGCTGGTTAGTTGAGAGCATTCATCACCCTTTTACTCAGATGTCTCTGTAATACCCCAGTGTCCATGCAGCACCACAGAGCTGCCTAAGAAGGCACAGAGTCAGCATAGTTCTGGTACAGTTTAGATTGCAAATCACCAGTCCAGACTGTTAGACTGAGGCATTAAATTGAAATACTGGCATTTATTAAACAAGTGTAGACTCTTAACAAGATGGAAGAAACCTGAAGCTTTATTCCCCACCTCTTCAGAGGAAATTTGTATGCAAGCTGACTGCTACACCAGATTTCAGCCAGATGTGAATTAAAGCTGCTAAGTTACGAATACTTGAGAAACAGAGTACGTAGTGAAAATGACAGATCCAGCACAGGAATGCCAGGACCTGCTGTAATAACTTCATATTTAAAAGGCAATAAAATCAGAAATAAGCACCTTTGGATTTTCATGTTTTAGAAGGAGATTATGACTGAGATGCACTCCTTCTGCAGACATTCACTTTTATTTTTACAGCTAGAGCACTAGCATGTCTTCACATGCCTTGAAGTTTGTAAAGAAACTAGCAATCAGCTTTGTGTCTGGTTTTGAGGTTTGGGGTATTTTCTTGGTTGTTTTGGGGTTGTTTTTGGAGCAGGGAGGTGGTGGTTTTGTGTGGGCTTTGGGTATTTTTGCTTTTTGTTGGTTGGGGGTTTTAGGTTGTTTTGGTTTTTTTTCTGTTTACAGATATCTGTAATGAAGATATTAAACTTTGAAGCATTGTCTACTAGAGTAGAGTTCCCTGAAACAGAGCTCTGTATTATGAATAAACTATATTCTGTTTAATGTATCTAATACCTTGTTTAGTCCTTCTCAGGTCAGGAATGTTTATTTTATAGGTTATGGTGATGTTAATTGTAGGTACCATTTAAGATGGTCAGGATTTGAGGGTTGTTTTCTTTTTCATTCTATAAAAGCCTTGAGAAAGCCATTTAGTGAGTTATTACTGTTGTTCTGAGTCCTTTCTTTGTCTTTCATACTTAATTGGCTGCAAGCACTCAAAAGCATTGGTCTTTAGGTGTTTTTCTGTCACAAAATACTCTCTGAAGAAGGGTTTGGAAAGCAGTTTTGTTTTTTTTTTTCAGGAAGCTGGGCAATGGGAATATTTTAAACTTAATTTACAGAAAGGATAAGGATGTTTCAAGTAATTATTTTAATTATGACATGAATAATACAATGCTACCAGTATTATTAAGCAGATGATAACAAGCTTATTTTATTGGAGAGGAACAGGTTACAAGTGTGGCCATGTATAATATAGTAAAATATTATATTTATGACAGTAGATGCAGTAAAAGCAGTAGTGCTAGCCATGCCTTAGGGCATATTGAACAATTCAACCTCAAGAGACATAGAAATCAAAATATAATAGGATTTGCCTGATCTTGGCAATGCACGTTCCTCCTATATTTCCTAATAAATTTTAAACGCGGTCTGAGTGGTATTTTTCGAACTTGTCTGTGACTGAGGGTAAAGCTTGCATCTTACGTGTTAAAGCGTTAAAACTCAAATCTGCAAGCAATAAAATAAGTTATCTTTGGTAATAAACGGAAAATGGGTAATAACATTAGGTTCATTAGTAGCGAACAGAAGTTAAATGTCTCTCAAGGATCAGGAAAAAAAAACCCACAACATTTTCTTTTCATCATTTCTAAAAGGTATTTTGTGTAATACCAAATTCATGTATGAGCAGGAATTAAAAATTGACTAGCCAGAAAGTTGGACTAGTCAGCTGAAATACTTTGGGCAAAGAATATTTTCCTTCGTGCTGTAGAGCTGTGAGAGGAGTTGCAGACACTGAATTCTTAAATATAGCATTAAAAAATCTTTCATATGTTGAAAAATCAGTAGTTTAGTAGCCTGTGTCAATTTATATCAATAATATAAAATCATGCTTTTGTTGCTATATGAAATAACAGCATTTTTATTACAAACATAGTTTGTAAGTGCCAGGAACATGTTAAAACTGGCACCTTTTTTTTAACTGTATATGTTCCTTCTGGAATGAGACAGCAGATCACTTCTCATGAGAGGTTAGAAGTTACAAAGTAGAAATATGAAAAACACCCGTAAGCTGTTTGCACTCACTTCTGGTAGATGATAGCTCTTACAGAAACACACATTACAGGCTGGCTTTTCCCAAAATGTTTCTCAGTAGGGGTGTCTCTGCAGGCCCTGCCGCTGTTCACTGTGGTAGAAGCATTTATTATTACAGCAAAAGAATTCTTGCTTCTGTAGTTGTAGCTGAGTTCTGATTCTGAATTAATCGTACCCACTGTAGAGCATTTACTGGCATAAATGTGTTTGTTCAGAGGTGTCATTACTTCTTCCCCCTCCTATTTCTATTAGAAAAACTAGGCTACCATCACATGGCATGCTCATTTGTTGTAGTTTTTATAACAAATAGTAATCCCTAAGTTGAAACTATTTTGTTAGCTGTTTCACATTACTAGTTTACCTGGGGACTTCATGGGAGTATTCTAAACAAGAAAAAAGCTAATCTGCTACACAGTGGAAGTCCTGACAGTGGCTACACACATGAATACTGCCAATTAAAACTAACTATTTCCCTATCCTTCTTAGATGTAATAAGTTTGCTGTAGGTGCACTCCAGTGACTTTAAACAGGTGCTTGCAGAGACAAGCTGAACTTTTGCCCATTATGTTTTTTCATGAATGCACTAGCAGAGTTATCCAGCTCTGAAAGTTCTGTCTCCACTATATTGCCAGTTCAAAAGAAGTTTTATCCACAGAACTTATCCATGGCGAAAAAAATGACAAAACAAACACCCACCAACCTTATAAGCCAAATCCTGGTTTAACTGATTCAGCTGCCTCTCTGTGATAAGGGGAGGTTTCTAATACATGGGTGAAGAGGATGAAAGTTGAAGGTTATGTTTCTGTGCCTGTGGCAAGGGTGAAGTGCCTGGTTGTACAAGTTTATCTAATGGTAATCCATGGACACTGTACTACTACTTTGTGTAGTACACACTGTTCTTCAGGGTGGCTAGCGCAGATGAGAGGCTCTTGTTTCAGATGTATTTGGCGAAGGCATTACTTTTTTGTGTTATGAAAACATTTCCTGGCAGGATTTGTCTGTTTGATTTCTTTAAATCATGTTTATTTTAAAACCCAAGACAAATCCAAGTAGCTGGAACAAGGTGCTGTTTGAGAGTTTGTATAATGTGTAGCACTGTGAGTTGGCCTGTATTTATTTTAGAAATATGCTTAAAATAAGTTTAAAATGTATGTCCTCAAGTTAAAACCCTTCAATGCCTGCAGTTTACATTTAACATCTCAATGTGCTATGAATTTGTTAACTTAATACAAAAACACCATCTGTATAAAAAAAAGATCAAATAAAATAACTGCTGGGTTTTCCTCATTGAACAAAGTACTTGCTAGATAACATACAGCAGGAAGAGCAGACACCTCCTCCCTCTTTGCCTTACCTCTGGTATCTGGGATACGGAGTTTTTTCTGCTGTCTCCTTATCAGTGTGCTGGTTGGCAAAGTGCTTTTTCACTAAGGATCACCTGGGTTTGTATTTCTGAGGTGTGCTTAATTCCCTGGTTGTGTTTTGCTAACTCTGTCCATTCCTACCAATATCCTTCATGTTGGGAGCTCACTTGATAATGGCCTGAAGGCCATGTGCTTTTTTTCCACATCCAGTTCATAATTTTCCTACCTCTTCTCCTTCGTATCTACTGTGTTAAGGTTTTTTACTACTTGTTTTCCTCAGTAGCTTTTTTGGTTTGATGGGTCAGTGAGTTGTGTTTCTCACCCCAGTCTTCTTGATGCCTCTTTACCATCTCAGTGGATCCAGCAGTGATTTTTGACTTGGGCTTATCTATGGCTGAATCAGACCACTTAGTTCTGCTTGCCAGGTAGGCATTTTTGAAGCACTGTATGCTGATTTAAAGGGTAGAGCAGGCGAAAGGCTTGGGACACTTTGGAGTTTCAGGGAGTTGTGAACAGTGGTGCCTTCCTCTCTATCCCTACTTTCTTCCCTAGCTGATAATCACTTTTTTGTTAGTTTGACTTAGTCTCAATGAAAACTTGAGATTATGGAACAGGCTCCATTCCTTTTCAGGAAACAAAAGAACCCCTCAAACTGTTCTTCAGTTCAGTGCCCTGTTAGAAAACATAATGATTTGTGGGACTGCAGATTACTTCTTTGGTGAAGTGTCACCAGACATAGAGGAAAAAGCTGTGCTTAGCTGTCTTGTGAGCTGTACCATACTGGCTTCAGCACAAACAGGGCAGGTTGCAGGATTAACTTTAAAGAAGTTCCTTGCTATTTAATCTGCTGCTGATGTGGTGTTTGGTGTTTACCGATACTGCTCTTCTTCTCAGTCCTGGCTTTTCCTAATCCAAAGTCAGTATTGGTAAGGTTGGAAAATACCGACTTAGGAAATGAAAGGGAGCTTACTTGCTATCTTGAAGAACCAGGAGCTTGGCACTTTGCACTGGAAACTATATGTTTAAGCTTTGTGCTTTCAAGTTTATGTAGGAGGAAGGATCAAATTCTTTTCAAATTTCAGATAATTAAGTAACTTACTCTAAAATTAAATTTACATTCTTGTAGCTTTCCTTTAAGCCTTAAAAAAAATCGACTAGTAATATTTTTTTTACTTCAAAATACTTCCAGATTGCCTTTCAGCACCTCTAAAAACATAGTGTGGAGGCTGTGGCTAATTATGAGAACTGCACATTAGCATTGTAATTGGCTAGCTTTGTCTTCCTCAAACAATGAAAAAACAAGCCTAGACTTCTTGCGCAAAGTCTGTATCTGTGATGTAGTTAACATGAATTTGAGAAGGGAGGTGTCTCTTAAGAGCAAGTCATAAATGATTGGTGTATATCTGAGCAGTTGCAATTTCGGTATTTCTGTTCTTAACTACTTTATTATTATTTCCCATTTTGCTTCAAAACCTCGCCAGGAACATAGAATGACTAGCATAAAATACAATACCAGATATTTTTTGCAAATAAAGGTTGATGGTGTGCTAGAAAATGTAGATATACAAGTATGCTTTGCTTGCTTTCTGGATAACTTCAGTGCTGTGTAGATCTGAGCAAAAAAACATACTTCGGGTATCTTTGAGGAATTGTTTTAAGGTGGCTTTCTTTTACTTTCTGGCTTGCTGTTTAGTTGTAACTGCTTCTCAAGCTTATCATGGACAGTTTCAGATAAGCTCATATAGCAGGCTACCCAAAGTTATACATTTATCAAGCATTACTCTGTCCTCATAGTTGATAATATTGAGTGGGATTTATGTCAATAAAATTTTGGCAAAGGCCCCACCCATCTACACCGTCACTATAAGAAGTGGAAGCTATAGGGTCTGGTACTACAACAGGCAATTTCTTCACTAACCCAAACTTTCAGGGTCTCAGTTCTTGCAAGCAGAACAGGGTTTTGTACAAAGCTTCAAATCCTTTCTGCTCTATAGGAGCTTTTCATAAGAGTGTAATAGACAAGATTTTTGAGGAAATCTCTGCTCAAAGACAGGAATGGATAAGAAAGGACAGATGCTTCCCCCCTTTACTACCCTAAATCATGGGGCAGAGTTAAGCAGTAAGGCCAGTCACAAGCTGACAGTTCGCTATTGCCAGAAAACATAACCCAAAAGAAAACTGGTAAGTATTAAAAAGGGCATAGCTTTCTGTTGGCAAGTCAAATCAGCTCCCCGTGCAGCTAGATGGGTAGTAAAGGGCTGGTGGGTACAGAAATGGCTGTTCGGAGCCAGGTAAAAGGTAGTTAGGTGTCCACTTTCTGGTGGCTAGCTATGAAAGTAACTCAACCTTTAAATGACAACTTCAGCCTTTGTTTGCAGCGCTGATTTCTAACACTTGTGATCTTTAAAAACCTGCATCCTATTTTACATCTGCTTTGGCATTCAAGTGAAGGCATTCATGATGACAGAATGGCTTCAGTTACTGCAATGTCATACCTGATTTTTGTGCCCCACCTCAGTCTTTTGTTCTTTAAGGTTGTTTTTTTTCCTTACACTTGAAATTTCTGTAGCTTGGTTATACTGGGTAAGCAGGTACATTGATGGCTGCAGTATCAGTGCAAGTGAAGGTTTCAGTGCTGACTTGCAATGTATTTGCTATTTATTTACTTCTCAGACTACCCAGAGAGATGTGAGAGTGAACTTGTCCTGCTCTTATTTGAGCCTCAGTATGCTTACAGTGCACATTTGTGCAATTGCCATGAAAAAAAAAGAAATCTCTACAACAGTCTCATAAACCTCAACAGATGTAGAGCTTGCCTCCTCAGAAAAATAGAGTCTGTCCCAGTAGCCCTCTGAGTTTAATGCTGTAGCTTGCTGCTGCTGTGTCCTGGCAGCACAGGAGCACGGCCCTGGCTGAAAAATATTGTGCAGGACAATTCAGACAGCCGTTAGTTCTCTATGCTGAAAACCTTGTGGGTCAGCCTTGTAGCTTTTAAATAACGTTGCTTCTTTACTGGCTAATCTTCAGAGCAGAATGAGATGAGCTAAGCTGCTTGATTTTTTTTTTTTTTTTTTTTTTTTTTTCCCCCACAGAGCTGAATGTTTGCCCAGTTCCTCTGTAACATACACTCCTGAGGAAAAATGACAGCCTGCAATCACTTAGGCATAGCTAGATGCTGTGTAAGTGTCATGCAGTATCCACAGTTGGTTAATCACAGGTTATAAGGAGCCTGTTTTTTGTTAAAACTGCACACTATTGGTTGCTTGAAAAGAGTAATTGCATTTCTTGTCTTCAGGTATAGCTTGTGTACTTCTGTTACCTGCTGCTCCTAGTTCTGTGTTTGTAGTAACAGGTAGTTGCCTATTTCTTTGGGAGAAGATGAGAAAGCATTTTGAAAGAACTGAAAAGCCTAAACCGTTATTCTGGAAAAAAAATGCTTTGCTCTCAGTGTACAAGTGTTGAAGTGTCTTTGCTGTTGGCCTCTCAACCTTGCTACTGGTTATTGTAAAATTGGACAAAACTGGGCAGCAAGCCAACACAGAATTAATTGCTTGACTTGTATTTTAAAAAGTTTTATGTTGAGTCATTCCCGCTCTCTTGTAGCACTTTACTTTGTGCACATCTACAAGGCACATGGAGAGAGGACACAAGTCAGGAGAGAGGTAAAATCTCCTGTAGCCTAAGTGGAAAGAGTCCATGTGCTCCTGATGTGTTGGTAGTGCCACTTCAGTATTTATCAACCAGACAGATGCCTGAAAGAAAAGACGAATAGTGGATGAAAGCTCTACCGTGGTGTTTGAAATGAGGATTGTTTGATAAACAATATCTACGTGCAGTCATTCTGCATTTTATTTGTTTTATTGCAGGCTCTTGCTAATTGATGTAAAACTTGCCTTGAAAGGTCAGGTTGGTTCCTTGATTTTGTTAGGAGTAAGAGCTGTCAGATGTGGCGTGAAGCTGTACAGGGTTCTGAGGCAGTGAATCACTACTGAGAGACTTATAGTCTTGTAACACTGAAAACAATGCTTTTGATGTTTGCATCTGTAGACCAGTGTGTTGGGACAGCACACTGCCTCTTGGCACCGAGTCTGTGTTGGTGGTTGCTCTGAAGCTTGCTTGAATTTTTAAGAAGTGCAAGAGAGATAGGGAGCTACTAGGCAGAGTCCAGTGGAGGCTATGAGGATGATAAGGGAGTTGAAATCTCTCTTATGAAGAAAGAGTGAGAGAACTGGGGATGTTTAATCTTGAGAAGTTTGAGAGGGGATCTTAGCAATGTTTCCAAGTATCTGAGGGGTCAGTGTCAAAATGAAGGTGCCAGTCTGTTTTCAGTAGTGCCCATTGATAGGACAGGGAACAACATGTATAAGCTGGAACTCAGGATGTCACACCTTAGCATGAGGAGAAACTGCTTTGCTGCAAGGATGCTGTAGCCTGAGCAGGCTGCCCAAAGAGATTGTGAAGTCTTCTGCAGAGACTTTCAAAACTCGTCTGGATGCTTTCCTGTATGATCTGCCCTAGGCGACCCTGCTTTGGCAGGAAGGTTGGGCGCAATCTCCAGAAGTCCCTTCCAGCACCTACCATTGTGTGCGTGTGTAAATGTCTCCATGTTGAAGTTCAGTTTGTTTCAAAACAGACAGTGCTCTAAGAAGCATTTTTTTAAATATATACACCATTTATCTTCAACTACTTCATTTTACTGACAGCGAAGGAGAGAAAATTAATTATTTTTTATTTAGAGAATATATTAATAATATTGAGCAAAGAATTCAAATGTCTAATGTGGATCCCTCTTCCACAAAGCAGCAAGACAACAGCCTGTCTTTGGTGCAGTATTTGTATTTCATCACCTTTGTTAAGATTCACATTAAGTGTAAAGTTTAAGAATATACTGAACTGTTTTTGCAGAATTAGATGGCTTTAGTGCACCAAGAGGTACTTGTTTGTTGTAAAGCTAAGATTACCATCAGGAGATAAAATTTTGTATTTTCCACAATACTCTTCATTTCCCAATTTTAATGTGAAATGCTTTCAAAAATGGAACATATAATGCAATTTGATTCAGTTGAGAGGAAGAAACATTAAGAGAAAAGAAAAAAAATCTATTTTCTTTTTAACATTTTGTATTTTTCTTAGCTTATTTGATCTACTGGTTTGTAGTGTGTCATCCACTCCCTCACTGGATGACAAAGCTTGCTCTTAATTCAGTCTTGGACAAACAAGACAACTCCATGTGTAAAGGTTAATTGTTAGTAGAACAGGAGATATTGGTGAAGAGAGTAGATAGTCCAGAGTAGCTACTGCCTTGTATTTCATACTTGCTGAGAGTAGGTTAGGAAACTAAGTTAAAGCAAACAAGCGTGCCTTCATTTCTGGGGCTTTGTTCTAACACTGAGAAAAAAATGACTGCCATTTCATGAGGTGTGGGTTGCTGGATCCATGAATTCTCACCAGGGCCTTTCACTGGCATACAAGTATTTGCCAGTATTTCAGAAATGCTCGCAGATCCCCTAGTGGAACCACTTTGTAAGTTACAGTGTCCTTTTATATTTTTAAGTGAGAATTTTATTGTGCTTTTTTCTAACCAAACCTGATTCAATGTAAGGAGGAATCTTCCATATTCTTTCTGCACTGCAGATGGTTTTCCTGCTGGATCTCAGCAGCTTTGCAGAAACAGAAGTTGCTTTCCATTTTGAGGAGGATGTACTGTGTCCTTAAAGATCAGTTGTGGAAAAGATGACTCTTGTGTCAACCCTAATTATTTTTTTTTAGAATTGGATGGGAAGCTTTCACAGGCTTAAAGTGGCATAAACCATTGTAACAGTTTAGCACAAGGGCTAAACCACCTGTGTCCTTAACACAGAAGTAAGGGGAAGAGTAACACACAAAACTCAGAGCTGAGACAGAGATAAGAGTTTAATGTAATGTAAGATATCATAAGCACAGTGTGTAATTACGTAATTACCTTAGCTGATAATCTGTTTAATCTAATAATAGTGTGTAATTACCTTAGCTTAGCCTATTTGCAGAATTTCAGTGAAATACACAACACAAAACAGAAAACCAAAGAACCTGGTACCCAGAAGCAGCAACTTGAACAGGAATCCTCCCATGATGCAATCTGAAGTTCATGCCCCATAAGCACTTTAATTTTGTTGAAGCTGGCGTAACTGTAGCACGGTGTGAATAACAGCAGCAGGTTCAGCTCAATTCACAACAGCATGGTATGGAAGGTGGAAGTTACAGTCTAGGCAACCATTTTCTTCAAGGCCTTTGCTCGTCAACAACCTGTCCTTGCATTTTCCTGGTTAAGGTCAGGATCCCACAGACAGTACCAAGTAGTCTCCTGAAACCTCAAAACAATTTGAACAGCCTCTGTATTTGGTCTTGTTAGTTGGACGTTTTTGTGGGGGAGGCGTACAGCACCAGCACCTTGATGGGCCTGTATGTTGTATGCCAGATGCTGCTGCATGATTGCTACCGCTGTGGCCCTAAAGGGTGCTGAAGAGTGCAGATGGCAAGGCCTCACAGATGTTCAGTTTATCTTGATAATTAACCACCATTATTTGACATATTCTGAAATGTCTTTGTTTTAACTGTGATAACCTTCTGTTTGAGTTTGCTACTGTATGAAGTTAAATCTTTAAAATGTTCTGGCGTGACATAAATCCACAGAAAGAAAATGTGTGTCAGTGAGCATCAACCCACACTGTTCGATGAAGGCCTTTTTGTCATCATTGTGCAGAAATAAAATGATAGATTAACCACCCAGGCGAAGTAAGCTGAGTAATTCGGAGAACTCTAGTCTTGTTGCTTGCAACTGCACTGCTTGTGATATGTTTAATAGTAAAAAAAGTTGGTAGTTTATGGAGAGCCTGTAGTTGCAGCAACAGAAAGATATAGCTGGAAGGTGGGCTTATTTTTGGAAAGCTAGTTATGTTGGCATCATTTTACTTTCCTGTTGTTTGTAGTGTTACTATTCGTGTTGTCTTAAATGTCAGATCCAAACTGCTGATGGTGATCATCTTGTATTCTACCACTAAATGTATGCACACTGGTAGGAATGTCTGTTGCGGAGGGGTATTCTGCCACCTATGCCAATTGTGGTGGAGGGGAGCAATTAATTGTGTGAGATGATATTCTATAAAAATATTTACTAACTTCAGTATTCTGAACTCTTTCCCCCCCCAGCCACTGTATTTTAATATTAATATTTGTTCTTACACAGTTATGAAAGACATTCTAGGAATAATATCAAATAGTAACTTGTTAATAACTAGCAAACATTCAAACTATAAACAGAGAGAGGAATTTCCCCATGGCAAATACCGCTTGGGGTCAATATGCTGCTTGCCCAGTAGGTGGGCTGAAGCTCTTTCTGCTCTATGGCAGGAGGCAATAGAAATTACAGAGGCATTAAAGCATTTACTCACAAATTCCGATTAATTGTCAATCACCCTCCAGGGCTACATCACAGCCTATTACAAGTGCCCAATCTTCAGGGGAGTCTGCCTGTGGACATCGAGGCCGGAATCCTCCGGCTTCAGGGGAAAGGAGAATCTTCCCAGCTTCTGGGGAAAGGACAGTCTCTGACCTTGTTCTCCTTGCTTCTTCTGGACAATCTGTGTGTATGTCCAGGGACTCTTAGGCAGGACCTCAGGTGCAGAAGGAGTACGATGCCGTGCAGTCTCAGCACGGTCTCACGCCGGCCATACAGGCCGGTCATGTGCAGACAAATGGATCTGCTCCTGGTAACTCAGCGACAGTGGTGCGCACCAGGCAATAACAAGGCAGTGGGTATGCAATAGGGTGCACGGCTGCACAGGAGTCTGAGCTCCATAGATAAAGGCAGGCAATGCAGGATCTAGTCCTGGTAACTCACTGCAGCGGTGTGCAACAGGGTGCACGGCTGGCTGGGAGACTGTCTCCATAGAATAAAGTAGATGCACTGCGGGTGAACCCTGTGGGTGAGATCTCAGGCAGGCAGACAAGCAGGCAGGCGTAAACAAAAAGCAGTGCGGGTGAGTCTAGGCGAGATGATGAGAGTGAACGAGCACTTTGTTTACCTGTATACCTCTAGTTACCAAATGTGGTCTGAGATTAATGGCCCTTTGGACACCACAATGACCAATTGGCTTTTGGCAGTCAGCCAAACATACCATAATAGGTAAAAGCCCTAGGCCTGGACCTCCCAAATATGGGGACAGCATGGGCCTAGCACCCAGTGGGCCATAAGCTAGGCGCATGGGGTTATACAACCACTTACACAATCAGGGGTCCTGGGCAGGCCAGACTTCATGGCACCAGGCCTATTGTGCTCCCTTTATCCATTTAATGTGTTTACCTCTGGTTTGGGCAGAAAAACGTGTCCAGGCAAGGCATGAATAAGCATATTTTTGGGCCTGTGGGCTCTCCACGACAATGTCTAACATAAATGTTATGCCAGACTCTCTACACGTACTTCTTATACTAAATAGCTACTATCAAATATATACTTTTTTTCATAAGTTGTACACAAAACAATTTGGGACTTCCTTTCAGGAGACCTGGTACTATTGTATTATTTAAAATTACCTGTGACAGAAAAATGCTTTTAAATAATTACAACACTAAATGCTACTGAGTAAGAAATTCCATATGTATCTTCACTGATGAACTGAAAGTTAATGTAATTTCCTTTGGAATGTTACTCTGAGGTCTGGATGCACGTGACTACCACCTAGCAACTAGCAGTCAAATGAAGAAAACCAAAAAATGCTGCAGGGACATTCTTAGTAAAGCTAGGTATATAGGTTAGCCGTTGTAGTCTGGTAAACTCAATGCAATTTAAATTATTAATGATAAACAGCTCTTCATTTCCTTTTTTACTGAGTCGTTATGAAAATGAAAAATGACTTTAAGACATAGGTTCTAACAGTCCTTAAATTAGTTAGCTGGTTAATTGTATGTGCGTTACTACCATGTGCAGCTTAAACTATGGTGGTTAGTTTACTACCTTGAAATAGAATGCATGAACTTTTGCTTTGATATGTATTGAGTTTTGTAAATTTCAGCTCTTTGAAATGCACAATACTTGTAATTTGGATTGATACATCAATTACTGCTGTTGGAGCTGCTCTTTAAATTCTTTTCTTTATAAGAAATGACCTGTAGCTTCACTGTGTAAATAAGATTGCAAACACAACTGAAAAACGAGTTAGTAACTTGTTGCTACGAAAAGTGGTTGCAAATTACTGTGGAGATTACATACCAAGGGAATAAGATTTCGCCTTTACAATGATTTTGTGATGTTTCCAGTGGCCTTTAATGTCTGCCGTTAGGCTTCAAATGCAAGGTCTTGAAATTTTAGAGTTGCAAACTTGTTTGTTAGATTTGCCCACATCTTCAGAAAAAAAGGTGTGTGACTTTTGGCACATGAATGCATAATTGTGAGATTTCAGAGTGCTTCTATCTTTGTAGAACAGCAGACTTGTGGGTAGCAAATATGCAGTTTTGAAGAAATGAGGGATGCCATTTGTTTTTTATTAAGCTGGGATTTGAATGTTTGCAAAAAGCATTGAGGGAGGCATTTCTTTTGAAACAGAAGTAATATTCCTCATTTGTGATCTTAATAGTAGTATTTTTTTGCACAGCTACTTTTTTTTTAATAACGAAACATTGGAATCTGTGCCTAAAAGAAAGATTCTTGTTTTCCATGTTGACTTACAACTTGTCTTTTTACTACTCTCTAAATGTACCATTGTTGCTTTGTGGTGGAAAGGCCCAAGAATTGGTAACAGAATACCAATATGTTGAAAGCTCTTCATTCTATTATCAAGTCATAAAGAAAATCAGTGGTGTTTTTCAGGCAAAGAACTGCAGAACAAAGTTAAAATTAACTACCTTAGCTGACCACAAGCAAAGAAAAAGGCAAGGATGCTAAATCTTGAAGTTCAACCATTATCTGTCTTCTTTTACTCATAGAATTATAGAATGGTTTAGGTTGGAAGGGACCTCAAGGATCATCCAGCTCCAACCCCCTGCCATAGGCAGGGACACCTTCCACTAGAGCAGGTTGCTCAAGGCCTCATCCAGCCTGGCTTTAAACACTTCCGGGGAGGAAGCATCCACAACCTCCCTGGGCAACCCGTTCCAGTGTCTCACCACCCTCACTGTAAAGAACCTCCTCCTAATATCCAGTCTAAATCTCCCCTCTTCCAGCTTAAACCCATTCCCCTTCGTCCTGACATTACTAGACCTTGTAAATAGTCCCTCCCCAGCCTTCCTGTAGGCTCCCTTCAGATACTGGAAAGCCACTCTAAGGTCTCCTCGAAGCCTTCTCTTCTGCAGGCTGAAGAGCCCCAACTCTCTCAGCCTGTCCTCATAGCAGAGGTGCTCCAGCCCTCTGATCATCTTCGTGGCTCTCCTCTGGACCTGCTCCAGCAGTTCCATATCCTTCTTGTGTTGGGGGCTCCAGAACTGTACACAGTACTCCAGGTGGGGTCTGACGAGAGCAGAGTAAAGGGGGAGGGTCACTTCCCTTGCCCTGCTGGCCACACTTCCCTTGATGCAGCCCAGCACGCGGTTGGCTGTCTGGGCTGCATGTGCACATTAACACTTTTTATTCTTTAGTGCAGCTTTACACCCCTATCCTTTTGGTTATTCACATATTTCATAATCTGCTTTTATATTAAGAGAAGCTTGCACTTTCTGTGGAAGATTAAGGTTTTGCTTGGTCAATTTGTATTTATAAAAGCCAACATATTTTATTACTTTGGATGTAATGTACAATAAATGTATGCCATGCAAACTTCAGGCTTTTAGATCTGCCTTATCCTGACTCCTCGTCTTTATCCCAAGAAAATTTAATTCTCTTGTGTATTTTTCAGTGTCCAGCCTTGAGGTATTTTGTACTATTTCTCCGATTATACTTACTAAGTAGCATTTGGGGAATGATTAGGGAATATTGAGAAATCATTTTCATAAAGGTTGTTCTGCAATGCAAGATGTGTGAAGAATTAGTTAGGTTTTGGTGGCTTATGTTTGAGTACAAGGAAATTGTATCCTACATTTAGTAAGTTAAAGCTAGCATGCATTTCCTCATCCTATAAAAGTGATCTGCAGTAAAATTAAATTGAGAATTTGGTAAAATGTATTCTAACTCATGCTTACAGTTTTAATGCATTTTGTATTCTTGTCAAATATGATTTTTCTAAGTGTGTTTGAGATTAGGGCTTTACTAATTCAACATGGTAATTGTTTAGTTGATCCTCCTTCCAGTGTCTAATCATAGAAGCAGCCAGGTTGGAAGAGACCTCCAAGATCATACAGTCCAACCTATCATCCAGTCCAACCTATCACCCAGCCCTATCCAGTCAACTAGACCATGGCACTAAGTGTCTCATCCAGTCTTTTCTTGAACTCCTCCAGGAATGGCAACTCCACCACCTCCCTGAGCAGCCCATTCCAATGGCAAATCACTCTCACTGTGAAGAACTTCCTCCTAACATCCAGCCTATACCTCCACCAGCACAACTTGAGACTGTGTCCCCTTGTTCTGTTGCTGGTTGCCTGGCAGAAGAGACCAACCCCCACCTGGCTACAACCTCCCTTTGGGTAGTTGTAGACAGTTATGAGGTGACTCCTGAGCCTTCTCTTCTCCAGGCCAAATGTTACAGTGTAAGCATGATGATGTTTGTTTTGCTACGAGGAATTCTTGCAAGAAGTTCATAAACTGAAGGAGGACAAGCTGGTATGGAAAACTGGCCAGTGCAGAGATGAAATTGGCAGTAAAGGAGAGAAAAGTATTATATAACCAGTAATAATAGAAATGGGCTGGGGAGAGGGGAATTGCAATATATGCAATAATAGTATGTAGATTGGAGAATAAAATAAGCATAGTGTTTCTCTGGTGAAGGTTCTCTAGAAGTCTCTTCAGAGTAGGCTGCAAACAACACTAAGAAATAACACGCATCCTTCTCCTCATCTTGCTTCTATAATTTAGTAACTCTTTTCTGTCTCTGATTTACAGCTGTACTCTGTGAGGTTCACTTGAACATGACACCGTGCTGTAGATTTAAGTGCAGATGTGCTTCTCCATGTCCAGAACTGTGAATTGAGAGCAGCTGGGCATGTTATGGCCCTCTTCTGCATTGGGTAGATCAAATTAGAATATTTAATAATTCTTTACATCAATATACAAATTTTAGTAATAAGTGAGGAGGAGTTAACCTAATGATGAAGGCAACAATGCATACATGAAATGTGAAAGAACTCTTGCACTGGAGCATTTAGTGTATCACAGTGGAGTATTAACATTATTTTCCTTTTTAATTCTTAAGTTGCATAGAGCAAATTCAGACCTTGTCAAGTCTGCATTTATTATTTTGTCATAGTCGATGGCGGCTACCATACCGAGAAAGTAGGATGCCAAAAGAGATATCTCTCTGCTGCTTGGATGGAGATACAGGCATGAGTATCTGAAAATTCAGTCTTTCATCTTTCTGAGCTTTCTCTCTCTTGCCAAGATTGCACCTATGACAGCCCCACAGAGATATTTGTTGCTGCTTCTGATATTGTTGTTATTAAATATTAAAATTAAGTATAAAATATTAATATTTTAGCAGTCACAAGTCTCCACACATCTTTTCAGCCTCTTTGTACTAGGCACTTTTCAGCAATACAGAGGTATAGCCCCGTCCTGAGGAGCTTGTAATATAAAACAAAGTATATATGAAAGGTGGGGAAGGATGACTCAGTCGCACATCTATATTACAGATTTTTATTTAAATGGATGAGTGAAACGCCAAATGTTCCTAATTTCTCTTCAACCTAGCTGTTGATTTGAAAGGAGAAACTGCAAGTAGATGTGGATTTGTGTTTGTTCGCCTTCCCTTCATACTTTTGCACATTTCCGTAATGCATGAAAGCTTGTATCTTCTCTTCTCAACTTGAAAAAAATAATTTCAGATACAACATTCAAAATATTAATGATTGAAATATATAGTTCATGTTCCTGGCTGCTCCTGTCTTACATTTTACTGTCTAGAAGATATCCCAATGCTAGAAAAATGCCTTTTATAGCTAAATTTTACCATCTTTAGTCAAATTGACGACAATACAAATTGATTACAGATCCAAGATCCAGATTTATTGCAGTTGTTTGAAAACAGATGCTGATTCAAGTTACTGCATTTAAGAACTAAAAATAAAATGTCATTTTCTGGTGGTCAAGTGTTAATTTGGATGACTTAAGGGTATAGAGTAAACTGCCCCAAGATGAGCCTCTGCTGTGCCTTTTGTGGCTGTGCTGCACATGAGAAGCAGAGTGGGAAAGGCACAAGTAGGAGGACATTGTGACAAAATTGTCCTGCAAACTGGCTTGCTTTTGTGAAATGGAGATTTAAGGGGCTCTATCCAGGAGGATGTCCTTTCCATCAGGACAGACAGAAGTTGGGCTGTGGTTGCTTGCAGTTGCAGTTTTGACACAATACACACAAGAGAAATCTATACACCAACTCCACTAATAAATACCATAGACTAGTAGGACATGAGTCTTGAAAGACAGCAGAGACTGGCTTTCAGCAGGATTTCTCCTGCTACTGAAGGAGTACTTTAATACACAAAGATGGGAGGAACCTCCTGTGTGAGCATCTGGCACAGCTGCTGCTTAGAGACAGGTAGATGATTCACAGATGTGTCTTCTTAATTTGATTTTTGTTACCTATCCCAGAAATGTTCATGTCTGCTTCTCTCTTCATAAGGCTTTAAAAGTTGGTCCTGCTATGTCTCCTTGCTTGGGATTCCCTGCTATCAGAACTCTCCCCTTCCTCTTCCTGCTCCCCATTACAAAATAAAGCTCAGAATTTCTTGAAGTATTTCTGTTTTCTGTAAAGTCTAGATATGAAAAAGTGATACTTTACTGTCTCACTCTAGCTACTACTGTTTTCCACCTACTAATATTTCTAGTGTTATCTCATGTCCTATATGTATCAACTACATAGCAACATCTCTTTTTACATGAAATGTGTGTCAACATTTCATAATCTTTAAGTGCTTTGTTCATTCAGGTCTTCTAAGCCTTACACGTTTTCTGATCTATTTTCTTGTGATTACATGACACCATGGTGGTTTTATGTTTTGCAGAGACTTACATTATCGCAAAGCTTGAAGTTCCATGGTCTCATTTTACTGCCACAGTCCTTCAGATAAATCAGAGGGAACATGCTTTAAATCTATATGATGACAAATAGGATCATGATATTTTCAAACTGACGTCTTTCTCAAATTGAAACAAGGTCATGGCCCACTCTGACCAGTGAAGCAGTATGCTAGCCACACTAGCTCAATATGGTATCAGTCTTCTTCCATGCTCCTTCAGTTTCCATTTTTTAAAGTATGTACAAAACTTCTCTGGCTCTTTTTGTTGCTCCTGGTACTACAATGTTACACAATTCCATTGTGTTCTTCATGCATTTCAAGCTTGTTCTTCTCACCTCTGCACTATCTAATGTTCCTGAACTCTACCAAGTATGGCAGAGCTCACTGGGAGCCCATCACTGTTGTAGCTTTTCAGGTGCAAAGTGTTGATCCCCCAAACATTCACACCTTGTATTGCCACCCCTTGCATTTTATCTGTGTTGGATTCTTCCTCCACTCCCTTGCACAGTCCTGGCAATAGATGAACTTTGTGTTCTGAAGATTTGCTTGAACAGGAAGTAAATAGCTTGAACAGGGAGCTATAAAGCCATTCAAGTGGACTTCGTGCTCTTGGCATTTGGTCGGTCACTAGTGCCCTAAGAGGGTATCTTCTTGGAGTTTTGTTTCCCTTTTCAGAGCTAATCAGAGGCAGAAAGGCTATTTTATCTTGAGACCTACAACCACTGAAAAGCGCTGAAGGATCAGCACAAATCGCTGAGCTTCTTATGCCATGTAAGACTTGGTCATCTCATTAAGTAGTTATGTATGCTCTTTTTTTTTTTTTCCCCTGCAGCTGTCATATTTCACAGAGGGAATACCATACCTTATCACCACATCCACTTGTCTTTATGCCTCTTCTGAAGCTGCAAAGGGAAGCTCAATTTTTTTATAACGAGTCAGACATAGTAGAACTGCTTTTAGCTTAAGCATTTTGTAGCCTTGTGTGAAAATATTCTGGTTGTGAGATGTTTAGATTCTCTTTTCCTAAGTATGAGTTATCTTCTTGGGGGGTTATTTCTGGAGGTTTGATTTGGATTTTTTTCACTTGTCTTTTTCTTTGGTTATGCTTCAGAGTTTCATTGGAGTGGTTTTGGTTTTTTTTTTTTTTGTAGCTAACTTTCTAGACTGCATCATTGTTATGGTTTACATCCAACATAATGAGACATTTGCCTTTCACATTCTTACCTGTTTTTGAATATAGGATTTCAATTATAGGAGATTAATATCTGGATTTGTAAAGTTTTGTGTGTCTACTACTTGAAGCTTCCTGTGCTCTTCACATTGTTCTTGGTGTTGAACATCATTGAAGCCTAGATGGTGTTCGCAGTGAGTATGTTGCTCTTATGCCGTCTGGGTCACTATGTATTCAAAAAGTACTAAGCCTTAGTATATCCCAAAGAACACTTTCTGACCCAAATGGAGAAATGAAAGTACAGATCTTGGAACTTGTGCAGCAGAATGGAGCTAAATTTTGTATTCCAGCATCATCTGTGTGTACTAAAGATTGGTTTGTTTTTGGTTTTTTTTTCACCTGTCCCCACAGAGTGAAGTACTGATACTACATTTTCTGTGTTCTTTGATTTTTGAGGGTCAGTAAAAAGCTGTGCTGTGGTCTAAAAAGCTTATAAAATGTATAAAAGGACATGTATGCAGGGCTCAACGTACAACCACATCTTCTTGCAGTGCAGACTCAAAATTAGTTTTCTCATACTTTTGTATCTTTGATTTTGTCAGGGAAATTGCTGGCTGCTCACTGTTGTATGTTGATGTGAACATTCATATTTAAGTAACACTGTTCCAGGGCTGGAATTTGTTCCCTGCTAACAATCTTACCCAGCATTCTAACTTTTTATCATGTGCATTTGAAATACTGTATTTGACTTTCTGATGTTCTGTTCAGTATTGCTGTTGAACCGTTTGCTAAGTTACAACTCCAGAATTTTGATAATATTTCTGCCTAACATCTTTGTATGTCAGACTGTTTTTGTGATGCAGTGCAACTACAAAGTAATTTGCTGTGATTCTAACCACAGTAACATTGCTACTAGGAATTACTTTTCTTTGTGTTTTCTTAAGTTTGCCCAAAATCTGACTACTTCTGTACTCAGAACACTTGTATGTTTGTGACACTGATCCTTTTACATTTTCTTTTTTCTTAATTTCTGAGTGATTTTATTTTATTGCATGGTACTCTTTGTGTGGCAAATTCAGTGAGTAGCTTGTCTGAGAAAATCACACCAAAATGCAAGTAGATGAGATAATTTGATTAAACCACAATATGTTGCATAGAGGAAAACTCTTGACAGAGAAGCCTGCAGAGGAAGTTCTGTATTTCAGAGTGCTAAAGACAGTTTCAATTGTCAGCTATTTTGAAGAAAAAGTTTGGGCCAGAAAATAAAGAGTACAACATCAGCAGTTATTAGAAATTTTTCTGTGTGATTCCACTGTTTTCTCATTTCTCAGAGGTTGTGAATGTTGACAGTGGCCATAGCACGGAAGTTTTCAAGGAGTTTTACCGTAACCTTTAGAAATGCTGAACATTTGTTTCCGGAGTTGTTGTTGAGACCCACTGTAGTGCTTGAGACCTGAAATTCTGCAATCTGGCAGTAGATGAGCAAAATTGAATTAACAAGACTTCAAAATTCACTTAAACTTAGAACTAGGAGTGAATTAGGTCCAGTGTTCCAGGCACAGTAGACTTGAATGGCTCCTTTGAAGGAATCCTACCCTAGAGGGATGAGCAACTTCATGCTCATTACGAGTCAGAATCATAACCTGACCTTTGGCAATAGAATCTGTATGCATTTGACTGTGCTTTAGACATCGCAAATGAATGCAGTGCTTTAGATGCTGATGCAATTCATATGGAGTAATGAAAGAAAAAGTTGTCTCCTCCGTAAGGATGTTTTCACTCCCACTATTGCTGCTACCATGCATTCAGCTGTACTGGCTTAGAAAAGAGTGGCATTACCAGAGTCAGCAAGACCTTAGGGAGTGTTGTTACTTTAGTGTGACTGAAATATGCTCTGAACAAAGTGAGAGGACAGTAGTCTGGAAGCTTTTCTTGTAGCTGTCCCTTCTTTTTTGGCAACACAATCAGCAGTGGGAAATGTCACTGACATTACTCAATGCGTCAGCAACCTATATGGTCCTGAGTGGCTACAGGCAGCTCTTATTATCTGTTAAAGTCCACTGACAGCACAGCAGGTAGTGTCCCATAACCATGCTGCTCAGCTTGACAATTTGCTTCCTGCTCAAAGGTGAGAGAAGGGCTATTGAACAAGAGATGTAGGATTACCAGAGGTGTTGAGAGGAGCAGCTGCCTAGAGGGAACAACAGTTGGCTCTTTAAAGTTGTTTTCATTTGAAAGCACATTTTGGCAACATTTTCCCTATCAGCTTCACAAAATACTTGAAACTGTATCGGCTTCTCAAGTGGAAAACAGCTATAAACCAAACCTTTGTATCTTTTTCCCCTTCTCCCTTTGTACTCTTTTTGTCTTTGAAATAGTGTTTTCAGGAATTAAATAATAATGGACCTGTTTTGTCAACTCTCCCTCGCCACTGCGGTGTTACAGCCCAAGGAGAGTGTGGGAGTTCTCTAGCAATACACTGAATTTCTGGTCTGATAATTCTGAGGAACAAAAGTATGATTTCAGTAGCTCAAATCCCAGCTGCCATATTTTCATGTAATTACTGGGGGAAAAAAAATTATCTTACTGTATGGAAAATACAGTACCCTACTTTTCAAGTACCAGTAAGTTTAGAGAATGCCTTGTATAATACAGGCATCTGTTGCTTTTATGAAATGGATAGATAAGTTACCTAAGTGTTGAAACATCATTTCATTTCCCTCATCAATTTGTGAAAGTTAGGGAGCTTTTATTCTATTGAAATATGTTACCGAGTTTTCAGTTTTATCTTCATATTATGTGCTTTCCCTTTCTACTTTTTTTAATCTATTGTATGTATGCAGTCGTTATAGAAACATAATTTATATTTTTTAGTGTCTCCAGACCATGTTGTGTATAATACTGAGGGGTGGTTGTGGCCAGGGGGAGGTCGCTCTCTTCTCTCAGGTGGCCAGCGCCAGAACGAGAGGACACAGCCTCAGGCTGCGCCGGGGGAAATTTAGGCTCGAGGTGAGGAGAAAGTTCTTCACTGAGAGAGTCATTGGCTGCTGGAATGGGCTGCCCAGGGAGGTGGTGGAGTCGCCATGCCTGGAGCTGTTCAAGGCAGTATTGGACCTGGCACTTGGTGCCATGGTCTAGCCTTGAGCTCTGTGGTAAAAGGTTGGACTTGATGATCTGTGAGGTCTCTTCCAACCCTGATGATACTGTGATACTGTAAACATAGTAACAAAAAGGTGATATTTTAGGGAAGCATTTCATTAAAAATTACTGCAGACACTAAGTAGTAACCTTAGTAACATTGCCACGGTCATAATTGTAGCCTCTATAAATATGTTGTATCTCGTATTTAAGAAATAAAATAGGGCATTATGTAGTAGTGCATGTAAAATTATTTTGTATGTTTTATCACTTAGTATTTTTAACATAAACTTTGCTGCTTAGCAGCGTACAAATATTTTGCAGGTTTGACTATTAACTGTGTAATTTTTTACATTCTTTTAAAAATGGGAAAATAAAAAAAATACAGATTCTAACTGTGGGAGTGTGGCCTAGGCTACTTTCCTCAATCTTCTACAAGTATTCTGTTTGACTTGCATCCTCCCAGAGGCTTAGGTAAGCAGCCCCAAACCATAGTTTCTCTGCTGTAACTGGTGGTGCTCTCCGTATTTGATGGCAGGGGCATGCTCTGCCTTACTGTCGCTTTAGGGTCCAACAGACTTTGCATTTAGCACTAAGTGCCACAGCTTCTATTAAGAGGAAAAGGATTTCTTTTAATAATTAAAAAGGGTCGTGTTTCCTCTCCTGGTGCTGATTTGAGTGAAGAGGGAATTGTGCTGAACTCTGTGTCATTGGCGAGTAAGGGTTGCAGTCAGACAAGCCCCACTGGCAGCAGCTGAGCTACGTAAGGGTTTCTGTTGCCAGCTGCTCATCCTATTCTTCCCGCTGTGCGTGCCAGCTAGCTACCCAGGTAGCTGCTCCCTGACCTGGCCTGTCCAGACAGTCCTCATTCCATCATGCATTTCTGATAACAAAGCCTTTTTAAAAAGCCTGTCACTTTGACATCAGGGGAGTTAGGAAACAAGTGCGTGGTTGTGATGCTAAGGGATGATGTTGCCCCCTGTGGTGAAGAGCAGCTGGGAGCAATAACCTCTTCACCCCACTCAGATGCATCCAGGGCAATGCTTCTGACGATGGCCTTAGGCAGTTAGAGCTTTCCTACCACTCTGGAGCCTCAGGGGATTTTGAGCCAGTCTCCTTTATGGGTAGCAAATGGCCCGGAGATGCGGTATGTTCAGTAAAAGTAAAGAAGGTAATGCTGAGATGTACAGTAGCAGAATTCAAGAATCTCTTGCAGCTTTGCTGGTGAAAACTTGGGGCTCTGAGTTTTCAGGTATGTAAGTGGAAGTGATTTTTGGGTACCATTCGTGCACCAAGGCACAGAAATTCCCATAGTAAGCTTATACATGTTTTTTTTTTTTTTGGCTGTTGTCTGAGTTCCAGTCCTACCAGGTATACAGTCAGATGACTTAACTGTGATTTAGCTGTGTGCTTGAGGTGTATCTAAGCTGACTGTGCCAGGGCTCATTTTCCCCTTCTTTGTGGTATGTTGTGTGCTCATCAGGTAGCAGAAGTAATCCTCACAAATATTCTGAATAGAGCTAAAGTAAAAACACTGTTGATGTTTCAGGAGGAAGAGTCACATTCCAAATCAGGACAAAATAGAAGTCCTCGAAGTTTTCACAATAATACAGCCTGCCCCCACCCAGTTTCACTGTAATACATTGGAAACATTACCCAAAGATAATTTTGAGTTGCTTTATTTAGACTTAAACTATGTAAAATAACTTTGTAAAAAATGCTGGTTAGATTATATTTGGAATTGATACATTTTAAATAGACAAATTGAAACATCTCGGAAATTTTCTAACTGATCACAGATTAATTGCTATGGAAAGCACATCTTTGGAGTGTCTCTGGAAAGCTTTGCAAGTGAAGTGGCTCCTCCAAGATTAAGGAACTCTTTAAGTATATATCATTCACAACTTTTGTATCCCTTTGGGAAAGAGGGGTTTGAAGCAAAACTTGAGATAGACTCAAGTATTGCAATGCTGCAGACTTTTACTGTAATGGTGTTTCAAAATACATGCTGTCTACAGCTACAGATTGATAAAATATTGCTTCACTGTATATGTGTTGGGTTGATCAGCACAGAAATGGGTGTTCACTCTGCAGAGGGGGAAAAACCCCACAAAACCAAACAAACCTTAAAACTGAAGCATGTTTAATATTGTTGCATAACTGGGATTTGGTAATTGGGTTTTTCTCTCCCTCCACTTTGCTCCCTTCCCGTGTCTGTTCTTAAAGCATATTACGTAGTTTTAGCATCACATCTCTCATTTTTCATTTGAACTTTATCAAGGCAAAAAGCAATCTTTTCTTGCCTAGCTGCTGCAGATTACCTTTAACAAGGTGGTGTTATGTGACCAGTGTATGCTTGCATGCTTCCTTCAAAAAACCATGACTAAATGCTGAGATGGAGAAAAGGATTCATTCCATATACCTGTCAAATAGAGCATCACCCTTTGTAATATTTAATGTCTGTGCTTTGAGAGGTCACACTAGACAGAGTTTCAAAAGTTGAAGTGAAACTTCTGTCAGTATGTTTGCATCCATATAGGGAACAATTTGATTATTTGGGGGGGAATTTTAAACAGGAGGATGGCATTGCATATTTTCTTTTTGTATACCAAAACATGTGTGTTAAAAACAAAAGTATTTCCTGTATTTTCACATGTAACATGTAAGACTACTTAAATTTTATTTTGATGAAGGAAGAATGGGGTAGAGAAGAAAAGGTATTTATTTCTGCTGAAGGTACTCTTCCCTCTGAAGGCAAGGTTCTACTGCAGTTTTGTATTCAAGCTTTTAACAGTACCCTTCAGTGTTTGTTGTGATCTACTGAGGCTGCAGTGACAGTCATCTTGTTTTATCTCATATCGGCATGGTCTGGTGGGTTTACAGTAAGCATGACATCAGACCGCTGGCTTCTTGTGGTTTTGAGGAATAGTCCTAGTATAGTGGCATCATCCTGAGTTGCCATCTACCTGAGCCACTGAGCAGTTCTTTTTACACTTGGACAATATTGTTGAATACCAAAAATAATGATTTGCAAGTAAAAAGCTGTTAAGTATATAGTTTTTCTAAACTTACAGGCTGCATACTTTGTTTTAATATCTGACTTCTTTGTCAGCTGTGTTGAACTGATAACAGTTTCCTCTTTAACAAGACACACGTCTGCCTTTTCCATTCAGAGCTGTGGGCAGAGCTGATTGAGCCTTGGTAACTTAGCTAACCTAAACCTTTATTTTCAGTTTTGATAACTTTACCGTACATCCTTATGCTTGTGTTGATCAAAGCTACTGTAGCAACCATATTGGGTTCTGAATTTTTTAAAAATACTTCTTTCCGAGCAAAGACCATACTCACTCACCAGCAAAGCCATCCTTACTGGAATGAGGGGTTAAAAACCAGGAGTAGCGGTTTGTCTGGCATGATCACCACTGCTTTCAAAGTAGAAAATCTTAAAATNCCCCCCCCCCCCCCCCCAATACCAGTGACTGAGATTTTTCCTAGAGGTTGAAGTGGTTTGTTAGTTCTTGTGTATTCAGATCTTTGGCAAATGTCTTAAGCAAGTAAGGACCATGTTAAAAGAGACAGTGGAGGGGCAGGGATCTTTTCACTATATCTGTTGCAGCTTTTTAGTATTTGCTTTAAATGCGTTGCCAAGGGAAAAAAATTACAGACACTACATCTGCAAATGACTACAGCCTTGCATATCCCACTGAATTAAGTGGAGTTCCCAAGAGTCATTCAGGTCTGCCCACATGGAAGAAAATATGGGATTGAGTCACAGTTAGATGACTTAGAATATTAATTATATTAACAAAAGTCAACATCGAGACAAACTTGGTTAAAATGAAATTATTAAAGTTACCTATTTTTTTGTTAATTTTATGGTTTTGTTCACTAATTTTGTGCTTCACACCCACATCCCTCAGAAATCCTTTGTCCTGTTTTTAATTTAGAAGTAATCATTACCCAGTTAGAAGAAGATCATCTGTGTGAGCACAAATTGTATTTTTGAGCGTATTAGCTAAGGGAAAGCAGGCAGGCTTACATGTGAAAACAGAAAAAGCCTTGGTTTCTGAGGGTAGTTTTACTCTGTTAATCAGTATTTTTATCCTGATTATTATGTTAAGAAATTTTAAAAGTTCAGCTGCTTGTATTATGGAATATGTTTATATACAAAATGGGATCTCAAGACTGTCTACAGAACAGTGAAGAATTGTTTTGCTTGTGACTGAGGCAGTATGGTTTTGAGACTTTTTCCAATCTTTTACCTAGTGTTATGGCTTTTTGACATTTGTGTGCTAGTTTGAGCCTAGCAAGAGGAATTAGATTATAGGCTTTGAAAAGGAAACAATGGTGATGTCTACTTTACTCATAGGCTTGCTGAGATGTATGAAAACAAGAACATGAATGTAAATAACACATAAATAACATAGTTGGTCACTCTGCCTCTGGCTGTCTCCCTTCTCTCCCTAACCTGCTGCCTGACTAATCTGTCTGCTTCCTAACCCCCCTGGCAGATTCTGCAAACTCACCTTGAACGTAAGGCAAAGTCTGGGATAAGGTAGAGGGGTGGAAAGGAGGTGGAAGGGTGGTTGTGAGCCCCTCTGGGGACTCTGCATTCTGGGAGTGGTGTTGTGTTTCTGCATTACTTCTTAACTTGTACATTTCTGTATATAGCTGTATATATTGTAAATATCTGCTTGTATGTTGTGCTAAGCTGTACGTATAAAGCTTCATTCTTAATTCCCAGCCCAGCTGAATCTAGTCTGAGTGATTTTGTAAGAGTGAGGAAGAAGGTAACACCCAAGCCATCACAGTTTGGAAGGATTTGGGATTTGTCAGTTGAACTTCTTTGAAGAAAACTTGTTAAACCTTTTAAGAACTTACGTTGGCTTCTGTTAAAGGACTGTAAATGTCTCAAACCGTGAAGGTACTTTCAGACTATATTTTGCCTAAGATGATCGGTCCAAACTAATGAGACTTTGGAAGTAAACTGTTGTGTCCTAGCTTGCTGGACTAAGGGAGGTCAAAGAGCAGGAGCAGGAAGGCTTCGTAGTCTGATGAAAGAAAAATAAAGTAATCTGGTTAATTTTTTCAGGCTTTGCCTTGTCTGATTATACGGTAAACCAACCTTGCTGAAAGGCTTGTGCTTCCTTTGCTTTCTCAAATGAACAGGTATCTGGCAAGTGAGTGTGTGGTTTATAAAACCCAATGTTCCATTAATGGAGCCAAAAAAATCAATGGCTAGTCTTGTCAAATATACTAATTTCCAAAAGCATAATTAAAATTTAGAATTAGAAACAAGCAACTGCTTAAGTAACACACTGCTTAAATTTGTGTTCTTTTGCCATTTTTAATGGAGATATGTTTCTCCTTTAGCATTTTCTCCATTTTACAGTATGTTCAAGAAGTGCTGGAACGTGCGGAGCCAGAGTCAGACCTTTTTTTTCTGTTCACAGTCCCAGTACTATAATTGTAGCATCTGAAATGTTTTTTCTGCCCAAAACATCCCAGACATATATTCTTCAAACTGGAGGTTTGCATTTCAAAGTTTGAATTTAAGCATAGTAAGAAGTCTTGAAGAGAGCAAGAATTACTACTTTTATCCATTTCTGATTGTGAAGGGGGGAAAGAAAAGCTTATTATCTAATCAGACATTTTCAGCAGGTTTACATAATTGGCATGAGACCATCAATCTAAGTACTCATTTTAGAATGAAGATGAATTGATCATTTCGTGTTCACTGGTTAGCTGGACCATAATTTTATTTCATGCAGAGCTTTATGATACCCTCTCATTTAGAGGCTAGTGCCTAAATGAAGTCCAAGCCTCTCAGTATCAGTTCTTATAAGAAATTACTTTTTTAATGTAAAAATTGCAGTAAACAATATTATTCTGGTGTTGACTTGTTGGTTGGGTTTTATTAATTGATAAAACTTGTTGTTGTTTTATTGTAGGGTTATTTAAATTTAGCTAAATAGATCTGTAAATCCTGAAACTCATGTTTTGGTGCTTATTCTCCAGATACTGCTATGCTGAGTAGATCTAAATATGTGCTTAATTAATCCACAAAGAATTTAGTGTGAAGGTGCCAAAGCTGCTGCTGAAACCAGAAGTCATGCATCCATGTCAGCTCACTACAGTGCCTAAAATAATCAGAAGCAAGATGTAATAGTCTGCACTCAGTATTGTCACGAAGTAGTTAAAACTGATCCCAGTGTGCAAGCTACTGTTTTGCACAGTTGGCATTGTGTGGTATTGTAGAAGCATGTTGGCTTCCACAAACAGCCTTATTTCCTGCAGTCCTTTATACTGTAGAAAGAATAAGAGATAATGCAGACAACTGTAGCCTGTTCAAAACATTAATCTCCATTTTAATACTTTATTCAAGCACACAACTGCAGAAAGCTTTCTTTACAGTTGTCCAAAATAGCTATTTTTTTCATTGAGAATCTCATCTGTGGTCTGTGACAAAATACACTTAACATGCATTTGTTTTCTAAAGCATTAATATTTTAAACCCAAAGTTGCCTAGGAAAGTGTCACCTATAGTGGCAAGGTGAAACAAGTGAAGCGCGCTGCTTGGTGTGTTCACTGTGCGTTCCTAATGAAACGCCCCATAGTTACTGTCAGGCTTAATTAACATGGTTTGAGAGGTGACTTGCACTTAGGTTTTAAATTGGTGTTCATCTATCAGCTGATGGACTTGTTTCCTGCTCATTTGAGCTATGATACCTCTCAACCAACACAGGCAGTGTAGTGAAAGGGGTGCAGTGGATGACAGTCAGTCAGAGAAACTATCACAAGCTTTACATCTTCTCCACTGCTTCAGTAAAAAGTGTAATGTGTCTTGCACAGTCCCTTTTGAAAGAGGCTGCGAATAGAACTGCCGTTGTACTTTGAACCTCTGGTTTTACACCGGTAAGCAGTTACTAACTGGACAGTTGTTCACCTGACTTTAAGCAACATTCGGCCTGGAGAGACACTCCTGATAATCATTGCTAATGTCCTTCACAAGCCTTGTTCCTCAGCTTCCCCAGTCTGCCTAGTGGGATAGCTGTTCTGAACTAGATGTTTGCTACCATTTCTGATAGTTAAGAATTCCTAAATGGCAAATAATCCTCTTCTGTCTGAGATTTGATATAAAGTTATCTTGTTTTGGGTTTTTAGGTTTAGCTTTTCAATTAAGGAAAAAATTGTGATGAAAATCTTGCAGCAAAAATTGTAACTTCCAGTCATATTTGTATGCTTTAATCTGAAGTAATGTATTAAATGTAACAAATGAGTAAATGGCCACAAACTTTAATGTCACTTTTAGTAGTTAGTAAGATCTTTCAGGTATTTCATAATCGTTAAATCAGTTCTTTGTTCATTAAAAATACAGACTTGGTCTGTTAGTTGAAAAACTTGTATATCCTCTATGTTGTAGCTGCCATTAAGCATCTCCAAATACATCATTTTTTGCAAAGCACAGTCACTCTTGTATTTGCAAGTTCTCTTTCACCAATAGAAAGTGCAAGGAAAAGACCTGCGTCAAAAGCGCGGTGGATGTACTATGTTTTCATATGTGCCTGACAGTAGACTCCCATTTTCCCCTGCTCACACGAACCGTGACATGTCTGTCTTTTTTTCCTGAAGATTTTGTAAATTACCTTTTCGTGGAAATATCAAGGTGAACTTACTGAGAAGTGATGTAACTGTTTATATTACTCTAGCTTGGATTAGTGTCTTGATAAAGAAACTTCACCGGAAGTTCCTGTGAGTTTCTCTTTAATTGTATTCTCTGGCTGTTGAGGGGTAAATAATTTAACTGAATATTCAGTGTAATCAGATCAGCATTTTATTTTACTGATCATTCAATTAGTAGAATCATATAGGTATTTTAGAAGATGCTGTGTTCATTATGAGAAGGTCTACAGTAAAGAAATTATCAAAACTTATTTTGTTAACAAACTACAATGCTCGATGCTGGAAAAAAAATGAGGTGGCACCCAAGGAGAACAGTTTATCAGGTATGAATGTTTCTAAGCTCATTGTTGGGAAAGTCAGAATGTAGCTCTTGAATGCTCTAAGCTGCAATATGAGACTGAATTTAGAGTTGAAAATGATTGTATCAGGAAGAAGACCTATGACTATCTCAAGCTTTTGAAGCTTCAATAACTAATCCAATTTTAGTTCCATGATTTGGTAGATTTTTATAATGTAATGAACTGGACATTGGCTTGTACCCACACAAATGAAAAATCCCTTTCTTCAATGTTTAATGTTAATGAGGAAGAGCTAGTGAAGGTAAAACAGTCTTCTAGGCTCTAACACTTTGTGTTTGAAAGCAATTTCTGATGGACAGCAAGTAGAGAGTGTCCATACATTTAGTCTTTTAAAACAATAATTATTTTCATAATGCAATGCAGTGTGTCTTGGAGGTGGAAATAGTCACACAGAATCATGGAATGTCAGGGTCTGGAAGTGACCTCAAAAAATAATCCAGTCCAATCCCCCTACTAGAGGAGGATCACCTATACCAGATTACACAGGAACGCATCCAGGCAGGTTTTGAATATCTCCAGAGAGGGAGACTCCACAACTTCTCTGGGCAGCCTGTTGCAGTGTTCTGGCACCCTCACAGGGAAAAAATTCCTCCTCCTGTTTAAATGAAACTTCCTATGCCTCAGCTTCCATCCAGGCCCCTTGTCCTGTCATTGGGCATGACTGAGCAGAGCCTGGCTCCATCCTCCTGGCACTCACTCTTTACATATTTATATGATGAGGTCACCCCTCAGTCTCCTCTTTTTTCAAGCTAAAGAACCCCAGCTCCCTCAGTCTCTCCTCTTAAGAGAGATGCTCCATTCCCTTAATCTTTGTGGCTCTGCACTGGACTCTCTCAAGCAGTTCTGTGTCCCTTTTGAATGTGGGGGCCCAGAACTGGACACATTACTCCAGATGTGGCCTCACCAGGGCAGATTAGAGGAGCAGGAGAATCTCTCTTACCTCTCAGCCACACCCCTTTTAATACATCTCAGAATGGCATTGGCCCTCCTTGCCACTAGAGCACATTGCTGGCTCATGATCAACCTCCGGTCTACTAGGACCACCAGATCCTTTTCCCCTTCACTACCTTCCAACAGGCCAGTCCCCCAACCTATACTGATCCCTGACATTGTTCTTCCCTAAGTGTAAGATTCTACACATGCCCTTGTTGAATTTCATTAGATTTCTTCCTGCACAACCCTCCAGCCTGTCCAAGTCTCACTGAATAACAGCACAGCATTTTGGTGTGGCAGCCACTCCACCCAGTTTGGTGTGACCAGCAGACTTGCTTGCAGTACACTCTGTTTTTTCATCCAGGTCATAGAATCATAGAATCATAGAATGGTTTAGGTTGGAAGGGACCTCAAGGATCATCCAGCTCAAACCCCCCACCATAGGCAGGGATACCTCCCACTAGAGCAGGTCATTGATGGATATATTGAGTAGTACTGGTCCCAGTACTGAGTCTTGTGGGACCCTACTAGTTACAGGCCTCCAATTAGACTCCATCCCATTGACCACAACTCTCTGGCTTCTTTCCTTCAACCAGTTCCAAATCCACCTCACTACCTGATCATCCAGACCACACTGCCTCAGTTTAGCCAGAAGAATGCTCTGGGAGACGTGTGGAAATATTAAAATGTAGATATGTGAGACAGGTTTTAATTCTTAAAAGTTTAAAATTACAGCTTTGATTTGGATATGTCTTATCATTTTTATGCATTTTAGGAAGCTAAATTTTAGAATGCCATCATTTCAAATTTAGTTGTTCAGTGCATTCTTCAAAGAAGCCTTTACATAGTATGACTCACATATATACATATGTGAGTTTTCTCATTGATTTATGTGGTTACATATATAAAATATTCATACCTTAATACAAACTAAAAACAGTCTTTATCGAGTTAAGTTGTGAATGTGAACACCAGGCTGCAGAAGTGATTGATGATTTTCTTACCACGTGTAATAGCCTAACAGGATTTCACAAAGCCTTTGTTCACACACTTAAAAATTACCAGAATGTTTCCTTACAGAGCAGATAGTAAAATCCTAAATTGCAACTATTTCAAAGATATTTTCTTCAAATGTTACTTCAAAAAAGAGGTCTGGAATTTAAGGGATTGTGTATGTGTATAAATAAACACTGTAGACGTAGTTGCATATGGACTGAAATACATTCTTGTATTCATTTCGTTGAATGGAGTTCGTTCATTGTATCGTAACTTTGCTGTTTGTGTTTTTAGAGAAACACTTTCCAACACAGCAGTTGAAAACCAGGTTAATTTATAATATATGATGATTTTTTTTTCTTTTTTTTTTTTTCCCCCCCCTGTGTATCTCTTTGTTTCTGGAGGTTACCAGGAAGTATCTTGAGAAACATTTGCAGTCAGATCTCACTATTTATTAAAAACCTCTTTTGCCTGCACTGCTGCCTTCTCCTCTTTAAAGTCCCTGCCCCTCCCACCCCTATCACACAGTTGTGGCTGTTGCTTCCTTGCTCTCTCGTTGACTGGAGCGCATTCTGCAGCTCCCTGATCGTGTTAGCCCTCCGTTATGATAGGAGATTTACATTCTAGTGTGGATTGGGAGTGCAGCCTTTCAGCAGATCACCTGGCTTACCACACTTTGCCTTTGTTTTATGAGGTGGTATTGGAGCACAATGCCTGCTGGGTGGTGCTAAACTTTGGAATATGCTCCAGAAGCGTTCTTCTCATTCTCAGCTATGCATATGGTCCTGCATGCAGGATCAGGCTGGAACTAGACCAAAGTGAAACCCTTACAGTATGAGTCACGTGGCCATCAGGTTCTTGGCAGCAGCTGCTGCACACAGCAGATTGGTTCCTGTTGGCATGCTTTGCTTTACAATGCCTAATGTAGCCACAGTCCATGAGCCCTGTGTCTCCTGGTGGGAGCCCTGCTTGCCTAGGGCTTGCAAGGGCCTTCTCTGATCCTGTCAATGCTGATGACAATAAAGCTGTGATCCTGGGAACAAGATTTTGAGAGGGAGCACTTTAAGATGGGTAGCAGGAATTCATGGCATTCATCAGAGGGAGCATTCATGTTGTATGCTGTAATGACTGTAATTAGGGACTATAGTAGTAGTTTATTGTGGGTAAAACCCTTCTGGTATTTTTTTCTGCCCCTCCTTTTTCTCAGGATTGCTATCCTCAGGAGTGAAATTATTAATGACCAGTGTGCTCACTCCTGAATCACCCCAGTAATTTACTACAACTTGTTCCCTTTTGATTGGCCTCTCCATGTAGTCATGTAGAGCATAACACAAAGATGGATTGTATGGCATTCTCTGCTGGGGAAAATCAACACATAGAGCAGGCTCAGTGCCAAGATGCTCATAATTAAACTGTTGCTATGGACAGGATTACATCAGAGTTTCTGTCAGTCATTTTCTGCAGTTTTTTGTCTATCAGTACTTGGATTTTTATTTTATATTTAGTTTCTGTCTTCCTCCTACTCACCTTAGTTTTAAGTTGAAGCATTGCAGCGTGGTGAGATTATAAACAAAAGTAATTATTGGAGGACATAGGAAAAAAAGATAAGCAAATTCCATCATTCTGACTCTGGTTGAAACCAGTATCTTTGAGAGGCATTTGCATTTATTCAGCTAGTAAAAATGTCTAGATGTTGTCATTTTCATTCAGCAGTCATATTGTTGTGATTCAAGAGTTAGTTGCAAAACTAACATGAAGTGGTTAAAAATCTGTACAGCCAAAGTGTTAGCAGTTTGTGTTAAAATGTAGTGGAACAGCAGGTATAATAAGAAAAACAGCCAAGTGGTTAAACTTTTTTTTCCCCCTCTCCCTCCCCCCCCTAAAAAAAAATGTATTGGAGCAGAGTTTGCTTGTCCAAATACCATAGCTGTATTTCACTTGCTACTGTATTGCTGCTATTGTTAGCCTCTATTACAACGACCTTAAGCAAGTAATTTGTTTTGGTAGCACTCAGTGTTTGGTGTTATAGATAGCGAGTGTGCGGTGTATTAAATGTGGGGGTGTCCAGGATTACAGCATGAATAAGGTAGTCTGAGGAGTAACAAATGATATCAAGTACAGCTGAGATCACCGTAACAAGATAAACAGTGTGGTGTCACAAAATTGTCTCCCAGTTGACAAAACAATCCATATTTTATAGATTGCCTTAAAAATTGAAGGATGGAGTCAATTATAGCCAATTATGATGCTACATTTACTGGAGGAGTTTTCATATCCTTTGGGGAAGAATAAGGAAATGTTCAAGTCAGTCAAAAAACTGTTGCATTTGCTTTCTGGTTGTATCTAAATGCAGTCTGTTCTTAATTCTTCAGGTGAAAACTGCGTATAAAAGCTGGGACCAAATTATCACCAGGAAAATATTATTCTATTCAGTTCTTTCATTTTTTTTTTCTTCATGTTAAGTGTAATATTGTGATAGATAATAAGCAAATAGAACAAAAATCTAAAACATCAGCTGTCCCCCAGTTATGGGCAGTCTGTTAAAGTGAAAATAATGGAATGAGAGCATGGAACAGTTTGCTGTGACCCACAGTTGCTTTTTAATTATCAGATACAGAAGCAGTGTATTGGACATACAGGTGCCTGTATTCTTAGATCTGATTGTAGTCTCAGTGGCTAAGGGGCACGTGTTCATTTAATGGCATAGTGCTCTGTCATTTAGATTATTTTCCCTCCTCCCATTTTGGGGAGCCATGAATCCTATCTCATGCTGTAACAGGACTGGCAGAGGAGTAGTTTTCCTTTCTAACACACCATACCGTCAGTAATTAATTAAATATTCAAATATATAGATAGGGGTGCATTCAGATACAAAAGCCAACAGTGAACAAGTTCTTTCAGTAGTATTTTGAAGCATTACCCTTCTTCTGTGCTCAGGATTTCATTTCACCAGCTAGCTTCAGAGGGTGACCTAGTACATGTGCCAATGACAAAAGCTACTTGTAACAATTCAGATCATGCTTTCTGCTTTATGAAATGGGATTGTAAAAATCCTCTCAAAAATGACATCTGAAATAGCATTAAAACACAATTTCCCTTTGATAAGGTTTTAAGGCACTCATATGAAAAGTGACACTGCTTTGAGTGGCTCTGCATCAGCATTATGCAGGGCATTGCACATAAGTGACATTAATCTATTAAAGGTGTGAGGGTCACTTATTTTTCTCATTAAGTCATTAAATACTTTTATTGATTTCTTTTCAATCAGTTCATTCTACTGGAGTACAGGAATCTCCAGACATGACAATAATGCTGTTTCTAATAATATTTATAGATCATAGTTTTAAGGACATATATTACATTTGAAATAAATTAGTATGCCGAAGTGAAACACAAAGGTGCTTAGGGAAGCAGTAATATTGTGCTGTTTGCTAATTACCTGAACCTGCTTGATTGCAAAAGATGATTCTATGACACTGATGTTCTAAAATCAATAATTAGCCATCTTCAGTATTTCATTGCTTTTTCTGATTGTACAGAATTAAGGTATATATTTGGACCACTTCTATTGCACAATGATAAAGCATCTTTTAAAAGTCAAATGCAAACCTGGAAATACTGTCATAGTGAATGTAAAATCTCTAGAACAGTTCATCTTCTAGGAGGAAGTATGTGAGACTCAATTAAACATAACAGGTGCATTTTAGCGCTTTATGAGTGGTTATGAAGTAGATTGAAAAGAAACAGAAGTCATGTTCTACCCTCCCTACTTCGATGCCATCCAAACAACTTTATCTTGACAGTCTGAGCTTGTTTCCTTACCTAAGAGATTTCTGTTTTGTCCTACTCAGAAGAAAATGAGGCTTCAGATAAATTTAAAGTCTGAGGGAAGAGTTATGATAGTCCTGTTAATGTTTGCAATAATCTGATATTGTAGTTGTTGCTTTTTACCTCATGTCTCCTGGCTTTATTCCTGATGGACACAAACAGTTTATCAGAGTAAATTGCCAGGTTTTGCCCTGGGTGTAGCAAAAGTAGACTGGTACATTTATCTCTGCAGCTCCAATGGGAAGCTTTCACTTCCAAGCAGTGAATTGCATGACACCAAATGATGCTAAGTAGACGTCGTGGCAAGTTTATTACAGTGTCTCTGGAGAAGCTGTTGTTCACTCAGCTTTTTCTTCACAGGCTGCCTGCCTGATCTCATTGAAGGAAACCTGAGCAAGGCTGTGTTATTAATGAATTATGACAAGCTTTTTGCCTATCAGGCAGAGAGGTTCCCGCTATCTCCTTTTAAGACAAAACTTAATGGAAAATGCTCAGCTGGACAGATTCTTTGGCGATACTCCTTAAGTGCTCATCCCAGGCTGATGCAAATATGCAGAGAGCCATGAAGCTGCAAGTGGCAGCGTTTAGTATTGTCTCCATAATGCCTGAATAATTTTCCAGAGAGCGATCGCCGCAGCTTTCGTGAACATGGTTATTTGTTTGTTTTTCACCTTGGTTCTGGACGATTGCTGATCTAGTTGATCTGCTGCGTGGGGCCGGCAGTGGTGGGGGGACACACAACGACGTTTCCCTGCCGGCAGCACCAGCGCTCTACGAACATGATAGGATCGGCAGCCAGAGCCTGAGACGGGCTCCCGGAGCCCAGCGGAGTTGCGCGGGCAGGCTCCCTCGTCTGTTCTGTGAGGGGGAGCTGAGCGATGGTGCTGAAAGATGTAGAAGGCGATGAGAGAGACGGCTTATGTTTTTCTTAATGGATGTTTGTGAGCAGGAAGGAGATGGCATGGGCTGTCAGGGTGAGTTATGGAGCGCGTTTTGCGATCTCCCTCCGGTTGGGCAGCTCATTATGTTAAACAGTGCAGCTTTTAGAGTGCCGTAGCTCTCCTTTTATGTGCCATGGCCTTCATTTGCTGAAATGCTTTGAGTTCACGGTGTGCAAGTCATTTTGGAAACGGGATGTAATTACACGGGTTTCTTATGCTTACCAACAGCTTTTTTTGAGCCAGTATAATTATCATTACTTGTGGATACTGTAAATTGAATATCCCCTCCCTAATTGCATTAAACTCAATTCTTGGCTCCTTAAACAGCCAAATAAGAAAAGTTCACCCTTTACTATAAATAGAAAAATTGTTCTTGTAGTTCTGCTGACCTTTAAAGCAAAGTGCCTTACATGATGTTGTCAGGTGTACATTATAAAGATAGCTTGTAATTAGATCTGTAATGAGGAGCTCAGTTACAATGGCTTTCTGGAAAACTTCATTTATTCAGCATTTTCTGACTGCGTGGCAGAATTAAAGTTTCAGGGTACGTCAGACTTTTAAAGAGGCCAGCTGCCGTTTTGCACTTCACCTGCTCTGCACCAGTGATTTGTAGCTGCCCAGTGCTACAGCCAGTGCTTGAAGGTAGCTGCTGTACCTGAAGGACTTAGCTCTGCACTTTGAGAATAGTAGTCAAGAGAATTATTTAGCTAGCAGTCCAAGGATTTCTGTGATTGGTTAATGTTTCTGCTCTCACTTCAGGAGACAGATAATGACTTAATCTGTAGTGAACAGGACGTTGAAGAGAAGAGGTGGCTCGTTGATTATTTTTATTTTCTTCTGGTTAACAAAAGTAACTGTAGTCATGCTGAAATGTAAGGTGTCTTATTTGACAGCAGGACGCAGTTAGAGTTGATGTGCTTGCCTTGGGTTCAGGCTGCTGCCTGTCACAGCCTCACCAATTCTGTACATTGCTGTAAGAACATTGGAGGCATTTCTCTGAAGTTTGATTTCACTTACTTCACTTACTTGCAGTGACTGAAATTTTTTGATCATTGCTACCAGCTAATACTTTGCTTTTTTTCATTCTACTTTAATTAAAATCATGCCATTTATTCCCTGTAGAAGCTTTTTATTAGTCTGGACTACTCATTTTCCCAGAGTGCTTCCTGCTGAGTGTCCTTCATGACCTGTCATAAAAACGTGCTTGGACAGGACAAATTCAATTGTGTGTCTTTGCAAAAGAAAGAAACTTCAATTACAGTTCAGCAGTAGAGAATTACAGCAATAGGGGGAAAAACAGGGGAAAAAAATCCTTGTTGCATAATGAACTACTAAAACATTTGAATTTAAATAATTCTTAAATTATTTTTAATTAAGTATAAGCCTGGAACAAAGGCAAAAAATAATTTGCTGTTTAATTGATTTTAGAACATGTGTTGTTAGTCTGCCTTCACTGTCCTGTATCAACTCTTGGCTAACAGTTTAATAAAATACATGGCGTTTCATGTTGAAAAATAATCATGTTTGGTAGGAACATCTCTGGGGTTTCTTCCAGTGTACTTCCTTTCTTTATCTGCTACATGATAGGCAAAGCTACTGTATAGATTGTTTATAGATTGCGGTGGTAGTGTGTTTCCTTATGCACGTGCATGTGGGAAATTAATAGTCTTTTACACAAGAAGTAGATAGCAGACTATACATAGCCTGTACTGACAGACAAATTCTGTGTCTGATACTCGACAATCCAAATGATAACCAGAACAGTCTCGTGGCTCTTGCAATTGCACTAAGATCTGAGTAGTACGAGTCCATTAGCAAACAATCAAATCCTTTTTCATAAAAGCAAGAAATAGATATTTTAGGAGAGATGTGTAGAGGCTAGCTAGATCTCTGAAGGCCTGAACTTAATTTAGTTGTTCTTGGTTGCAGAATTCGAGTGAGTAAAAACATTAGTGTGCTGTTCAAGCAGCAAAGAGTCTGATTGTAGCAACATCTTGAACAGCTGAAAGAAGACAGAGTAGTGAGAAATACACAACTTTTATTATTAATTTGTTTCTACTTACCCTTTTTTTGCAGGCACTCATGCTTACTGTTAAGGCTTAAAATCTTTAGTTGCTTCAGAATGTCATGGCAAAGTGATTTTTAGCTGGCTGTGTACTGCTATAGTGAAGGTAAATCTTCAAACTTGTCTTTTCACTGCTGTTTCAAATGCTAGTGAAGCTTGTGTGTTTAGCAGTAGCTGAACTTCTGCTACTCTGTAATGCTTTTTAATAGAGCTCATTGATTACATATGTGTAATTTATCAATCTCTTTGGAATGGTTTATCAGCAAGTATCTAGAAGGCACTGTCTCACTGCATTTTGGCTGCAGTCTCAGAGAAAACTCTTGAAACTGAAATGCAGGCAGTGTTTGTCCCCCTGATAATAGGTCATTCTTCTGCATTATCTTCTTCCTGGTTTGCTCCTACCCTTATAAAAAGTAAATACAAAAGCATCAGTGATGAAGCATGTCATCCCTTGAAGTTCTTTCTACTGGAAGAGGGACAGTGTATGAACTGGGTGGTATTAGAAAGTGGCATAATTGTGCTCTATGTTTTGCTTCCAGTTCAGTTCCTGACAATATTTGGGCAACCTTCTTTTGGCAGTTGAGCACTGAGCATTGAGCTGACATTTTGATGGCACTGTTTATTGTAACCCCAAGGTCTTGCTCCTGAGCAGTAATGTTCAGCTCAGAATCTTTCACTGTGAAGTTAAGGTGTAATTTTCCCATGTGCTTCACCCTACACTTATCCTTACTGATTTTATCATTTCATTGTCTAGTCACTCAATTTCATAAGGTTTTGTGATTCTCCACCACTTGCCCACATACTTACTGCCCTGAATAAGTTTGTATCATAGATCTAAAGAATGGTTTGGGTGGGAAGGGACCTTGAAGAGCATCTGCCAACTTGGTTTCTTCAGTGCTCAGCTACCTTTACAAGTCAATTACAGGTGTGGAAAGAGGAACACCCCTCAGTGCAGATTCCTGTGGTGTACTCCACTGCTAAACTTCTCTGCTGTGCAGGCTTGGTCATTTGCTATAGATGCTTAGTTTCTATAAAATTGTATTATTTTAGAATCATTTAGGTCAGAAAATACTTTTTAGGATCATAAAGCCCAACTGTTAACATAACACTGCAAAGTCCACCACTAAACTAAGCACCACATCTACTCGTCTCTTAAATACCTGCCAGGATAGTGACTCCACCACCACTTTCCTAGGTAGTCTCTTTCAGTTCTCAACAACCCCTTCAGTGAAGAATTTTTTTCTAATGTTCATTGTAAACCTCTCTGGCACCTGTTGTCCTATTGCTGGTTACTTGATTGAAGGGTCTGACACCCACGTTGCTACAACCTCCTTTCAATTAATTGTAGACAGCAATAATATTTCCCCCCCAGCAACTTTCCAGCCACTCTTCCTGAAGCCTGTAGCCTTGCATGGGGTTCTTGTGACCTAAATGCAGAGCATGGCACTTGGCCTTGTTGAACCTCATACAACTGGCCTCAGCCCATCCCTCTATAGAGCCATCCAACCTTTTTTTTTTTTTTCCAATCTATCTACAAATACACATGGCCTTCTGTATCTGAAGGGGGCCTGTGAGAAGGCCAGGAAGGGACTTTTTATAATGGCTTGTAGTTTTAACAAGTAGTAGGCTATGTAGTTTTAAGTCCAAGTGCAGGGTTCTGCACTTTGGCCACAAAAACCCCATGCAGCGGTACAGGCTGGGGACAGAGTGTCTGAAGAGTAGCCAGGCAGAGAGGGACCTGGGGGTATTGGTTGCCAGGTGACTGAACATAATCCAGCAGTATGCCCGGGTGGCCAAGAGAGCCAATGGCACCCTGGCCTGGATCACGAATAGTGTGGCCAACAGGACAAGGGAGGTTATTTTTCCCCTATACTCAACACTGGTTAGGCCACACCTTGAGTACTGTGTCCAGTTCTGGACTCCTCACTTAAAGAGAGATGTTGAGGTGCTTGAACATGTCCAGGAAGGGCAACAAGGCTGGTGAGGGGGATGGAGCACAATCCCTATAAGAAGAGGCTGAGGGAGCTGGGGTTGTTAAGCCTGGAGAAGAGGAGGCTCAGGGAAGACCTCATTGCTGTCTACAACTACCTGAAAGGAGGTTGTAGCCAGGTGGAGGCTGGTCTCTTCTCCCAGGCACCCAGTGACAGAACAAGAGAACACAGTCTCAAACTGCGCCAGAGCAAATTTAGGCTGGATGTTAGGAAGAAGTTCTTCACAGAAAGAGTGATTGCCTGTTGGAATGAGCTGCCCAGAGAGGTGGTGTCACCGTCCCTGGAGGTATTTAAAAAGAGGATGAATGAGGCACTTAATGCCATGGTTTAGTTAATGAGAAGGTGTGAGGCAATGGGTTGGACTCAATGACTTGGAGGTCCTTTCCAACCTGATTAATTCTGTGATTCTGACAGCACAGGAGTGAATACATTAAAGCTTGAGGAGTGTAGATTTAGACTGCCTTATTAGGAAGGAATTGTTTACATTAAGGGTGATGAGCCACTGCAACAGGCTGCCCAGGGAGGTTATGGATACCCTGTGGAATCCAAGGGCAGGGAAGAGTTCATACTAGCCTCCCTCCTTCTCCAGCAATCAAAAACTTATATCATGGTCACTCTGCCCAAGACAGTTCCCAACCATCACATCACCCACAAGTCCTTCTGTGTTTACAAACAACAGGTCTAGCAGAGAGGCTTTGCTAGCTGACTCACTCAGCAGCTGTGTCAGACAGTTACCTTCCAGAAAATCCAGGAACTTTCTGAACTGGTTCCTCTGTGTTGTATTTCCAGCAGACATCTGTTAGGTTGAAGTTCCACAGAGTCCCACTATGATACCTGCCTCATTAGCCTTGACCCTAATTCCTACCCATAAACACTCAACGTTGTCTTCACTGTCATTTAACTCGAGACAACCAAAACACTCCCAAACATACAGAGCTACCCCAGCACCACTCTTTTCTTTCATATCACTTCTGAAGAGTTAACCTGCCACATGAGGAAAGGCTGAGGGGACAAAGTTTGTTCAGCCTTCAGAAGAGAGGACTTAGGGGAGACTTTATTACCATATATCAGTACATAAAGGGTGGCTGCCAGGATGATGGAGACTCTATTTTTACAAGGAATCAGATGGGAAAAACAAGAGGTAAGGGGTACAAGTTAAGCCTGTGTAATGGGTTAGGAGCTTCTCCCTCTCACTGTTGGAATTTACTAGACTACCTCAGACTGCTTGGAAGTAAGATGAAGCTATATTTACAGCAAAAAGGAAGATTCTAGTTGGAATCTAAAGGAAATTTTTTTCACCATGAGAATATTTAGACATTGGAATGATCTCCCAAGAGTGGGTTCCCCTGCAGCAAACAGTTTTAAGACTCAGTTTGACAGGGTGCTGGGTCATTTAAATTAAACTACACCATCATCTAGAAAGATTGGACTAGGTGGTCCTTGGGGTCCCTTTCACCCCAGCATTCTATGATAGCCATCCATTGCAGCACTTGGGTTGTGTAAGTCATCCCACCATGTTTCTGTGCTGGCAATTATGTCATAGTTTTCCTGCTGGCTGTTGGCTTCCAGCTCCTCCTGTTTGTTGCCCATGTCATGTGCATTGGTATGGATGCACTTCATTTGAGTTATTGAACCTGCCACTATTTTGGGGCAAGAAGCCCTAATTCCTACAGGACTGTTCACAGGCACATCCATGCTTTCTAGCACATCAATAACCTTTGTGTCTTTGCTGCCACGTGGTTCTCCATCCTCTGCCTCCACTGAGACTGCATACCAAAGGGCTTCACTAGCACATTGTTATTCAAACACTACACACTGTTTTGCTACCCCTAGGCTTATCTCTACTGAGCTTGATTTTATCCCTTTCTTCCTTCAAATCTAGTTCAGAGAATGAGCCCTACTAACTCGTGTGCAGATACTCTTTTCCCCTCTTTGAGGCAGGTGTACACTGTGTTACTAGCAAGTAACATGTAAACTGACCTGTGCTCAAACTCACCAAAATTCTGCTGGGGACACCAGGCTTGGAGCTGAGGGTTGGCCTGCTACCTTTTCCTGCTGCTTCCCCTTGTCATTCCCTGTGACTGAAAGGATAGAAAACGGTACTTGTGCTCCTGATGCCTTAACCAGTTGAAGTACTCCACTTTGAAGTGACTGCTATTCAAAGAATTGGATTAATTTTGTAAGGTAGGACTTCATGAAAACTCCTCTCAAGCATATATCCACTTCATCTATATGTATTGTAGTTTCTATTAAATAGCATGTAGCCATCAGGTTTGCAGATTGACGTTCCCTGGATCTTTTCTGGAGCCGTTACAGCCACATTGGGGACCTTGAGTAGCAAGGCATGAAGGAGAGGGATGACACATAGTAATTAGCAATGGAGCTATCCTGACTTGGAATTTTCACTCTCAGATGAATGCTGTCTGGTGCCAGCCATTTGTTGCTGTATACAGAGAAAGGGCTGAGTATTTATTTTTTGCTACACCCCTCTGTAACACCCAGTACAACAGAGTTCTTCCTACCCTCCAATATAGTAATAGTCATAAATTAGAATCAGATGAGTTGTTAAAAACTAGGTTAAAAAATGTGACTCCTGCTTCTGCTATTATTTGGAAACTTTAGTAATATGCTGTTCAGGTTTTGTTTGTTTGCTTGCTTGCTTTTATGTGTTTTCATTTAAAAATGAAGAGGAATGAGAGGAATGCAAAAGGCAGAAGAAAGGGCAAAGTTTCATTTACAGAGAATGATACTTTAAAAATCATGAAAATAGTTATCTAGAGACTATTTAGACTATATCATCTGAGATTTTATTTGAAACTGTGATACTCTAGAAAGAGTCAGTATTTTTATTTAATTATTCTCTCTTAGTAAAAACATTTGGCCTCCATCAGTAATTATCAATCTCAAATTATATTAGCTACATTTTAGCTCCTGGATAAGAAATGTGCACCAGCGCCATGCCCGGTTTCTGGGTGAAGCTTTTGAGATACTTCAGTTTTGAGGAATAATCCTTTGACGTCCCTCATTATACAGCTGTCATTCAAGGATGAGCAAAGTTACAAGTTCTGTAGAAAAAAAAGACTGAAGGAGAAGTTTAGGATCAAAAACTACCATTTCTTTGGACAAAGTTGTGTCAATGTCTGTATTATTTATTCATTTTTTAGGGATTCAGAACTGGTTTTTAGTCACACTGGGCTTAAATTTTGAATCCATCAGGGTTTTGAGCTCTTTTTAACTCCCTGAAGTGGGGTTCCCAGCCCACAAGGCAGAATAACGTTGCAGGTGAAATGCTTGACAGCAGGTCCTTTTGCTGCGTGAAAGCAAAAAGCAATAAGGCTCCTCAGGTGTCCGCAGAAGCATAGCCATGATTTTACTGCAAAGCTCATCTGAAGAAAGCTCCCTTACACTCAGGGTGGAAGCAGAGCAAAAAAATTGTCTGTTCTTGTGGTTTTATCTTAAGGAAATAGGCTTTGTGGTCTTTTATAGGGTCCCACGTGATATAAAAACTGGCAGCTCTGATCCTGTAACTTCACTTTGCTCTGTATTTCACATCCTGTCAGCTCTCAGTGGGAGAAATGACTGATTCTCTTTTTGTTCTGCCATGGATGTTCAGGGGCGTGAGGTATGATTCATCACAGACATGCCACTCAGTCTGGTACTCAAGCATGCTCATATTGGAGGTTTAGGGAAAGAATGCAGTTGTAATTGGGATTACAGCATTTTTCCAGTTATGCTTGAAGAGTTTGCTGATTATTGATAAATAGCATCTCCCTATAAGTTTTCCATTTATCAAGATGAAGATAGGAAAGATTAAGAGAGAAAAAAAACAATGAAAAAATGGCCAGGGAACGAGGTAAAAATGAATTGCAAATAATACGTGTAACTACCATGGTGTGTATCTAACTTAAAACGTTTTGGCAGACAGATATTAAATGGAAGTTTACCTACAGTACTGAGCACTGCTTATATTGGGAGACTTTACAGTGATTTCACAGTGATTTCGTTCCTGTTTAATTTTTTTCAATTACTGTGGACAGACCAGGAAACTGAAGTTGTCTCGTAATTCTTCACCAACACAAGGAAACAGAGTGTGAAATAATTGCCACTTTTTCATGATAAATATGTGCAGAACTGCAGCCTTCAGGAAGGGTTCCCCTTATACCATATTCCTGATTTGTAGAGAAATCTTCTCGAATTTGCCTTCAGAAAGATGTTATTGGTGAAGATTCTTGGGAGCATAAGAAACAGGACAAGGAAGAAGCTGGCTATCAGTACTGAAGTTTGCTTGGATGTTGGCAAGATCCAGTTCTCAGATTTCGTATTGAGGGGAAGAAAGTCACTCACAAGTCTGAATGGTAAAAAAACTTGAGGCTTTTTTTTCTTAGGCTTTGCTTTCAATGAAGATCACTTGCTGGCATTGTAGAGACAGGCTACAGCCATGTTAAATCCAATTCATTACATTAAATCCATTCATAACTAGCAGTATAACAATAATTTGAAAACTATAAGAGATGGGATTTTGAAAGTTTGTTCAAGCATAAACTAGCTATGAAGGAAGTCACACAGACTATTTCTTTAAAGGAAAAAAATAAAAAGGAAATGTGAGAGTTTAGGTTAGGATGATATAAGGCATTGTGTAGAGGATTGTTTGGGAGCTTTCTGAAGATACTCCCAGGATAGGCTTGAGCTGTGGGCTTGTGTGTAGCAGTCAGATATCCACACAATGTACACAACATTTCCAATATGACTGTGTTCAGCCACACATCTGTTTCTTCATAATCATTCTGCACTGTCTCTAAGACAATGATATTGAACTTCAGATTTGGTATCAGGTGTGTTATGTTACGGCCACAAATCAGCCATTTCTGCTTCCTTTTAAAGTATAGTATATCAATGAGTATAACAATAATAATGGAACACTGTGGGTGCAAATGCTGCTGCAGTTCCTGTAGGGAATAAGAGACCTCAGGGTAAACAACAAAGCTTGATCTGTTTCTAGACCTTCTTTGGAGTGAATAGCTACAGAATGCATAGACAAATGGGGAATAACTGTAAAATTATTTCAGTGGATGACTTTAAATCCAGATATTTTGTGTAGGGAATTCATTATGAGCACTTTTCCAGCTCTCTTCTGTAGCAGAGGGATGCACAGCTCAGCCGACATGCAAAATCTGCAGCCTCGTGGTTAATTCAGTCAGGCATCTGCTGCTTTTCAAGGCCAGGTTGAAATCTTCTGGTGTTTGGCTGCCTTTCCCTCTCGCTCCCACTTTTTTGAAGCACAGCAGGCCAGCCTAGCTTGCAGCTACTCTGCTTTCTGCTCCAGAAGGGCCTTTGGTGAGGAGGGTAACCAAGGCCAAGCTGTGTGAATTCTTCTTCAGTCACAGTCTGCTCTCAGCCGACCTCTTCCTGGCAGCAAGGGAACAGGCAGGGACTCAGTTGGGCACAAACCCAGGCATAATGTGCGTGCGGAAGAGTCGTTGTGTGCGTGCTCAGTAAATCCAGCTTGACTGAAAAGTGTTAGATTTTTTGCTCTGGCTGTGCACTTGTGGTCCAGCCGCTTCTCCCACGCTCAGCTCCCTTTAGCCAGTTCTTCCTAGCCTGCAGACTCTGCTGCTCCTGCCATGGCATGGAGCTGAACCCCACTGTGGTAGTTAACACAACTTGATGGATTTGTTGCCAAATGCACCGTCGTTTCACTGACAACACTGAGAATAATTTCCAGACTTCACTGGTGTAGACACTGCCCTCTTAAAATGTAGACTGAGAGAACAACTAGCAGATTCCTCCTTTTTGCCTGTTTATTTTAGGTCTTAATAGACTTAAGTATTTCAGGACTCTGTAGTAAAATAAATGCCTGAGGGAGCCTAAAATGTTCACACATAACTAGGGCTGGCAGGAGAACAAGAATTTACTGTCATGAAAAATTTAGCAGGCTTGGCATTCATCTTGATGTGGAACTAAACACAGATCTTCAGAGATTTAATGAAAAAAAAGAGAGGGAGAACAAGTTGCTCTGCTATTAGCTGAGGGCTCATTAGACCAAGCACTTACCTGGAATGTCGGAGACTCTGATGTAATCCTCTCACCTGGAATCAAGCAAAATACTCAAATGTCTTTTCTGGTTAGATGCTGTTTCTGCCTGGTTTTTTCCCCTTACGCTGACCGAAAGTTGGGTTAAATATCTGAGATATCTCTTCAGTAGAAAATGGTTTTAAAGGTAGTTCTAAGTCTCTTCTCATGTTGAGGAGTCTACTGTTCCTTTTGGTGAATGACTGGAGAATACTCCTTCAAGAAATTCCCAACTGTATCTGATTAGCCCATATGTTTTAAAACATGTTTGAGTTTGCTTTTGTCAAAAGAAGAAATGACATCAGTGACATTACCTGTGCATTTATGCTATTCCATGGATGTGTCACAAAATGCTGTAAGTATGGCATAGTTAAGTTAGTGATACATGTAATACTCCCACGTACTTTGGTCATGACAGTTTTTTAGTGGAAGTTCTCTTCCTTTTCTGCAGTAAATCTGTTTTTAAGAGAAGCAGCATCATATGAAATTTTGCATTTGTTGTGTGAGGGAGAATAAAGAAGTTATCTGTTAATAGGAACACTGTATGAAAATAAAAGGGCGCAATGAGAGAGGAGATGGAAGAAAGTAGAGAGGTAGATGTTTCCTTGGCTGTAAAAGACTAGGAAAACAGGAAGCCCTGTCTCTAGGAGGTTGTAGATGCCACAATATGTATTTGTTGTGCAGTTTTCAGAGATATGTTGCCTGTCACCTTTCAGCTCACAACTTTTGCAGGGGATAAGAGGTACGTGAGGTAAAAATAAGTATTTTGCAAACCAAAAGGGAGAGAGAATACACATTTCTGCCTCCAAACTCAGTTCCTGCTGGGAAATGCCTGAAGCAGGGAGGTAATTTGGTTTGGCGCACTCTGTCCAGCAATTTTGCTTTCACCTAGCATGGGAACCTCTCCTTCAAGTTCTGTTTTGTAGAAAACTAGAGGAGTTTCACTTTGGAGTTTTTGTTGGGTGGGTGGGTTTTGTTGTTTTGGTTTTTTGGTTTTGGTTGTTGTTTCTTTTAATGGATAACATCAATGAAGACTAAACTGAGCTGGGAGTGGGAGGGGAAGGGCTGGATGTATTTTAATCCAGTAGATTCCATGAAAACAGACTGTAACCATAAAAACGTCAAATAAAGCAGTTGTGTTGTATATTATTGTGTATAATGAATAGTTTTCTGCTTTTTCTGCTAATCAGGCATTTTCATAATTCTGTTTTCCTTCCAAATGGATATGTTGCTGTTCCCAAGGAGCAGCTGTGGTAACATATTGTACTTGCATGTTAGGATTTTTTTTTTTCAGAATGGAGTGATGTATGAGTCATTTATGCCTGAAACATAGTAAAGCTTATTATACCATCATTCATACCACATCTTCTGAAGTAAACAGATCCAAAAAGACACTTGCAGCGAAGGCTGGATTCCTGAGCGTTCCTATGGGTGGATGAGTGTTACAGGCTGATGTACCATTTTTAGTCAAAAGAAATTATATATAGTTCTTAATCGCACTGCCTGCTCACCTCAGCACGCATAATCGTAACAGCAGTGTGACAGAGGGGTTTGTGTTAAACTGCATTGATTAACATCCTCCTCTATTTGACAGGGTCTGACTTTGAAGTATCCTCTGATTTCTACTTGTGGATGTAAAAATTCTGATAAAAAATTGACTTGGCAGGCTGTAACCGCTTCAGAAAACATGTAATGAATAATTATGTGGACTACTAGGATATCTCAAAGGTAAATAACAAATACAAAGAAAAGAAAGCAAGAGAGCTGAGGCTATTGCTTTGTCTTTATCTCTTCGTGTAGACGTTTTCAGTGTAGGAAGCTATATTGAGTACTATGTAACAGCAACTACATCAGAAAACAGCATGCATGTTTGGCATAAACGTGCCAAAGTACAAAAAGAATGACGTGTGAGTAAACTCGGGTTCAATTCTGGTTTCTCTTTTTCTCTGCACTTACAAATTGCGTTTTACCTGGTCTGATCCATTCAGAATGAATGTTTGGCTTTTAAGTGTGTTCCTGCATAATTTTTTCCTTACTTAATGCTGCATTATCAAGCCTCATATAAAATTAGTTACTTTGTGCCAATATGAATGTGAACAAAGTAAAGCCATTAGTTGGCTTTTTCAGGGACTGCTGTCATAATTGGTTGTATTACTTCTTTTTATGAAAGGAGCATTGTGTGAATACGAAGGTAATCTTAGCCAAAAACCTGTTAAAATTTTCTTTTTCAGAGGAGGAAGAAGGAGGTTAAATGAGAACTCTGTCCATATCTTTTCTTGTCAGTAAGTGCTTTGGTAGATGCTTTGGCAGTTGAGGTTTATGAAGGTTGATGTGAGGGAGTGGATAATCTTGGAAAGCATGTGCAATAAAGTATATGGGGAATTCTAGCTTTACAGGGCAGGGCTTCCAGACTGATGCCTTTAAATGCTTTCTGTGTAGTAATAGGCTTTTATCTGGCAAGTTTTAGAGGTACTGAGAGGTGCATCTTGAAACTATAATGCTTCAACGTTGATGATTTTTCAGGAACTCGGAGGCTTATACAGCTTCTGCAATCCTACCGTTTGGGTGAAGAGCAGTTCTTTCAGAGTTTGCAAAGCACTCAGGCAAGAATTTCTTTTTTTTCCTCTTTTTTTCTCTTTTCAAAGAGATGGATAACCTCTGTAGATTTGGATGGCCCAGTTGGCATTTCCCTTGTCCTTGGACAAAGGCCCAAGGATTCTGGAAGCAGTTGGGTAAAAAGGATTTGTTACCCTTGGCTCCGGTCAGGCATTAACATCTATTTTTTTGTATTTTGGAATTGTTCTTATGTGGTTTTTGACTCAGTCTTGTGAACCTTCTCTGTTTTAATTGAGATAAAACCTCTTAGAAGTCACCAGTGTGGTGTGGTTTACTTAGTTTTTTACTGTTCTGAAGTGGTCAGATAGGCAGAGAAATAAAAGATTATGTGATTGGTGCTGCTAGATTTTATAGGTAGCAGTTTGGGAAGTTTATTATAAACCCCTTTTGTTCTTTGGCTCATAACTTTATGAAGGGTACTTTTGGACTAAAATTTTCCATGTTTAGTCTAAGGACAAAGGGATTTCTTTTTTTTTTTAAACCTCCATTCAGCATTTTTTGATCTAATGAAGCTAATGTGAGGTGTTGGAATATTTTTTTTAAGGAATGTTAAGTCTGAGTTTTGGACTTGAATGGACAGCTGATAGTGTTTGGAACTTATAGTTCAAAGTTGTACAGATAGCTAGAACATAATGCAATCCTGCCAAGTATAAATAGATAGAACATCGCAAGATTACAAGCTATCAAATAAGGGGGTTATATAACTAAGCAAAATATATTCTTCTTTAGATCACAGTAATTTCTCGTGGTGGAGTAGAGTGACAAAAATGTGCAACTTTCTAGTGCCTTTCAAGTACTGTATAACATTTCTCACCAGTTACAGCATTTATTGATTGTATGCTCAGGCAAAAATAAGAGATGTTTTTGATGTGGGGCTTTTGTTTAATGCTGAATTTCCAGAGACACATCAGTAAAGAGTCCACCTCTCTCTGAGTTCTCTGTACCAAACAGTTTCCTTTGTTGTGAGTTTTTTAAATCATCTCTCAATGAAACCAGACTTTGTCAAAAATCTGTCCATAAAATGCCTCCTCTGGCCCTTTTCGATATCACTGCCTTAGCAGCTTTGATAGTGAGCTAACTTCGGTGATCATGCGGTGGAGTTTCATTTAATCTTTCCAGCTTCCTGCCTGTGGTGGTCTATTTGTTTCTAAGGTTGAAACATTTTCTCCACATGGGCAAAGCTGATAAGTTTTGTTCCAGCAGAGAAATAAATTACATGCTAGATGTAATGAGACATCAATGTCCAGTAAATGTCCTGTTGCTTGCAAGAGTGGTACTGCATGAGACAACTGTCAATAATTTTCTGGTAATTCTCTAATTCCTCCCCTCCCCAAAATTCCTTCGTTAAAAGAGTTACATATAATATAGCAGAAAAAAAAACCAAACAAGGAAGACATCTTGAAAGTGCAGCAGGAAAGGAACAGATTTTGAAAGTGGAGCAACAAAGAGCTAATGTTAATGCCTACTCAGTTGTGTTACCTTCAGGCGTATGAACCCTACGTAATTCACATGTCTACTGACTAGACAAGTTTGCTGTTAGCAGGACTACTGTCTCTTGTTGCTGAACTTACACTTCTTTAAGCATTGTGTGATTCTTTGACTTGATGGGAAATTTTATTTGCTTTATTTTATTGGGAAAAGACAGGGTGTAATGGCACAGTGTTTCATTTCATACAGAAGAATTTCTGGCAGCAGTGCCGCTCATTCTGATGGTTGCCCAACAGTCTGCTGGCCTTGCAGCTCTGTGCTTGGAGATACACAGACTTAATGCTGGGGTGTGTGGCAGTCCCTAGACCAGCTTTCCATTAGGAACTGGTGAGGGTGACAATAATCATTGCATGTTTCCTCCTCTTTTGCTGTCTTACAGGCCTGATGTTTTAGAAATAGCTAATGGTCAAAAAATTGCACCTAGCAGGGATATATAAATAAGCATACTGAAAGAATAAATTTGAATATTGAGGAATAAGATACTACATTTATAGGTAAGTTTCGTGGAATATTTTGTCAGCAGTTTGTTGATCTTTGTGTCTACATAAATTTCTTTAAATTGGCGTGTTCTTTACTAATATAACCAGTCATATTCTGTAGTCTGCAAGGATAGACAATCTGATGTCATTAAGAGCTTCTCTGGATCCTTTGTGTAAAGATACGGTTTCCTTTATAATGGGCTACAAGGCAGCAGCCACACTGGTAGGAAAAATTGCATCCCTACCATAGTTCTGACTGATTTTCTCATCTAGGGCCCAGTAGAATTAAGAAAAGCAAATTTAATGCATTAGTATTCATTTTGATTCTTTAGACTTCTCACTGAGTTGGGAGAAATGAGGATGGGAAGTTACTTGATACTGCAAAATGAATAATTTGTGAGTCAGTCTCAGATTTATTTCCTCTTAAACAAGCCTCTTCTCCTCCCTTGGAAGAAAAATCCCTTTGTGCTCTTTAAGATATATTTCCTGTGCTAGTCCAAAAAGACTTCTCTGCACACACCCCACACACCCACCTAGCCCAGAGCAACAATGAAAATACAAAGTACATGAGCAACCATAGGGTCATGCTGGAAGAATGATAAACCAGATGTGACATGGCTCAATCCATTTCACCTCTAATAATAAGAACTCACCAATAGGAAAAATAAAGAAGCATTTTTTCAAAGGTTGCTTTTAGATGATTGCTTGTTATGAATTGCCATTTGAAAGAATACTAGAATTCAGAAAAATTACCGGTTTTTACAAAGGTCAGGACTGGGAGTGGAATTTGGTGAACTCTTCAGCCTTCTCACTGAGTGAATATAATACACACACAGACCAAGAGTAGCTATCATTCATACATGATTTATAGTATATGCCAGTAGCTCCATTCTTGATGCTTAGTTCCATTTCAGGAAGTGGAAAAAAAAACATGAACAAACAAAAGCTCCCACAACACTGATAGGTTTTTTTACTGGTCTTTGCTTGTGTCTGTGAAGTATTTTCAGTTTAGGGTTTTTTAATGTGAAAATGCTGGCATGATTTTGAGAAGGGCCGAGTTCTATCTACAACACTGTATGTTGCTGACTTAGTTGTTTATTTTACATGTGAATTGGTGAATAAGAGGAGAGAATACGACTGGCTGCACTTTTCCCTTCACTCAAGAGACCTCTTCTTGCCCTCTGCCACCCTCATGTAGTGGTCAGTGAAGCAGATTAACTCAGCAATGCAGGTCTATGACTGAGTCAGAAGTTGCTAGTCACAAACAGGGGCCCTTTGCAGTGCATGGGTACACAGCTGTGCATAAGTGCCTACATGTAGACAGACGGTGCACCTCCAACTTGGCCATATTTTAGCAGCTGCCAGCTTGGCAGCTGTGGCAGCAAGGGGCCAGGTGCGTGGCTAATCCATACAGCGTTTGTGAGGGAGCCCCAGGAGCTGCCCTGCACGCACAGTCTGAGCACTGTGTGCCCTTGGAGGCTTCTGGCTTTGATGCTCAAGCTGCCATGTGCTTGCTGCGAGGGCTTGCAAGTTGGTTGCAAATGGTGGTGGCCTGACCAAGACTGTGAGCGTGTGGTTTGTACAGTTGGGCTGGTGGCTGAACAGGTGTCTCTATGTCCTGGCTGTGCTGAATGAGGCTCTCATTACAAGGCAGAGAAGTGTTCATTCCAGCAGATGCTCTAAATGGAGAGGTGACATTTTCATGTGAGAACTTTTACGTTTCAAGTGGAGATATGAGTTAATCGAAACATTTTGCAATCTGGTGTTGATTTCCTCAGCTTGCTTCTGTTCAAAAAACCTCTGCCACCCAAAAGGGAGGGGGAAAAAAAAGTATTAGGCATCTTTTTCTAAAAATATGGAGACTTATCACTCAAAATGATTTTCTGAGTGGAATGAGGATTTTCATTCTTCTGGAAATAGCTTTCTGTTTTCCATCCAGCATTTTTCATGCCTACTTCTAATTAATATTGGGGGAAATAAAGTGGGAAGTTCAGCTGAGTTGAGCAGAGCAGGTCCTTGTGATGGTTTGGGAGTTACCTGCCCCCTGACTCTTATGAAATCACCCAGACTAGACTCAGCCACCTGGAAGTTAAGGAATGAAGCTTTATATTTACAGCTTAGCACAATATACGAGCAGATATTTACAGTATTTACAGCTAAATACAAAAATATACAAGTTGAAAAGTAATACAGAAACACAATACCCCTCCCAGAAATCACCAGGAGGAGCTCCCAACTACCCTTCTACCTTCCTTCCACCCCTCTGCCCTATCCCAAAGTATGCCGTACGTGCAAGGTGAGGTTTGGAGGATCAGCAAGGGGAGTTAGAGTTGGCGTTTGCTTTTCTCCCTAGGCTTTTTGCTGTGTAACCCAACTAATTCTGCTTCTGACAGAGACTCTCACACTGTCTCATCTATGTTTGTGTCCTTGCTTTTATACATCTCAGCAAGCCTATGAGTGAAGAAGACATCACCATTGTTTCCTTTTCACAGCCTATAATCTAATTTCTCTCATTAAAACATTTCAATTTGCCTCAAACTAGTGCAGTCCTAAAAATAAAACCTGGATGCTAGAGATGCTTGAGTTTTTTAGTTCAGCTCATAAACTTTCTGCTGTGTGGGCAGACCTTTGCTCTTCTCTTGGCTCTTATGTTACAAGGTAATTAATACCTTTTGGAAATAATAAGAAAAGATAGAACAATGCACTGCAGTTAGGATAATCTGCCAGTTAAGGCTCAGATTCTGCAATTTCTCTACATACAAAAATCCCATTTAAATCAGAGTACTGCCTGAACTCAGAACTGAGGAAAGCCATTGGAAAGCCATTATGATCACTGCAGTCTTACCTGTTTAAGAGTAGGGCACTCCTTATTTACCAGTCTGCTGAGCAGCAGCTGTTAAATTTCCAAAACCACCAAACCACTCCCAAACACAAAGTGTTTGCTTTAGAAACAAACCTTGGTTCTGCTGCATAACCATTTTTCTACATAAATACTTCTCTTATTTTGATAGACAATTACAAGCTTTATGTTACTGATTGAGATTATTGTTTTGCACTTGAAAGAAGGAGGAAAAGTGTGCAGTATTTCAGGCCTACATGTATCTTGCTTTCTAATGGATTACTTTTGTTTTCAAATTAATGTCTTCTGATTCCAGTTCTGTATAGTTTTGCCTTTCGTAGTTTACAGAAGCAGTTGCAACTTGGAGTTAAAATACATGTCAAGACCATGTACCTGCTTTGTGTAGAAGTAAGAACTTTCCAAAGAAACCTAAGAAAGGTAGCTGTCATTTATATTTAGGATTTGTGTCTGAAATATATTGACAGTTCATTAGCCCTCAGGGAGATTTGAAACTTGGAAGATGCACTTCCCAGTTTAGGAGTAGAAGAGTCATTATCCCCTATGCATATAAAACAAAGCAAAACAGAAACTCTTAAATGAAAAATCCCACAGTAGATGCCAAGCGTCACTTTTATGCTTTGGAAAATATTTCTTTTAGAAGAATTCTTGTGTGTAGTTCTCACTGGAGTGTTTTTCACTATGAATGGATTGATACAGTCTTATTTATGTGCATGTGTATATTTGAAAGACCATCTCTGCATGTTATTTCTTGAGGAGATCTTCACAATAGCTACAATGGTCAACTGTGTTCTTTGGTTATAAATAATTGTTGTGTTGTGCGCTATGCCACAGCATTTTCAGTACAGCTATTTGCATGTAGAGTTTTAATTAAGAGATAACTGTCACTGCAGGTTGGCTGCAGAAGGCTGCAGCGCCCAGCAGAGAGATAAATGCCAATGCCAAGTCATACAGGTTGAAGAGCATACAGGGAGTCCACAATAAAACCTGAGTTAACAAATATAACTTGCTTGTTACTGACTCTGCTGTGTTAGAGGCAGAGATGAAGTGAGCCAAAATCTGGTTGCTTAGAGTTTTAAGTGAGGAGATTAGGAGGTTTTTAGGGAGCTTTTTTAGTTCAATCTGCATATGATACATTGGAAATTGAAACTTTGTGATGTGATCAGTAAACTCATCAGGAGGGTATTGGTGCCTTATTTAACAAGAGTATGTTACAGTTTTCAGCGTGCTGGGAAGTCCTAGAACAGATTGCACATAGTCATCTCAGCTGGATTCAGAAGGGCTACAAGTGTCCTTCTGCCTGTTTGAAAGTGGTTTGGTTTCTAATTAATTTAGCCAGAAGACACATTATTTTTGACCTTCACAAACCACTGCTGTCTGATCCCAGTTTTAAAAGATCCCAGTAACTCTTTCATTTGGGGAGGAGGGGGATGCAGTTTGTCTTTCCCTGTTTTGAGAAGTGCTGTAAGTTAGCCTTTACAACACGTTTTTCCACAGTATGAGGTGTGTTTTGGGGTTTATATAACATAATAGTGGCATTTCAACTAACATTAAATATTCATTTCCATAAAGTTATCAGCAAAAATCCCATTGATTTAAGTAAAGAAAGCAGATAGCTACCTTGTAGTTCATCATTTAATAACATTTTCTTACTGACATTGAAGTTGCTAAGTACTCTTCATCACTAACTTCAAAATAAGATTCTCCCCCTCTGAGATGCAGGTAGAGGAATTGTTTTTTTTAATTCAGTCTCAGTGCCGAGGGCTGCCAAGCCTCTGAAAGGAAAAATGCTCTGTTCTGCTATAACTAAACAGCCTAAACAGAGCTGTCTGCTCTTGTATTACCTTAGCAGGCAGCAGGAATTGTATGCAAGCATTAGATACATGGTTTGTGTGTCCTGACTGAGATTAAAATAATGATCCTTCAAATTTCTATACTGAAATTACCCTTACAAAGTTTGTAACTTGCAGTACCTATTATATAGTGACTTGATGATGCCAATTTTTGAGAATTTACATAGATAAGTGAACAAGTTCGGCATTAAAGAAATTAATTCCCAGGTGGCCAGGAGAGCCAATGGCATCCTGGCCTGGATCAGGAACAGTGTGGCCAGTAGGACAAGGGAAGTTATTTTTCCCCTGTACTGAGCACTGGTCAGACCACACCTTGAGTACTGTGTCCAGTTCTGGGCTCCTCAATTCCAGAGACATGTTGAGATACTGGAACGTGTCCAGAGAAGGGCAATGAAGCTGGCAAGAGGCCTGGAACACAAGCCATGTGAGGAGAGGCTGAGGGAGCTGGGGTTGTTTAGCTTGGAGAAGAAGAGACTCAGGGGTGACCTCTGTCTATATTTTGCTGTCTACAGCTACCTGAAGGGAGGCTGTAGCCAGGTAGGGGTTGGTCTCTTCTGCCAGGCAACCAGCAACAGAAGAAGGGGACGCAGTCTCAAGTTGTGCTGGGGGAGGTATAGGCTGGATGTTAGGAAGAACTTCATCACAAAGAGAGTGATTTGCCATTGGAACAGGCTGCCGAGGGAGGTGGTGGAGTCACCATCCCTGGAGGTGTTCAAGAAAAGCCTGGATGAGGCATGTAGTGCAATGGTCTTGTCGTTTGGATAGGGATGGGTGCTAGGTTGGACTGGATGATCTTGGAGGTCTCTTCCAACCTGGTTAATTCTATGATTCTATGACTCTATGATTCATGAAGCAGCAAAGACTTTCCTGAACTAAAACTTGACCGTAAGGCTATATGGTTTTATAATTATAAAAGAAAATCAGTGAAGTTTTTCCTTTCTTGTTGATATCATATTGCCAGCAAAATCTCTGATTTAGGAGTTTAAATCTGTTGGGAAGTTTTCATAAGTGCATGTATTTTAGGGCTCTAAAGAGACTTTCTGGGTCATGCGTTCTAGCCTGCCCGCCCTGCAACAGCAGGAGATCATTATTGCTGCTTCTCTTCCATCCTATTTTTCTCCTAAACACCATGTTACAAAAGTGTCCATTACTATTTTCTCTAAAATACATCCAGTGAAGATGCTGTGTGTAATTCATCTATGCACCCACTGATGTTGAAGCAAAGCGCTTTAGCATGTGATGACAGATAAAAGATGAAAGCTGTGTGGTTGCTGGATTGAGTCTTTATAATAAGATATAAATAAGCTTAAGTGCTGCTAATGGCTTTTTTTAAGGGTAAAGGTGTAGGCATCCTGTACATGACTGGAAACTGTGGGTTGTGGCTGGACACAGGTGTCCCTGCAGCTCTGGATTTGAAGGCATAGCTCTACCCACAGTGCCCTGGCCCCTTCCCACACTTTGCGTTAGCCTCTCCTCGCTTTCTTGTTCTCATACTCATGGTGTTAGGCAGCAGCAATAGCCAGATGCTTAGCCTTAGACTTACTTAAGCCTTACTATACTTACTATAAAAGTCCCACACAACCCTATGGCTCCCATTTCTACCAGTCCATTGGTGGCACTCTTCTCATTGTTTATTTGAACTCTTTTTAAGAATTGCACTTACCATACTTGTCCCTTTCATTTTCTTTTAAATGAGACAATCAGATCTGCCTCCAGCTTTTATTTCCTGCCATCTTCTAGGTCAGCACTGATCTTTGCACAAAACAGCCCTTTTTTTGATAACGTGATTACCTTCTATGTATGATTTCGTGTATCAATTATTAGCTCAGGTGTGTTTCTTAAGAACAATTTTCTTTGGGTTTTACTGTCTTTGGAGACTTACTTTCTTAGCACATTCATTCACATCTTCCCATACTGCTGTATTGAGTGTGTTCCTGCTGTAGATGGCCTATAGTTGCCACAAATCCATTATGGCACTTTTGTGTGAAATCATTTTGGGTGCAAGTATGAACAGGTAATTGAAAGTCAAAAATTTTCAATTGTGAAAATGCCAGCAAGTTAAAATTTATCCTCATAACTAACTAAAAGATGACATTTAAATATTCCTAAATCCAGTATACTTTCTCATGAAAATTACTTAGTAACTTATATCAAAGTCACATAGGGAAAACAAAACCATTTACTTTTTTAAAGTATGGTCAAGAAGGTTAGAGGAAAAGGATATGCCTACAGGAAGGCTGGGGGGGGGACTATTTACAAGGTCTAGTAATGTCAGGATGAGGGGTAATGGGTTTAAACTGAAAGAGGGGAGATTTAGACTGGATGTTAGGAGGAAGTTCTTTACAGTGAGGGTGGTGAGACACTGGAACGGGTTGCCCAGGGAGGTTGTGGATGCTTCCTCCCTGGAGGCGTTTAAGGCCAGGCTGGATGAGGCCTTGAGCAACCTGCTCTAGTGGGAGGTGTCCCTGCCTATGGCAGGGGGTTGGAGCTGGATGATCCTTGAGGTCCCTTCCAACCTAAACCGTTCTATGATTCTATATACATTTTTGCTAGAAGTGTATGAAAAGAAGCAGAACAGGGGGAAACCTTTATAATAATGATCAACGTTTGGACTTTTGTGTTTTTCCTTAGACTGAAATATTCTTCTCATCATTGTGTGCCTATGGAAAAAGTATTATTATCAATATAATCGATCTTATTCGGTGATTTTTATGACTTATAAATGCATGTAAGTCTTCAGAGGGAGATATTGCCAAGTATTTTTAGGTGGGTTTCATTCCATGTTAAAAAAAATAAAAATGAGAGGAATATGCACATCATTTACAATCTCTCTTGCTTAGTGTGCTTGTGATTATTTTTTTTTAAACAGGTAGCTTAGTCTATAAGTGGCAGTATGGATAGCTGTATGTCTTTTCACTTGGACTCAAAGAGGAGCTTTGCCAGTGCTGGATGAAGTTGTGTAGGAACATGTGTCCCAGCTGCTTGGCTTAGGGAGTTTGTGGAGAATTAGCTCATATTTTAACTGGGTCTCTTTTTTGCTGCAGGCCGTGCAGAAAGACCTGCCTGTCACAATTAGGTTTGTTTATAAAAATGAAATAATTTCTTAGTGGTGCTAGAACCCAAATGGCTTGAATTTTGCAGTGGTAGAAATCTGTGCTCACTGAGTGTAGTTGAGTGTAGTAGTGGGGGCTTTTGATAATAGCCCTTGCTTCTGTGCCACACGTGACATGCAGAGTTTTCTGAACTGAGAAGCTAAGCCAGAGCACCCAAGTTCTGCATGGCAGCTCATCAGTGCAGTGTCAACTGGCTGCATAGCATTCAGACAATTACTAAGTTAAATTTGGATAGATGAGGGAATTTACTAAATAATTAAGACACCTTGGGAATAACACATTTTCAGCAACAGAGTATTTTGTGTGGTTGTAGTTTGTGTAATCAAGGCTCTGTTGTGTAAGAAAGTTAATGAATGTAAATTGGGAAGGAGAGATGAAGCATATTGGAGAACGGTCTTGTGTGCATGCTCCATAGGTATTATTGAGATGCTGATTTGATTCAGACAGTAAATCTGAAACATACTACTATAGCTCTCCTCTCAAGTCAGAGAAGTCCAAAGCAAGTAAAGGAGACTTGGTCCAAGCTAAAAACAGCAAACAACAACAAAAAAAACCCAACCACCCATAGAGCTAAGTTGTATTTTTTAAAAACCACAGAATTACTGGAATAATGGCTGTCAAAATCAGCTTGGCTGCACTGTAAATAACACAAACATAAAACCCACAAAGCTAGGTTACTGAAGCAAGCAATGTGAAAAAATCAAGGCGCAGAAAGATTTGGTGGCACTTTACCTTGAACTTGAAAATATGCTTACTCTCTGCTTCCAGATTCCCAGGTTGAGAACTATAAAATGCCGTTCCTCCATCCTTGCTATTTCCTTCAGTAGAAACCTTGGGCTTCATGCAAAAGTTATTGAGGAAAAGTAAATGCTTGCTTTCAATTCAAAACCGAGTCTGAGTCTTAAAATGGTAATAATATATACTGCACTGTTTGCTACAGGAAGATGTAAATGGCATGAAAGAATTAAGCAAACATTTTGTGATGAGGTTGTCACTTGTTTTTTTTTCTAGGGAAACCAATTGATTAGGACATAAGTGTGGTTTAGAGATCTTTAAGACACTGTGATTGAATAAGCTGAATATCAAAGAAAAAAACAACAGAATCAGCTTTATAATCTAACAGTGTACAAGGGAGATGAAGGGAAATTAAATCAAGATGTTGGTGCCAATATGATTTATTGCATTAAACTTCAGTATAACATTGAGAGGTGCTGCACCTCTCCAGCATAACTGTGCTACTAAATACCATAAAAGCAAATCACAGTATCACAGTATCACCAAGGTTGGAAGAGACCTCATCATTTCATGATTAAATTATTCTCCTTTAATTTAAATCTAGATTCATATTTGTGAGTAGTATCCATGAAGGTTAATCTGGTTTTTTTTTAACATAAAGTATATAATAAAGCTCCTTCATTTTCTAGTACAATTCCCCACCTCCAAGCAACATAATATATTATTTAAAAGCAGTCCAGCAGTCTTAGTCTCACAGAGATCTGTTCTGACTAAATACAATAAAAAATCAATATACTCAGAGGGTAAATTATCCTGCCTTGGCAGGGAGGTTGGGCCGAATCTCTGGAGGTCCCTTCCAACCTCTAAAATTCTGTGATTCTGTAAATTAGATAACTCTGCACTGCTTATTGGATTTAATTACGGTTTCACTGAAGGACTATAAGCATTGTTATGATAAAGTTTTATTTAAATTATCTTCCTCCATTGTGCCTTCATAATGATTTCAAGATGTATAAGTAGCATGGGGTCATGCCCTATGCATGTTTAAAGCAACTTGTGCAGAGGGACTCAGGTTTGACAAGTGAAACATATTAGTAGATTTGAAATAGTATTTGTCTGAGAAACACTGCAAAAATACTTAAATTCCTGTTAGAATAACTAATATGGTAGAAATTTAGGGGTGTGTGTTTCCCTGTATATGAGAGCTTGGAAAACTGTTCCAATTTCTATGCTTATAGGCATTATTTTCTTCCTTAAGTGAATTTTAGACAGGAGTGTCCCAGTGAAAAAAAGCAGCTCTCTGTTTGTCTAAGCACTACAATTATTCCATTTAACGGAGTGAAAAACAGAAAATACTGTATTTTCCAAGTGGTTGTACAACAAATACTTCAATTTCTCTGTCATTCTGTGTTGCAGATGTTGAAATTCCATGTAGTGTTAGACACTGTCCAGTGAGATAGCAACTCATGGCATTGTGTTACAGTTTCTGATGTAAATCTGTTTATTACAGGCAGATGTCACATTTTCTTTATCCACTTCTTTTTATTGTTTGAAGTAGAGTATTCGTTTTTTGGGGGTGCTAAAAATAAATTATTTGTTGTTCATGTGGTATCTTGACCCATTTTTTTAAAGCTGTTCTTTTGTTTTTTGTTTTGTTTTTATTTGATAGGTCCTCCCATGCCATCCTCTTCATCTAGTCCATCAGTTACTGAACATTTACACTCCCCTCCTCCATCACCCAATCTTCATGACAACCAAAGGTGGTTATTAAGTGATAATGCCACCCAGCCAGTTCAGGACTCTGATACAGATGAGGAGTATACTGCCAACTCATATCTAGTACAGACTGGTACTGTTTCAGTGTCTGTCCCAGGTCATGGTAAGAAGAGGACACTTTGTCCGTAGTTTGAATACTCTTTTTATTTTCCATCCTCTTTAAAAAAATTGCCTAGTAAGAGTTATATATATCCAATTAACTTTGTATTTTAAACTGATTTTCCTTTAAATACCGTAAATTGTTTCTTCCTGACTGTAACGTAAGCTATAGTAGACAGTAGCTTCTAATATATTAAAGCTAGTTTAAGTTGTTATAAAATGCATACCTAAACAAAGCAATAATGTATTAGGTAATGTAATTTGTAGCAAGTGACCAGCCTTTATGCTGAAGTTGGTGAAACTGTCATAGTGTTTAGCTTAAGAGTAATATAAAACTTACCTTTAACTACTTCATCAAATTCAGTAGGTCCCAGACATTACTCTAGATTCCCTGGGGGCAGGAGAACAGGACAGGACACTCTAGACTGGGGAAAGAGATCTTGAGAAAGAGAACTGGGTGGTGAGAGAAGGTAGCAGTGGCTCTTGAGATGTATGTTTGCAGGTTTCTCATCCTCCCAACAAGTGTGAGTAGCCAAAAGGAAGGATATGTACTTGAAACAGCAGTGCTCACATACACATCATGCCTGAAGAAAGCACCTTTACTGTTTTTTTTAACATAAATATAATAGCCATGGGATTGAATAGATTATGTTGGAGTAGACAGACTGGAAGAATAATTTGATAATTCACAGCCCTTCCCCAGCAAAGCTTGGAACAAACCTCTTCATTTCCTAAGAACCATTTCTGTCTTTTGCTTCTGAAGAGCTCACCTACAGATGAACCACTAGAGGGGGTTTGGATAAATATTTTCCTAGCGATTGCACATGAATTGATTGGACAGAATTACTTTGCAGAGCGAAAACACTGTCCTTTGAGTCTTGGCCTTTCACCAGGACAAAATATGGAGGTTTTTTTTTCTGATAACAAGCAGGACAGTAAAGACTGGTGTATGTTGAGGGAGTTGTTCTTGCTGAGACTTTTGCTGAGCAGAAGGGAATCCCAGCACATCCAGTAAATACAGGTTAGTTTCATCCTCACCTCTCTTCCTGCTGTGTTCCCCTGTCCTGTATCTGCAGATTTCTGACATCTGCCCCTTCAGTGTATATGTACAGTAGAAGTGCTTGCAGTTTCTGCTTCCCACTGTCAGAGTTAATTATATATGCATACTCATAATCTAGTGGGGCTGACAGTTGTATTCTACAGTTAGTGATCTTTCTCTGCATAAGTTTAGACTTGATTTTAGAAGTGCTTCAACATGCAAACTGCTACTGCTATGTTTGTAATTGCCATGATTTGAGTAGAATTTCTTTGCTTCTCTGCTAAACAAGGCAAAGACCATAAGTCTTAGGGTAGTGGGCTTCTATTCCTGCAGTCACCTATAGGGTCAAGGGTTACGTTACTTGGTGAAAGTAATTGAATATTACTTGAAATATCTACTTGATATATTCATGGTTGTTTTTTTTATATCTTAAACTGTTGGCTGTTGATGGGGATAAGGTATGTTCTGCAAGAGTAGAATTTAATAACTAAGCTAATAATTCCTTAGAGCTTTCTTCTGCTCTATTTACATTGTTGTATAACCTTTTTACCAGTATGTAGATCTCTCCTAATTTACCCTAGAATATAAAGATTGTGTCGTCATAGCCTTTTGGTATAGTCTTATTTGCATACATAGCACTTTCACACAAGGAAATGAATTTTTTTTCACTGGTTGCCTTATCTTTTGCATGTGGATGAAGTAAGCTTTCTGTGCTGATATTCATGAGGACAAAATAACTCCAGTGCCATGTTCTGGATGACTTTGCCTAGTTTTTGTATTTGGGGGGGGATCAGTTTTGACACACATAGGATGAAAGAAAGGTACTGATCAAAACCAATTCATAGAGTTGTGGAATGGATTGGTTTTGAAGATGCATTAAAGGTCATCTAATCATGTTGCTCAAGGCCAAATCCAACCTGTCCTTGAACAGTTCCAGAGCTGGAGCCTGCACAACTTCTCTGTACAACCTGTTCCAGAGCATCATCACTTTCATGGTGATGTATTTCTTCCTAATGTCTAATCTAAATCTGTCTTTTTCCAATCATACTCCAGTTGTCCTGTAAGCCTCCTTCAAAACCTAGAAGCCTGCAGTAAGGTTTCCCTGGAGTATTCTCTTCTCCATGCCGAACCAAAAATCTCTCAGCCTATCTTCCAGCCTTCTCATCATCTTTGTGGCCCTCCTCTGGACCCACTCTAACAGTTCCATGTCCTTCTTTTATTGGGGACTCCAATGCTGAACATAATGCTCCAGGTGGAGTCTCACCAGAGTGGAGTAGAGAGGAAAGATGACCCCACTTAGCCTACTGATAATGCTTCTTTTGATGCAGCCCAGGATGTAGTTGGCTTTCTGGGCTGCCAGTGCACATTGCTGGCTCATGATGAGCTTCTCATCAGCCAGCACCCTCAAGTCCTTCTCCTCAGGACTGATCTCTGTTTGTTCTCCCTCTAGCCTGTATTTGTGAATGGGACTGCCCTGATCCAGATGCAGAACCTTGCACGTGGCTTTGTTGATCTCAGTGAGGTTGGCACTGGCCCATGTCTCAAACCTATCAAGGTCCCTCTGAATAATACACCTCCCCTTCAGCACATTGACCATGCTACACAGGCCAGTGACAACACCAGACTTGCTGAGGGTGCACTCAATCCCACTGTCTATGTTACTGATGATGTTGTTTAATGGCGCTGGTTCCAGCAGCAACCCCAGAGGAACACTGGTTGTCATTAGTTTCTAGTTAGACACTGAACTATTGATCATTGCTCTTTGAGTGCAGTCATCAAGCCGATTCTTACCTACCAAGTGGTTCACCCATCAAATCTGTGTCATTACAATTTAGAGACTAGTATGTTGTGGAGCTGTTCTATTCCCCTAATCATCCTCATAGCCCTCTGTTGGATGGGCATGGAGTTCTTTGAGTCTTCTTTTTTTCCCTTTTTTAAAAATGAGGGTTATGTTTCCCCTTTTCCAGCCAGTAAGAACTTCTCCAGATTGCCATGATTTTTCAAATATGATGGGAACTGGCTTGGCAACTTCATCCACCAATTCCTTCAGGATATGCAGATTTATCCTGTCAGGTACCATGGGCTTCCATACCTTCAGATTCTTTAAGTGGTGTCAAATCTGATCTTGATTTATGGAGGGTGGTTTTTCATTTTCCCAGTTCTTGCTTTTATCCTCTGTAACCTAGGTGATGTGGTTGGAGCCCTGGCCAGATTTAATTCTGTCTGGGCTTTTGCTTTCCTTATGCAAGTTACCTGTGTTCTTCCCAGGATACTTGTGCTTGCTTCCACCCTCTGTAGGCCTCCTTTTTGTGTCAGTGTCCAGGAGCACCTTTTGTATCCATGCAGGCCATCTGACATTTTTGCCTGCCTTCATCTTTGTTGGGACGCATCATTGATGGGCTTGGAGTAGGTAATCGTTGAATTTTAACCAACTTTCTTGGTCGCCTTTCTTCTACAGGGCTTTCTCCTGTAATATTCCCCCTAGCAGATCTCTGAAGAGCCCAGAGTCTATTCTTTTGAAGTCCAGTATAACAAGCTTCATGCTTACCTTCCTTGTTGCCCTAAAGATTCTAAACTCCACCATTTCATGTGTGGTCTCTCCAGTAGATATTGAGGTGATTGGAGTCACCCCATGAGTGCCAAGGCATGTGAATGCATGGATGCTACTATCTGTAGAAGACCCCATCCTCTCTTTCTTCCTGGTTAGGTGACCCATAGCAGACTCCCACTATAATGTTGCTTGTCCCTGCCCCACCTTTAATTCTGACTCACAGAGTCTTAGTCATCCCCTTATCCATCCCCAGATGGAGGTCTGTGGTCTCCAGCTAGTCACTGATGTGAAGGGTGAAACACCCTCCTCCTCTTCCCTGCCTACGCTATCTAAAGAGCTTGTAACCCTCCGTCCCAACACTCTAGTCATAGGAGTCATCCCATCATGTCTCAGTGATACCAATAACATCATAGCCTTGCAAGTGTCTGGTGCCTCTAGCTTCTCTTGCTTGTTCCAGATTCCTCAATGTCACCACTGGCATTAACATAAAGGCAGTTAAGTTTGGCCCCTGTTGAAACTGCCTTACTGGTTGGAAATCCTTTCTGCTGTAGTTCAGGTGCTCTCCTGCTGACATGCAGGTCTTCTCCAGGCATCTTTTGCTGGCACTGGCCTCCAAGTGGTAGTGGTGGAGTTAACTGAGAATCCCCTCCCCCACTGACTTAGGTTTAAATTACATTATTGCACTGTCTTCAGTTATATTGGCTTCATGTGACTAGCAAGTTAAATTACCCTCTCTTTAGTCCATGAAAACATCTGTTTCCTTTTAGTCTGAGTTCATTTGATGAACTCTCTCAATTTAAAGGATCTGACTATGTATTTAGAATTCCCTTAATATAAGCCTTTAGGTTTGATTATTTGTTATGTTAACCAGTGGGAATTAGCTTACCACATGAGAAGAGGAGGTCTGCTTGGAGATAGTGCTGGTAGCCTTGAAAATTCAGATCCAGGTGAGGACTGCTGGACAGTTGTCTAGGAATTATTTAATTTATCTAAAAGCAGTGTGTTAATAGATTGTAAAATTCAAGAGTAGACAGATTTTGTGATGATCCATCCTAACACCGTTTCTTTAGGTAGCACCTCAAATTTACTCTTCTTCCCAGTGCAGCTCAGTATAGTGGCTATGTGCCTGCTGACCTCAGAACAATTTGCTAGTTTTGTTCTTTTGGGAATGAATACTGAACTGGTTTATACAAATCAGGGACATCTGAATATGTCTTCAGTGAAGAGGAACAGTTGCTTAATCAAGAGGGAGAGTGCACTAGAAGCCAGGAGGAGCGAACTCTTCAATCTGACTGAGATGAAGAGGGTTTCTCTATGCAATGAAGTCTGCTTGCAAACAACAGAAGTTATGTAAAAGCTGTATTTAAGCATCTTGATAAGCTTCTTAAGTATTCTCCACCAAAACTTAGAGTAGTCCAAATTTGGAGGATAATTTACTGAAATGAGTGGTAGTTATCTTTCAACACCAACATGTATTACGATGAGAAATACAGTGCTATATTTTTTGCCTAAGGAGAGACTGTAAAGAAAGGATAGAGTTAAATGTTAATGCTTTCCACTGACAATGGAGATGAAGACTGAATTAGAAATTCAGATTTGAGGATTTTTACTGCCGAAATTGGAAACATTGTGGCATAATCATCAAATGCAAAATAGAGAAAGGTATCTTTTCACAGAAACATTTGCACAGTGTATTTGAACATCTAAGCTGTACAAAGTTCTCATATTTCTTAGTAACAGTGTGTGATGATAGTGCATGTGATAGAAAGATCTGAAAAAAAATTTGGTATTATATGAAATGTTTTTCAGTTGTCCTTGATCAAGAATCTGCCAGGTGATGTACAGTAAACAAGATTTTGCTCCAACCACATGGGAGTTGCAGATTGATGGGCTTTTCACTTCAAAATGGCTAAACTTTCCTGCAAGGAGGAAAATACTGGAAATCTAGAGCACAATGCTGCATTTCAATTTTTGAAAGAGAAAAGAAAGAATCTAGTAAAGCTGGCTGAATGATAACATACAAGAACTCTTCATATTTAGAGGTCTCCTTGTAGGACGTGTCACTCTACAAACACCAAAAGTTCTGTGGCATAATTCTTTCCTAAATATAACCTAAGGAGCTTAGTTCATGATGACTCGTTATAATTTGATGGAATAGGCTGTATGAAAGTATCTGTCATACAGAAATTATTACTATTTTATCATATCATAATGTCATGAAGACAAAATCAGAGCTTCTTGCTTTTATAATAACACTTGAGGGAATATAGACCAAATGCTGAAGCCTAGCAGCAGTAATGAAGAGGTACAAACTACGTACAAAGCATAGGTGTGAGTTTTGTTAGAGGCTGGTTTGGGGTTTTTTTGCACTCCAGAGTTTACTGCCAACAATCATGTTATATCTTTCTGCATAGGTACCTCAATGAATGTATGTCATCATAACTGAGCAGTTTGACATTTTCTCTTCTCATCACTTCTGCCTGCTCCTTCCCACCAAAGGCAAACAAAAGTGAAGTGTGAATGAAAGTATAGTAAATTGCGTTAGAAGTTGGTGGAAAACTCAAAAGACTTTAAGGCATGTTTTCCTCTTGCAGCTGCAGCTTTTGCTCTTAAGAGAGTAAGAATAGAATAACGTGATTTTCCCCTTCATACCCCACTGCCTTGTGAGACAGTTGGAAATGACCTCTGAATACAGAAAAGACAAACTTAAGTCAGTCCTAGCCAATGTGTTGGAGGTACTTCATGGAACTGGCTGGCAGTTCTGCTTTAGTGCCTACAAAACTTTTCCCAAGCCTTACTTGATCACTGCTTTGCCATAGTGAGCCACAAGGCAAACGTCATATGCTGTTGAACTAGAGCTTAGCAGCCGGGCTGTTACTTGCATTGTAATCAACAGCAGTTTACTTGTGATCATTGGGGAACAAAAGTAGGGGTGAAAAAAGTGCTATGTGAGAAGGAAACAAAAACATGATGGCACAAGATCAAATGCTTAAAAGCTTCTTCCTGTCATGCTGAGACCTGGCAGCTCATCTGAATTGTCTGGAAACTTTGTGGGTATCAGCACACTTTGTTTTCATTGTTACATGTTGTCAGATCTCTTATAATTCGTGACAAAAACTAAGTTTTGTCACTGTTGTATCAGTGCATAAAATTTTTATTCAGCTCTGAAACTGATCCTAAGACACGCTGCTTCAAAAATTTAGTTCAGACCTGTTTGGTTTGAAATAGTCTGTGGTAATAAATGAAGAATAATAGATCAGACTAAGAGTTGTGTAGAAGTACATCATGGGGATATGCTGTAATCTTGGTTTTATTTAACATCGTCATTAGTTACACGGATGAAGGAGTGAAAATGACGCTAATAAAATTTCCTAATGATACTAAATACTGAGAGTTCTGAGTGCCAACTGGGGACAAATTGTTAATAGAAAAGGACAAGAAAAGATCATTAATTGTATGGCTAGAAACTAATAAAGTGAAATTGGAACTGAAAAATGTAAGCTGGTCTGAGACACAGAATATTCAAGAAAAATCTGAGGAGAAATGGTGAGAGAATTTTAGTCAGGAAAGCCTGCAGCCTTGTCTAGCAAGAACGGTTTGAGCTGGGTATGCAAATAGGTCAGCAAAGAAGGAATCATAGACAGAGCATCAGTGTGGTGCTTGTTTTGAATTTGAAACTTACTTTTACAGAGCTCCTGTGAAGTTTTCTTACGGCTTCTAGAATTATTTTTTCTGCTGGTCAGATGTATTTGGACAAGAGCAATTAGATGGTTAGATGAACAAGAGAAAACAGCTACCAATTGTGCCAAGGAAGGTTTAGGCTGAGTATTAGAAATAAATAATTCACTGAAAGGGTTGTTAAGCATTGGAACAGGCTGCCCAGAGAAGTCATGGAGTAACCGTTCCTAGAGATACTATTTTTAAATGTAGAGATGTGGTGCTGAGGAACATCTTTTAGTGGTGACATAGAAGTGCAAGGTTAATACTAGACTTGACGATTTTGGTTGGAAGAGATCTTCATGATTCTAATATATAGGAAATAGGTAAGAGAATAAAATTTCATCTCAGTATGTACACTAAGTCCTAATTAAGTACTGACGAAGGAAAATCAACAACCTAAGATGGAAAGAAGCAGGTTGTAAACCATGTAGAGATAATTAAAAGCAACAGGATGAAAACAAGGAAAGGAAATAAAAGATTAGGCACATTATCAGGAAAAACTAGCAGTGAATCTTTCTATTAAGATGTTTGCCTATCCCATAGGAAGTGACAGAAGCTCTGTCACTTTGTAATGTGAAAGGAGAATAAATAAATATCAGTTGTACTGTTGAGAACAAACCCGCATTCACTTAGAAGGCGCTCTGTTTCTAGTACTACCTGTGTGCCTTTCTAATCAGATATACCTGGATTTGGAGTGTATAACAGAGATCATCATACTAAGAATGGCAAGCGTGTTTCATTAGCAGCTTGCACATTTCAGTGCATTGTCTGTTTAAAGGTAGCAGAAAATTCATCCTGTAGCCCAGACTACCAGTGGAAGTTGTCCATGTCTTCCACAATAAATGATATGCAAAGCAGCCATTTTTCTGTCCCTCTTCCTGGACCATTTTGTATCATGCAAAATCGCAAAATGGAGTTGGCTATTCTCAATGAAAACCGCCAGTGTCTTCTGGGCATACACCCATACATGCAGAATGTCGATGATGCAGAGTACAGGTATTTGACAAGCTTTCTGTGAATACGTAGTAAGTTCATTCTATAAAAACACATGCTAACTTTTTTCTGAGGTCAAAGTCTGTTAGTATTTCAGCTACTACATGGCAGCGCATGCCGGCTTCCATGGTAGCTACAGCACCACTTAATCTCTTAGGGTCAAAAATCAGACAATACAGGAAGGCCAATGTCCTTGAGGTGCAGGTCAACAAATTCCTCTCTTCCATGTGTTTGGGGCAAACATAGTTGTTTTTAAAACTTAAAAATTGTGTCTTGACTGCTAGCCAATTTATTTTTGATTCCTTTTAGATGCTTGCTTTCAATTTCAGAAATCCATCTTTTTAACCACTTCCTTTGGTTTTTAAGCCATACTTCTGGCAACATTGTTCTCATAATGTACAAAAATGTACATTTGTTCAGTGCAATTAAGCATTCAGCCTGTTTGCCAAGAGCAAATTACAGTTCCCCAATCTCACCCTCACCCCTCCAAAATTAATTTTTGCAAAGTGGTGGGCAATTAGTTCTCATATCTGATTGTTGTAAGTCATGTTTTTCTCTTAAAGATTTTTGTAGTTTTCGATCTCTGTCATTTAGTAGAAGAGCCAAGACCAATTATTTCTCCTCAGATTGTGGCCTTTGTAGCCTTCAAAGAACAGTCTCCCCCACACCTCCTGTATCATTAGCTGCAAAATATCTTTCCAAAGATGATTTCGACCTCTTCACAAATCAAAGGATTCAAAGTGACAAATTATCTGTCTTATACTCGAACGCGTGCCAGATGGGACAGCGTGCCAACTGTATATCGTACTGCGGATATGATCTGATGTAGAGACATTTCCTCCCTTCTCTTATCCCCATCAAAAATCATGTTTCAAAAAAATCTTGCAAGTTAAGAAAATCTGTGAAGATAAATTGATTCTGAAATACAGTGAATTGTAAAAGCAGAATGTAGTTTTATGGAAGGAAGGAAGGAAACTGCATCCAAATGTCAGATCACTTAAACTAAGCAAACATATACCTGGCAGTGTAGATGAACATGAGAGTCCAAAGTCCATCCCTTTCCTGCTGAAATTTCCAGTTCTTCCACAGGCATCGTTTCCTTTTGCTAGCATGATTGCAGAGCAGACATTCCTAATTGCAAGATAAGGAGCTTGAATTTAAATTCTGTCACAGTTTGTTCACAGAAGAATCCTGAAGTCAGAATCCAGAACAGGGATGTACTGCTCTTGTGAAAAATATGCTCTAACAGATATATGGTAGAAGTTAGTTTTTAATAACAAAACTTAAAAGGAGAAGGGAATAATCACACAGAGAGTTTATTTTCATTATAAATTACAAAGCTGAGGACTGACTTTAGGTACCACTTTGACTAACTTCCCAGAAATACAAACAGTATGCAAGCACACAGCAAATAATTTGTGTGAGGTCAGGATCAGACCAAGTGTCTGACATCATTGCATTAAACTGTTATTTGTGGGGTTTCGTTATTTTGTTTCAGGGAAAGGTCTTGTATTTTTAAGTCTGTACCAAAATACAGGTTTTTTTAAGCCTTGTTTAGGAAGAGTGGATTAAAGGTCTTAACACATGCTCCCATTTGTTCATCAATCAGTGACAGCAGCCTGACCCTACAGTTTTGCAAACACTTCTCATTAGCTATAATGTTCACCATGCCTTGGTAGCTTTGAAAATATGAAAGTTCATCCAAAAACATAGAATGAGTTAAAAGTTGTGAAGTTTCAATAAAAAATCTTATCTTGATTTTAATTTTTTTTTAACCTTCCTGTTTCTTAGTCTTCAAGCTGTTCTCATTGTGAGGTTTTTAAGGGGGAAAAACAAAAGATGAAAACTTGGTCAGTCATTTAAATTTTTGTTTGTTTTAGATGAACTAAAATCAGTTATGTTGTTGTGCTCATTATAAGGATACAATGCTGTAGAGAGTAGCAAATATCTACCAGCTCGGTAGAAAGTGTATGAGTTTAGTAAGGATGACCTGCAGTATCCTGTCCTGTTGGTAGTGGAATCATGTCTTCCTTCAGCTAGGACGGAGCCTTTGGTTACAGCTGGAGAGAAAAGGCTATGCAAATGCATAAAATACCTGATTTATTCCTTAATTTTGTTGAATGCTGATAATTTCTAGAGCTCAATTCTGTGCTTTTGAACAAAATTAGGCTGCGCTTGGATTAAACAGAGGTTGCCAGTGAGAGTTTACAATAGTAAGGTAATTGTAATGCAACATATTTATTATTCTGTGATTCTGTAATATTTATTCAATGGTAATTAAAAAGTCCCTGTAGGAGGAGGGAGAAAAAAGTATCCAAATCATCTCTTTGTTGGCTTTGGAATTCCACTTAAATTATGTGCTGCCTACCTGTGAGTTGGAGGATGATGATGTTTTGATGCTTTAAACATGTTACTGGCTAGAAATAAACAGGGCTCTCACAAATCGTACTGGCAGATGTTTGCCTCAGTCATCCATAGAAGAAATAGTGAAAATTTTGTGCTTCTCACTAAGGAAAAAATAAATAAATATGTATTGGATGATGGGGAAAACAGAGTATCTTAAAGTCACTTTGAAAAGTGAAAGGCTAAAGATTTGGTATATTTAATCTAACATCTTTTATTAAATATTATCAATTATTGAAAAAGATTGAGAACTCTGCTTAAAGCATAATTTCTCTGCTCTTCTACCTAATACACAAAAGGCTTCTCCCTTTGGCATCTCTCTGTGTCTGACTGTAGCATTGACATGAATTTCTTTGTCACTAACCCATTAGGAGTACACAAGGAGTAGTAATCCTGCTTTTTAAGGATGCAGAGATCTGACTAGAAGGCACATCATCCTTCCTCTTTCATGCAAGGCCAAGGATTCCTATTGTCAGATGCAGTGGGCATGAAAGCAGCAATTTTACAGCACAAAAACTCCAATAACATTTACTGCGGTTGGCTGAGATTGCAATGCACACAGGCACTGCTCAGTCTTGGTTGCTTAAGCACCAGCTTCCCTTGGCTTTTTGCCAGCCTGCATGCTCCACAGAGACAAGTCCTTTAAGGGGAAAGAGTTTTCCTTGTAACTTGCTGTGGGGTAAACAGACCATTCAGGCATAGTTTATTGCATTACATACTTGACTATGCATACTGGAATGTAGCAAAGTAATTGGTAGAATTATTTCAATCGTTAGAATTCATAGGTATGAGATATGTTCCCGGAGCCAGGAGGGAAACAAAAAAATTACGTAAGGGTGTTTCTGTCTGCTAAGTTGCTGATCATTTATTACAAAAGGCTAAAAATATTCTCTCAGTGGGAATTTTGTATGTTTACACTAGTACCCCTGCCACAGCAACAGAAAACTGCATTAATTTGCCTCTTTGTTGCTATTCTTCTCTTGAAGATAAATCTCATAACAGTCAGCCACATGTTACATTGCTAAAGAGCAATTCTGCTTATGTAACAGGATACTTTGTTATCATTAAAATAAAAACTCAATTTGGAAATACTGTTAAGTGCAGGATCCTTTCAGGTTGAAAGGAAGTCTGTTACTGTAGATTCTGCCATCAGCTCAGCTCGTCTTTATGTTGATACATACTCTGTTTTGCAATAATCAGCAGTAAACCTACCCTGTCATTGCTATAGCCTGGAGGCTGTACATGAAATACTCCTTTAAATATAATCTTCTGTGCATTTCTTAGAGCTTTAATTTAACACCACAATACCTATTCAAACACCATGTACTGGAATGTTTTTGTACAAAAAGCATGTTATGATAGCTGAATATACAGAAGGCTGACTTGACTAATACTAAGGGTGACATCTCAGCTGCTGCTGTTTGAATCTTATTTTGTTCAAAAAGCTTGAAAGGAAAGTGAAGTTTTCTCTTGAATTTGTTACTGGTGGTTGGTGTCCAAGGCTTGCTTTCCCATTCTTATGTCCAAAAAGCAGAATGCTCCTTTCTCCTCCTGGTGTCCTACAGTACATTCAGGAAAGATTGCAAATACTGTCATTGGTATTTTTTGATTCCTCTGGGTTACTTTCTGGTAGCTTGCCCTATGCTGAGCAATGAAAAGGCAAGGATAGTGGTGACCTTGCACCCCTCGCTCTGTGTTTGCCAGCATCAAAAAGCAAGTGAAGCACTTCTAATGAATTGCTCTTTTGATTCTTTGAATCTGCACAGCAACTCCATCAGGTTTTTACAGCTGGACTCGTGCTGTAATTGCTACTGGGATGAGATGCACAACATGGGGTTTTGGAGCTAAGTACTTACATTGTTTTACTGGCCAAAAGTATATAGCATAGTGAGAGCAACAGACTTCACAAAATTCACACTTGTGTATCTTCATATTCTTCCCCCATTTCTGACATGCTGCTGATTTGCCAGCAGGCACTCTAGATGGAGATGATAAAAAGTGGAAGAGCAGAAAGATACAGATTCTTAAAGCAGCAGTGTATTAGGAAGGAAGTTGCTTGTGATTCTGAACATTGGATAAGTGTACAAATATCTGTTTTCCATTAAATACCTTAATTTTTCATTACCCATAGAAATTAATTCTAAAAGGCACGTCACAATTTTCATCTTCTTGACATCAACATATAAAATAATGCTCAGATAGTAAGTATCCACCGATAGAAACAATAATTGGTCCCTTGTAAGCTTCAGTTTCCAAGTCCTTTAAATCTTACCTTTCTCCAGGTATGCATTATTTTTTACATATTTACCTGGCTAATTCAAAGACAGGTAAATTCTGATTCATTCTTACTACATTTCTCAATTCTTTTTTACAGTATTTTTCAGAAGAGACAATATAAAGTTGTTGCTAATGCACTGTAGTGTATAGTTCTCAGAATTTACTGCAGTATTTTTCTTCAGCTGCCCGTATGGGTCTGTTTCCATAAAACCTTTAATCAGTGGCTTGTATTATGGAATATTTTTCTGTTTATGGTTTTGTATGAATAACTCAAAGTAATTGGCATCAGAATGCTCTGAAGTATCATGTATGGATCTCTTACTCACTGAAGTTGTATTATTTCTTTTAGTCAGGTCTCCTGTTTACAAGTCTTTGTTGTCTTGCCCTAATTGTAGTGAATTCTGGCCACTGTGTGCCTAAGTAAACCCGAAGGCAGAGAGAGGATGGATGAGATATTTTTAAAACTCTAGCTTCCAAAAAGCCCTCTAGAATAAACTGCTTTGCAAGCCTTCTGGGACAGGAGGCCCTAAAGGGCATTCCTGGGCAGGGTGGAGGAATCAGTCAGTGTGCTCACATAGTTTTGAGCTTGAAAGGGAAATTCTTCCCTCTCCTATTACAATTATTTATACTGTTAGCTAGACATTCAAATGACTAGTGTTGTAGAGGAAGACCAGCAGTATAATACTTGAATAAGATAGTTCAGCCTGCCCAGGTCTATCCATTTGCTTTATCACTGGTAGTAGATCAAAATTTCTGTTAAATATCTGGAATTTCTTTTGACCGAAGCTTGAACTTTGAATGCAACTTTGCTTCATTACCATATAATAATTCTTTATGATCGTAGCCACAGCAGACCAGGGTTTTGGGTTTTTTTTCTTTGTGTGTGTAAAAAAATAAAATGACTTAACTTAAGCATTTTAATGACACATTTCTAGAAACAGCTAAGTACCCTGTAGTACTAATTCTGTGCTAGGGAAAAATTGAGATGTTTCATTATCATTCATGAATGCTTTTGCAAAGTTGGTGTTCTTCTGTGGTATTCTGCCCCAGATTTAGTTTTCTGTCATATCTTAAAGGAGCAGACAATGACTGAAATTTACACCTCCCATTTTAAATTATCAAGTGCTTATGTATGTATTTTGAATTTTTGGTTAAGATACTGCTTCCATGAAATGCTCAGGGAATTTGAAGGCAGAAAGAAAATAAAGAGCATGATTAGGAGATTTTGGTGTGGTTTTCCCCCCGCCCCCCCCCCAACATTGGTCCTTCAGTAATAAAATGTGAATACTAAATAGTCACTGACTAGCAATGACAGTTGGTGACTCTAAATTTACACAAGCACAATTAAGCATTTGAGCCTGGCAGAATTAAGTTGTAGTTACAGTATGCTAATGTTTCTGTTTCCTTTTACTCTACTGCTTTGATTACAACAGAACTTAAAAGTATTTAAAGAAATGTGAGAAGTGTGCTCCTGTAATGGCTGGTGAGAGATTTTTATTTCAAAAACTAATATACTATTTTGATACTGGCTTATTTAATCTTGCTTCATTACCTATTTTTAATCAGGTTCTTTGTATGATCATGAAAATCATTGCAGAGGAAGATCACAGGATCTAGAACACTTAAGAAATAACTAGCAATAATAAACATTAAACTATTAGAACTGGAAGAGAGGTTCTTGCAGTCAATTACACCACTTGCCCAATGGAGGGACTCAGGAGGCTCCTTTCTGCTTAAGGCTTGGATTCAATTACAAAGAGGCTTTAAGTATTTACTCAAAAAATATTATCTCTGCACTTCTAGGGCTAACTACAGTTTCCAGACAGTACCCAAGCACTTGAAGGGAGTTCTGTCAGTGTCTTAATAACCTTCTAGATCTTGCCAGGCTCTAATAAGGGTGCTGGGAGAGAGGCAAATGATTTCTCTGGTTCTTCTTGGACTCCAGACTTGGCATGGAGGGTTGTGGAGATGGAGGCAGGATGTCTTGCAGATGTGCAGACTTGGCATGACGTCAGTGGCACTTCTTGCCACATTGTTAGGCACTTAATGCCTGTTTTCTGGTAAACTTGAGGCATGGCAAGTTTCCAGGTAGATAAACCCAAAGCATCAGGGCTTGTTATTACGTAGCAGGTAGAGCATGCAGGATGCAGTGGCAGAGAGCAATGAGGCAGAAGCAATGGCAGAAGAACATTTTGTTTGCCTGCTCATCTCTTTTTATCAGTGCAGCCCAAGGCTAATGGCTCCTTGGCCACAGATTAGCCAATTAGAATGGCAGCTTTCCAAACTCGCCATATTTCATAAAGTCAGGGCTTACTTTTACCTAGGGCAGAACACAAACAAGTGTATAAACACGCCTGGATACTCTGTTTACAGGTTTGGAAGGGACATGGTGGCACCAGGCCTTTGTCTTTCCCACAGTTGCTCCTCCCAAGCGCAGGAGGGAGAGCAGAAAACATGTCTGAACAAGCCAAGACATGTTTAGGCCTGTTTTTGCCTCCGTGATGACTTGAACAATTTGTTGCCATCTGCGGAAGGCCTTTAGGGAAAGCTTTTACAAATTATGAAGTATGAGAACCTCAAGATTCAATGCGCTTTTGCTGCCTCCCTCATCAGTGCTGCTCTAGTTCTGCTTGTTTCCTTGGGAGATGTTGAGCTGCAAGGGCAAAAAATAGTAGTAGATCCAGTATTTCCACCACTAAGAAACACACTTTCTGCTGCCATAAATACCAGACTTTTGTAATCTTATCAAACTTGCCATGATTTCTGCCTTGAAGAGCAAAGCTTTGCTGCTGCTTTGTAGGTTAACAATGCTAATATGGTGTGCCGCTTTCATTGCGCTATCTGAATGTCTAGAGGGAAAGAAGTTGCCCCTTGCCATATCTATCCACTAATAGTAATGATGAGGTACAATGGAAGCCAAGTGGTGCTGCATCAAAGCCTCTAATTTTGAATTCACAGAAGGCACTAGAAAGTTAAATCTCTCTTTCTTGGCGTATTCACTGTTTACCATAGTAGGAATGATGGTACATTGCTACATTTTTGCTGTGAAGTGTCAGCAGGCATCATAAGTGCAGTTCCCCCATATGTGGAAAAGTAAATGAATGAATAATGGAGGCTGCTTATCCACCCCACTTACCACTTTCTAGTGTTGTCAAATGTTCTCTTCTGTTATAGAGAGGCAGGCATGAATACCTGATTCCACTGGCAGCATATGCAACTGATTAGCAGCTAATTTCTTTTCTGATACCGCACCTCATCTTGGAACAGTAGACAGGGAGATGTTCTTTCTGGGCTCTTTCTACTTGCCCCATAGCGGCAAAGATGGGTAGAGGTAAGTGAGGAAGAGCAAGTCCTAGGCTCTGCCCTTACCTCCATCACCGATGACTCATTTTTAATGCTGATTATGCAGTCAGAAGTGCTGAGGAATGCCACATAGTTAAATGCAGGATACAACTGACACAATTGGGCATGAGCATTTTGCTCCCTAAAATTATCTATATGCATGGAGATTACTCTTTTTTATTTTTCCTTCCCATTCTTTGGTGAGGATTTTTGTTTGTTTCTCTTATTCTATCTTAGTTTTAATTATTACCCATTGAGTATGCCCTTTCAGTTTTTTTTCCTGTTCCTCTTTTTGTCCCTTCTCCTCTGAAGGCTTCTTTTTCATTCATTTAACATTTGTTAGACTATACCACACCACTCCATCTCACTTCCTACTTTTGATTTCATGCTTTTTTTCCCTCTTTTCTAATGGGCTGTCTTCATATCATTCTTTCCTTGTTCAGACTTCCTGCCTTCCCTTCCTCATGCCATTTGTTGTTCTCTCTGTGGGGCAGGTATATCTCATGAAAAGGTGCTTTGTTCAGAGTGTATCTGCCTTGAGGCAGCTGTTTAATGAAAAAATCAGCTTTTCATCCCATGTTCCTCTCTCTCTAAAGCCCTACGCAATAAATGCCAATTACAGTTTTACATAATTAAAATAACGATGTCGTATTTCTTTTTAATACTAGTGTCTTCACATTAAAGGAATGGAATGCTATGCAGCATGTATGCTTTTGGAAACAAAATACAAAAATTATGTTTCTAATCCATATTGCAGTCTTTGTTATCCAGAATTATATTTTAACCCTTCTTCACTATGCTGAGCATATTCCACCCATCCTTAGAAATGTCAACAAAACCACAAATGCTTACAAATTTAGTTCTTTTATAATTGCGCATGAGAACTAATGTCCTGCCTGCTTCTGATCCCTCATATAGCAGGGAAGCTGTTAGAAGGGATGAGAACTGGACAAAAAAAACAGAAGAGACTCTTCACTTGATGGCTGCTCTGGTTGTGAAGAGGACAATGAAAGATAAAGATACAGAGAAGTATCAGTTTGGGGTCATTTTAACAGTGCATTATAATCTTAAACTTTCAGGTACTGGGCTACTTGTCCTGCCCCAGGGAACTGAGATATTCCTGGATACTTTAAGATCCTTGTAAGAGGATTAAAAGCAGAAACAAATATGTTGGTATCAGCAGTGATGTTAATTTCTGGAAATGTGACCACTTTTGCAGTAGAGTATCTGATTTCTGACTTCCCTGTGAGATGCTTCCACTTGACCTGAAATGCCACAGTCTTTAATGTGTAAGTTTGATATCAAGTGGTTCTTTATGCCCACTGTTGGAAAGCTAGCATCTAGATTTGTGCTTTTCCCCAACTATTTTTCCACGTCTTTTATTTCTTCTTTATACAGTTTCATGTTCCTGTTCTTAATGTACATAATTGTGCAAATGGCTGTGGATTTTAAGTAGCTGAAGCTAACAATTGCTGTAGAAATGAATATTCTTTATAAATAAGGATTTAACTTGTTCCTCCCAGAATGTTGTTAATGTTATCAGATGATACTTTAAAACTCTGTGTTTTAGCAGGCATAAGTCAAGTTTGGAGTTGCAGATTTCTCCTGAAGAGATGAATTATATAAGTGAATTATTGAAAGCAGCTTTTAGGAGCTGTTGTCTGTAGTGCTTCGTGCTCAGGTAGCCCCATTGAGAAAGAAATTTGTTCAAGAGCTGACAAGCAGTCAGCAAGTAGGACTTCAATAGCATTACTATGTGTAAAAGACTGCTTTTTGTCTAAGTGGAAGAATCATAATATTAGAGGGGCATTGAGATATGATTGCAGTGGTGATGCCACATTTGTGCCTACGTGTGAGATGAATGATTAATTGATGGACAAAGGATAAAAAGAGGTTACATGTGCTGGCAGAAACTGAGTATTTTATGGTATATATGGAAGCTTTTACAAAAAAATACCATGTAGATGCACACTGCTGCCTTGATGAGTCCCATGTTGAATGCAAGTGAGATCATGCCTGAGAGTTTTCGTGGGGTGGAGAATTGATGTATCACTTCAGAAAGCTCATTAGTTAATTTTACCCATCAATTAATTCAGTAGTTCTGCTCCCAGCACCCTACGTAATCATCCAACAGTATGAGTGGGCCTGATGTGCCTTTCCATCTGTTCTGGGGTGCATGTTGCCCTCCACTGCATACCCTCCAAGCACAAGTATGGTAGCCCTGCAAAGGAGTCTTCTGGTTGTACTGGTGGTTTTCAAAGGGCTTGAGCAGTCAGAGGGAATTAGCTAGTACTGTAATGCAGAGCAGATCAATGTCATGTGGCATACGTATAACTGATCCCAGGATCTCTTCCAGTGCCCTGGTAGTGTGACTGGGACCAGTCTACTTGAAAGAAAATAAAATATTAGCAATATAGTTCTGAAGCACCCTGGAACGTGATCTGAAAAACAGCAATATTACTCTTTGAAGCAAATAGCAAAAACAGAATATCTGCTGCTTTTATGTCCTAGGACAGAAGTTCCTCTTGGGTGCCTTTGTCCTTCCCTTGTCAGTGTGTTTTCTCTTTTTTCCTTTCGTCCCTCTCTCTCCAGACATCCTTCACCATTCTTTCTTTGGTGCTCTGTAACAGTCTTGTATGCTGGTAGAATCATCTTTGACGTGTCTGAGTGGCTGTCTCTATACATTTCATAGAATCATAGAATGGTTTAGGTTGGAAGGGACCTCAAGGATCATCCAGCTCCAACCCCCTGCCACAGGCAGGGACACCTCCCACTAGAGCAGCTCGCCCAAGGCCTCATCCAGCCTGACCTTAAACACCTCCAGGGAGGAAGCATCCACAACCTCCCTGGGCAACCCATTCCAGTGCCTTACCACCCTCACTGTAAAGAACTTCCTCCTAACATCCAGTCTAAATTTCCCCTCTTCCAGCTTATACCCATTCCCCCTCGTCCTAACATTACTAGACCGTGTAAATAGTCCCTCCCCAGCTTTCCTGTAGGCTCCCTTCAAATACTGGAAGGCCACTATAAGGTCTCCTCGAAGCCTTCTCCTCTCCAGGCTGAAGAGCCCCAACTCTCTCAGCCTGTCCTCATAGCAGAGGTGCTCCAGCCCTCTGATCATCTTCGTGGCTCTCCTTTGGACCCGCTCCAGCAGTTCCATGCCCTTCTTGTATTGGGGGCTCCAGAACTGCACACAGTACTCCAGGTGGGGTCTGACGAGAGCAGAGTAAAGGGGGAGAATCACCTCCCTTGCCCTGCTGGCCACACCTCTCTTGATGCAGCCCAGCACTCGGTTGGCTGTCTGGGCTGCATGTGCACACTGCCGGCTCATGTTGAGCTTCTCGTCAACCCAGACCCCCAGGTCCTTCTCCTCAGGGCTGCTCAGGGCTGCTCTCCAGCCATTGTGCTTTGTTTATTCCTTTCCCAGGTGTTAGCATTTTTAATGGACTCATTTTTTTTAAAAAAAAGAGGAATATTTATGTTGCTTTTCTTTAAAGCACATTGAAAATAATTTATTTCTTTAATCTCCCCTCATATTTTAGAAACAAAAGAATGTTGCTTGTGATTTGATTGTATTATCAGTTGACCAGTCTAGGGATTTCTCAGCTAAATGCCATATGTTTAGTGTGTCATTAAGTGTATGATGCAGTAAGATGCTGTGTAACAGAACAGTGCAAATTAACCAGGGCGTATGAAGATTTACAGTCAATTATAAAAAATGCAGATTAAAGAAAAAAAGTGAAATTCACGTTTAGTTTTACAGTCCTTCAAATCTCTATACCTCTTTAACTTTCTTAATTACAGATATTTTCTGTTGCTGTTGTTTAGCATGTAAAAAGGAGTCATGAGCTCTATAGAAGAAACTACCTTGTGAACAAACCACCTTACCAGGAAGTAATTGCCACTCATTAGTACAACACTCAAGTCATAAATGAGCCCAATATACTGCTGTATTTTGGAAGTAGTAGCTCGAGTTTGGTGGGTTTTTTTCCAAATTGTTCATATTTTATTGGCTGTTTATTTTCTATTACACTACTTTGGAGATTTATGGAAAGTACTTGTAATTATCATATCCTTCATTTCATGCAACAAATATGTTTTACTTGACAGCTTTATGCATTGAGTGTCACATTTTCATTTTGCATCTGAAGACCAATCTCCCAGTTACGCTTATGCACATAGTTATTGAAGTTTTGGGTTCATTCTTAAGTGCTTTGAGATCTTTATTCAAGCTACTGTGAATTTTGTATTTATGTGTTAGAGCAATACAGGACTAAGTCTGTGATTTTACAAGTTAGAAGTCTCATTAGCTACTCTTGTAGCTCTGGATATCTGTAATTTAGTTTTAAAGGCTAACTTCTAGCTCAGTAGCTGGTAGTATTAGTATAGAATAAAAATGTTTGTGGACGCTTGCCCAAACCCTTGAATGAAATTTCCTAGTATCCTCTGTCCTGCTAAGACAAAGAGCAGGAAAATGATCCTTTCCTGCTTAGGGATTTTGTGCTTGCATGTCATGGAGTCAGGAGCTGTAAACAAATTCAACTTTGTCATTTATAGCCAGCACGTTGTGTTGTTTTTTAATCCAGTGGTTTTAAAAACCATCATTACAGGAGTAATTTACTTCTTGCAAGTAGTAAACATTCCACATCCTTAAACGAAAAGCTGTGATACATAGTTGTAATTGCACAGTCTTGATGCCGAGAATAAGTGGTTTGAAGAAAGCTTAGCACTCTTACCCTAAGGAGATGTAAATTATCACAGGTGACACAAGACACAGTAAATTCTCACCTGAGTTTTAGTAAATGGCAAGGACATGTCATAAGTGTAGCAGACATTAAGAAATACTGAAATGTACCTCTTGTGACACATTCATATTGTTATTAACAGTAATCTTTTGTGTGTGTGCACAAGTACCTATTGTGCAAAATATACATGTTCCAGAAGCTACAGCAGTACAGCAGACATCAAAGACAACAAAGATTTTGGTTTTTTTTTTTAAGTCTGTTAGAATAGATGATTTTCCTAGAGCTTTATAGTCCTCAGTGTGTTCCTGTGTAAGGGCAGAAGAAATCATGGGTTAGGAGGGACCTTCTTACCGTTGTAGCAGCAAGACTGAGCTTAGAAACTTTCTCTATTTTTTTTTTCTCTTGATTTTCAAATCACTTTTGATTTGCTCGGGAATAGTTTTTTTGTGTGTATCTCCGTCCCCACCAAACAATGTAAGTAAATACAGTTGAAGAATATAGTTAACTCAGTCTTTAATTGAATGGCTTCAGACAACTAATAGGTAGACACTGGAGCTACTGCCTATAAGTGAGGAGCTAGCATTTCTGTGTGGAAACTGGTCTACTGTTCTCTCCTGTTCTGTGGGCACAAATCAAAAGAAGACTCAACATGCATCTCTCTGTTAAGTGAAAGTTGTTTCTGAGACACACACGCTGTTTGGGGCTGACTTTTATGGCACTGGTATCAGCAAACCAGAATTCCTTGGGTTTTATCATGAAAACTTTTTAAAAGCTTGTAGAAACTACTGGTATTAGCAAAAGGCCTTGCCATGAAACACCTGAATACTAAATAGCAGGGGGTAAATCTGGCATCTTTGCCTACGTTCAGCAAAGCACAAATATAAATCAGAATATCTGGAGAGTTTATCATGTAGAAGGAGTTCACACATCCCTGTTGTACGCAAAGCTGATGATCTGACCATCTGGGACTGGAAAATTGACACGATTAGCTGTGCGCGTAACTGTTACAGAAAACCACAATGGCATCAGCAGTAATACATCAATCATCAAATTTCTTTCTTGGGATTTGCTAGGGAAGAGCTAGCATCATCTCTTACATCAGTATATGAGAGGCTTACTTTTATGGCCCAAACAAAAGATTTTAATCTGTATTCTCATAGCATGAGGAATATTCAGTAGTGCCCCCACAGCCTACATTTGGGTGAAGATTGACTATAAACACTCACAAAGCAGGAATCATGCCTCTGGCAGATGTGATGTTTTTATACGACTTCATGTTCTGGAAACATAAGCAACAGTCAACTGGCATTTACTTAAAAGAAGCTACTGGAAAGAAAAAAAAAAACACCAAAGAAGATTTATGCCACGTCTCTCTTTTCTCTTGTGTCTAGGTTTCCAGCATATTCAGATTTGACTTGTAGCTGGTAGATATTTTGAAGATAAGGTATTCCTTGCCTCTCAGAGAGGTCCTGTACTGTTGAAAAAGGTTCATAATGTAGATTGCTGAATGTGGAAATGCTTCAGATTTCATAATTGTCTTTAAAGAAGAGCATGTAATACATGTAGTATGCCATGAAGAAGTCCATACTTAAAATTCATTAGAAGGTCTTCACTGCAACTTGCCTTAGAGTTATAAAATAACAGCACAATCTTCAGGCCTGGCAGGGGTGAATATTACTGTGCAAGCATCTTCTTTTATAACTGTTACAGCAAATTCTAAAGTAGCTCTTAGTCTCTGTCAAGTATCTCAGTGGTATTAGAGATTTGAGAAGTCTATCTGCAAAGTCAGGTTTTTACTTTTAAAAGTTCTTTAAAAAAAAATTTGATTATTTAATGGTAGCAACTAAAAGAGGGTAACCTAGAACTAAAATGTACCTACTGAAAAACAAACACTCAGATCTACTGGGCTTTACTCTATTTTTCTTGCCAGTTTTGGCTACACACAATTAGACAGATTATCAAGGTAATAGAGGTGCTGACTGCTTGCTCTTGTAAATTACTTAAACTTGCTGGTGGAGTTGCTGACAGCTACTTAGATTTTCAGCTTTCAGAAATTACAATTGTCTGCGTTTTCACCTTCTAAAAGCATTTCATTCTCGGGTAGTTTTTCCAACTAATGTATCTTAAAGTCTCCACTGTTTGTTTGGGTTTGTTTTGGTTTTCAGATGTGTGTTTCCGAAGTGTGAATCTCTTCAATAGGTTTAATTCACCTGAGAGTGTGAAACGACCCAGTAGCTTCTGCTGGAAATGTTACATTGTTTGTGATGTTGCTTTATCTTTGTGAAAGACAAAACACTCTCCTGTAATGGCACATGTAACTTGTGAAACCTCACACCTTGGGACGGAATGAGTGTGTGAAATTTTTCTTGCTTACACCTGCACAGAGCCAGGGAAATTGGGCTGCAGGGAGTTCTGGGATGGGTTGCATGAGCTTCACCACTCCCAGGTTCTCTCTCTGGAAATGTGGTGGAAACTTGATCCAACAGAAAAAAAATGATAATCTGAATGTAAGCTCCTATTTCATACTTTGGCAGTGGTGTGGGATCACTCTTCAGAAGAACACAGTGTACCCTTCTTCCTCCTCTCCACAAACACATTGGTCAGTGTGCTATTCACTGTAAATTCAGTCTGGGAGTAGAGAGCTTTTACTTGCCTCTGCTGTATCTGTTCAAGTTTCACCAGCAGAACTGCCTTCATTTCAAGAGCAGTGAAGAGCTGTTGAGCATGTAATTGATTTCTGCAGCCCCTCTGTGCCTTGGCAGGTATCATTACCCAGCTTCAGCAGCACAAACACTGGACATACAAAGGTTCTTGCTTGCTTGTGATCACGCAGTAAGCCACAGGCTGTGCCAGAAATAAAAACAAGAGATTTTCTGACTGCAATCTTAGCAAAAGGCAATTCTCCTGAAATGTTTGGGTTTAGCCCCCAGTAGTAGTTATAAAAGAATGTTAAATACCAGACTTCTCAGCTTGAGACCATCTGTTTGCCTCACAGTTATGTGCCACATACACACTGATTATCACCAGCAGAAGGTGGAAAGAAAGGCATTTTTGTCTGTGATAGTTTAACCAGAAGTGGGACCAGGAGAAAATGTTCAGGTGGGGGCAGCATGATTATGCCAAGAACAGAGGGATGTACCCCCATTAGAGAAGGCAGAAGACTTCCAGAAACCCCAGTCATTCAAATTTCCTAGTTCTGCCTGTAAGATCTTGTAAGCCTTGACTGGGTTATCATAGAATCATCAAAGCAACCAGATTGGAAGAGACCTCCAGGATCATCCAGTCCAACCTATCACCCAGCCCTGTACAGTCAAACAGATCATGGCACGAAGTGCCTCATCCAGTCCTTTTTTGAACACCTCCAGAGACTGCAACTCCACCACCTCCCTGGGCAGCCCTTTCCAATGGCAAGTCATTCTCTTTGTGAAGAATTTCCTCCTAATATCAAGCCTGTACTTCCCCCCGACACAACTTGAGACTGTGCCCCCTTGTTCTGTTGCTGGTTGCCTGGGAGAAGAGACCAACCCCCACCTGGTTACAACCTCTCTTCAGGTAGTTGTAGGCAGCAATGAGGAGACTCCTGATCCTTCTCTTTTCCAGGCTAAAGAAGCCCAGCTCCCTCAGCCTCTCCTCATAGGGTTTGTGTTCCAGGCCCCTCACCAGCTTTATTGTCCTTCTCTGGACATGTTCCAGTATCTCAGCATCTCTCTTGAATTAAGGAGCCCAAAACTGGACACATTACTCAAGGTGTGGCCTGACCAGTGCTGAGTACAGAGGAAGAATAACCTCCCTTGTCCTACTGCTAGCTTTATGAATCAGCAGTGTTATGTGGTGAGCAAGCTCTCCAGCATTCCAAGAAACACTTTCAACAAGTTTCTTACTAGTGAAACGACAGCTGATAGGTATAGAGCATGCTTTCTGCACACTAAATTTGAAGTGAATTTTATTTATGTACAAATTAGATTACTGTTAAGAGATTCCAGATAAATCCTTTTTTTTAAGAACTAAATAATATGCAGAATACTGGTGAAAGACATGGAATTGCAATGAATCATTTTATTTAGCCTTTGTGTATCCCAGGAGAAGCACTGTCTCTTTTGCTGCTGTAGTGACTTGGAAGGCAGGAGCACTGTGAAACTTGCACTTGGTAACAGTATTTGGAAGATTTTTATGACTTTTCACTGCACCATGGTGGTGATTTACTTTGTGCTTGTTTGTATTTTCGCCATTGTTTTAAAAACATTTAGTTTAGCACTGCTCTTTGTGGATTGTTACGCTGTCTAGTTTGGTACTTAAATCAAAGCCTGTAGTTGTGAGCTGTGGTTTCTCTTCCTTTTATCTCTTCTGTCAGTGTCTTAGAACTGCAGCAGTGTTATTAAAAGGAAGAGCTTACTATGACATGAATCAGCCATGTTTATTTAAGGAGCTTGGTTCAGGCAGGAATCTATGAAACTGATGTGAAAGATCACTTGCTGGAAACAGCATTGGACCAGGAGCACAACTAGAACATAATTAAAAAATGTACAGAAAGGGGCAAAGCCTGTAGTAATTTATTACATGCAGAATTTAAGTGAAGGAAGGACTGGTTTTCACAATTTGTCATGCTTTATACTTTAAAAAAGAATTTCACTCCACACTTTCTACTGTTGGACATACTTGTTTCTTGCCTCCATCCCCCAGTGGAGCAAGTTACCCTTGGTGTTGTCCTTAGGCATATCAAGGACAAGAGGGTCATTAGGAGCAGTCAGCCTGGTTTACCAAAGGGAAGTCACATTTGACCAACCTGATGGCCTTTTATGAAGACATAACCAGGTGGATAGATGATGCTAGAACAGTGGATGTGGTTTACCTTGATTTCAGTAAAACATCTGACACTATCTCCCAGAGCATCCTCACAGCTAAACTGGGGGAGTGTGGGCTGGATGATCAGGTAGTTGGGTAGATTGAGAACTGGTTGAAGGAAAGGAGGCAGAATTGTGGTCAGTGGGACAGAGTCTAGTTGAAGGCCTGTGTCTTACGGCATCACTCAGGGGTCAGTACTGGGACCATTACTATTCAATATATTCTTCAACAATCTGAATGAGGGAACAGAGTGCACTGTCAGCAAGTTGCTGATGACAGCAAACTGGGTGGAGTGGCTGACACCAGAAGATTGTGCTGCCATTCAGTGAGACTTAGACTGGAGGGTTGGGCAGGGAGAAATCTATTGAAATTCAACAAGGGCGTGTGTAGTCTTGCACCTGGGAAGGAACAAGCCCAGATATCAGTATAGGTTGGGGACTGACCTGCTGGAGAGCAGTGAAGGAGAAAAGGACCCAGGGGTCCTAGTGGATGAAAAGTTGACCATGAGCCAGCAATGTGCTTTTGTGGCCAAGAAGGCCAATGCCATCCTGGGTGTATTAGAAGGGATGTGGTTAGTAGGTTGAGAAAGGTTCTCCTGCCCCTCTACTCTGCCCTGGTGAGGCCACATCTGGATTATTGTGTCAAGTTCTGCCCCCCCCTCCCTTCAAGAAGGACTGGGAACTGCTTGAAAGAGTCCAGCAGAGAGCCACAAAAAAGGAGTGGAACATCTTCTTTACGAGGAGAGACTGAAGGAGTTGTGGAACTTTAGTGTGGAGAGGAGACTGAGGGATGACCTCATTAATGTTTGTAATTACGTGAAGAGTACCATGAGGACAGAGCCGGACTCTTCTTGGTGATGCTCAGTGATAGAACAAGGGGCAGTTGGTGGAAGCTGAGGCATAGGAAGTTCCATGTAAACGTGAGGAGGTTTGTTTTTTAACTGTGAGAGTGCAGGAACACTGGAACAGGCTGCCCAGGGGGATTTGTGGAGTCTCTCTCTCTGGAGATATTAAAGACCCACCTGGATGCATTCCAGTGTCATCTGATACAGGTGATCCTGCTCTGGCAGGGGATTGGACTCAGAGGTCTTTTGAGGTCCCTTCCAACCCCTAACCTTTTGTGATAGTTAATTATAGTACAGTTTAACCTGCTCAGTTTAATGCTGTCCTTCACAGCATTTGCATAATAGCGATTGCATACAAATACCTAGTTAAATCACTCTGTGGCTGCTGATACTTCTAAAGTTATTGTAGTTATACTTCAAATGCTGGGCTAGATATGGGAGTTTTGTTGAGGAGTTATGTGAGCTGAGACATTCATACTGCAAGATAGTTTATGTTTTAACTCTGAGCAGTTCAAAGTTTATGTCTGATGTGAAGATTAATGATTATGTCTTCCTCAAAAGAGAAGGAGCTGTACTGGAAACCCATAACATCTTTCAAGAAACATTTTGCAGCGATTGTCATCAGAATAGAATAATACCTCACTAAAAGGTAGTGAGGTAGTAAAAGGTAGTAAAAACACTCTAGAGGGTGTTTTTAGTTGTTTTTGTTGTTGTTGTTTTATTTTTAATCTTACGGGGGAAGAGCAAAATTTTAATTGACATGTAACCCTAAAAAGTATTTAAAGAGAACAATAGTTCCTCAGTTTGCTCTTGTGAAGGCCTCCTCGTCTTACACACTTCTGTTCCCTGATAGAGTTAGGAGAAAACGGTGTTTAAAAGCTATTTTGAAAGTTTAGTTCCTTGTTCTTTTCCTGTCTTCCATGGTCTGTGTATTTCTTGTACTTAATAGCATATGGATCAATTAATTGAGGTGGAGACAAAAATCATGTGGTGACCTACTGCTTTATTTCTCTCTAAGGCCCGAGCTGCAGTCTATAAGAATTTTTTTTACCTTCAGAGGCCAAGATGAAACTTTTTTTTTTTAAGTTAAGGCTGTGTTTCCATAGAAGTTTGATTAACAGCAATTCTCTAATAAAATTGTGTTTCCTCATTTTTCTTACCATTTTTCTCTTTAGCTGGACACTTTTGTATCTCATCTGGGCGTTAATTCATTTAGTCTCTATTCTGTGTAATTCTTCCTTTTTTCCCCTCCCTGGTTTTCTTTTCATCTCACTGGCCCTGTTCCTTTTTCATTTCCTCCATGAAAACATGAATACCTCTTATCTGACTTCTTCCAAATCTGATGAAACAAACTCACCTATTTGTGCTTAGAAGTTTTATATTGTGTTTTCCTATTCCTACTTATCTTTCACAGATTTTATTAATATGGCCTTGCGTACTTGGACAAGGCTGAGCATGAAGAAATTGGTTGAGAATTCTGCTGCTTATAATGAACTAATTTAGAGGCCTTTGAAACTACTTTTGGTTTTCTGAGTATGCAAAATGTTGAAGAGGCATCAGTAACCTAAAATCCATGATAAAAATTCAGTTGACTTAGTGAAGAATTATCCCCCTGGCTCTTTGAATTGAGGAAATCTAGTGGCTTGGTCCTTCTTCATGAATGTCAGCTATATGTCAGCAAAAGTCAGGTTTAGTAAATAGTAAAAGAGGCTTTAGAAGCTATTTCATTTGGTGGAAAGAAAGACGATTTTTGGAGCACTGGTTGTGTAATCTGTAAGCATTACATAATTACAACTTGTGAGTGTATTCTTTTGGGTTAAAGGTTTTGAAAGTGCTGGGGTTTTTTAACCTGTACAGTCGTAACTCCTAAAGTAAATAGATTTGGCTTTTTTTTTTTTTTTTTACTAGGAGTATTAAGAAATAAAATCAGAAATCAAAAGATGCAGTTTTAGCTCACTTCGAGTTATTTTTGGATAGCAACCAAAATTATCTAATGCTTGAAGATGTCATGCATCAAATTGCACAGTTAAATGTGAGGGTACTACATGTATACACTTATTAACACATTTGTTTTGTCAGAGTCAAGGTTGTACAACTTACTCTTCTTACACCTGAAGCATAGTACTTGTTTTTAATAAATTTGCAAATCACAGATTACATAGTAAGGAGATGTGTAAGCAAAGCAGGAAATGGGATACTCCACATCACTTTACATGTGTTTTACAGGGAGGTTTTAACTATGTACTCAAAGAGTTTTGGTTTCAGTCCCTTGTCAGCATTTAGGAAAGTAGAACTTTTCTTCCTCCTACCAAGTCTTTTAGTTAGAATTCTCTGTTTAAATTTCAGAGATTTATTTTCTTTGAAAGAGAACTTGAATTCCCCAGTTAAAAATCTAGTCTTCAATTTGTGAGCTCAAAACTTACTCCTCCACTGATTTCCATCAATAAAGAAGAATATTTGAATATAGTAGTAACTGCATAACTTCTGACTCAAAATTTAAACGATGGTTTGTTTTATGAAGGTGGATTGAGGCTGGATGTAAAGAATCACTCTTCTTATTCTTTACAGTAAGAGTGATACAGTACTGGAACAGGTTGCCCAGGGATGTGGTTGAAGCCCCATCTCTGGAAACATTCAAGATCAGACTCAGTGTGACTCTGAGCACCCTGATTTAGTGGAAGATGTCTCTGCTGTCTGCAGGGGGTTTGTACAAGATTAGTTTTGAGGGTTCCTTCCAACCCAATGCAAATTGTGAATAGAAGTAAGCATGAATTTAGGTGATCCCCAGCCTCTGAGCCCACAGTAGTGCAAGTCATCCGAATCCCACTGTGAGGAAATCAGGCCAGGAGCACACCACTAGCAGCTGCGTTATTGTATTTTTAATTTCCGCATAAAATAAGCAAAATGTCATTTTTGCGTCTCAAGTGACTCTTTTTTTAATTTCCCACTGTGGCATAGCATCCTTTCCCGGTACAGTCTCCAGATAAATTATTGGAAATACTGACATTTTACCATTGAAGGGTTGCATTGGTTTCACAGACCTCAGATCCCCAAAAGAGAATAGATGTCATGTCTGTTAATATGCCTGCTAATGACTGTGTGTGTTAGCCTGGGGTGGAAGGAGATGGTATTTGCGTAATATGACAGCAGGGTTGTAACTACAGTGTTGCTTCTGGTTACTAGTTTCTGTCATGCATTTTATGTTATCTTTTATATTTATTTTTCTTCTAAAGGAAGATCATGTTACCCTGGCAGATTAAACTTCAATATACTTTAGCAGCATTTCTGTATTTTTCTTTTTTCATCTTTCTTCTTAAATCCCTCTGGGGATAAAGAGGCTGCTATTGGGAAGGTTGTTTGCTGAACTAGTTCCACTATTTTTTATTTTTTTTGTTCCACTGAAAGTGAAATATTTTTCTCTGTTTCAGCTTTCATATGGTATTTAAGCCATCCTCAACTCAGTCAAAAACCCACAAAATTTCAGTTTACTTTGTTAGTTTAAGTGTCTGACTTGTAGATGACAGTATCATCATCATTTTTTCTTGATCCGGGTGAATTTGTTCTCCCAACTTGAGCTCTTTCATACCATATGCTTTTATAATTACCTGCCATTAGCCAGTCTCTTATATGGTACCATGTACAAAAGGCATGTATCAGTATATGGGATTTAAACAGATTTTGTCTGCCATAATAGAGACCACAAGTTACATATGTATTGAAGGGGTTAATGGAGCAGGCTGAAGGTGGAAATGTTGGAATGCTTTGAGAATCGATTCCAGCTAATGGAAAAGTGTTTCTGAAGTGAGCTGATTCAGTTCCCACAGTGAACAACAGAGAGTGGAAGCAACGTTTAATAAACCTTTCAGAAGTAAATCCTCCAGATTTTTTTTTCCCTTTCACCACTGTCTGTGGAAGAAATACCTGCTTTCTTCTCAATGGGCAGTATTTCTTCCCGTGGTGTATTTGCTTTGCTCTGTTAGGTATCAAGAGAAATCTCCTTTATGTCTTTGGAAATAAATAAATTGGAAAATATGTTCTGTGTATGCGTTCTCTATAGGCCTTAAAGTTTTACCGACTTAGTACATTTTTGTTTAAAAGGCAGGTTGACCAAAAATAACCAACCAGTCTTTAACTGGTTGCCAATAAACTGAAGTTTTAACTATATGAGTCTTGTTCTACACAGATGGATACTGCAGTTGAAAATCCCTGTTGTACTTGGTTTACAGGGGGATGTAGTGGATTTTGATTTATCTCCATTTAAAAACCGAAGGCACTTGGAAGATTTGGCAAGCATAACCTGTTACTTGTGAAAATAATGCATGATGTTTGTCATTGCTTGCAGTTTCTTTTCTGTATAGTTCTCATGCAGAATTGAAAGGCCAACAGTAGTAATTTTCTGTGTTGCTGATGGCACTGATTGTATGCAGATACAATTTTTGGAAAAAATTTTGTTCTCTTAGTGAAACCTCACTGAAAAATCCGAGTTTTATTTTGCATTTGAGAATTGGCATGATTTTAAATGTAAGGTGTATTTGTTGTGAACCATGAACAGTCTTTATGAAACCTGAAGAAGATTTGTGAAAACAGCCTGTAATAAAAAACACACATGCTTCATAAAGCACGGCTTGATAGATATCACTTGCACCATTAAGAACTAAACGACAAAGGATGTAATTTCAGTTCTGGCATGCAATATTAATCGAAAGCCTTTAAAGCATCTTGCTGATGGGAACTATGACAACATGACATTGAAGAATTACAAACTAGAGACATCTATCTTAATCAGATTTTCAAAGTAAATGCCATAAAACAGAAAGTTGTTTTATCTGTCTTCACAGGGTCACATATCATTTAGAGTATAGAGCTTTTTAGCTTGTTTATTCTAAAAAAATGAAGGACAAAAATCTGCCTTTCAAGTAAGCTTAAAGTTCAGTTACATACTTCACAAAGTTTTTGTGGAAAGATTGCTAGGAATTGGTGATTTCTGTTTGCTGCAGTAAGATTTCTGAAACATTATGGAGAACTGAATGACAAAACAGTTGAGCATGCACAGGTATTATCAGGATGAAGATGCTGAGGGGAAATACTTTGGTAAATGGACGTGAAAACTAAATACAAAGTTTCACCTGGGCCTTTAACCTGAAGTAACACTCGCTGTAGATAGCACATCAGAAAGACACAACTGAAAGACACTGGTAAAAATACTTCTTCAGTTCTTAAAGATTGGGGAGTTTTTTGTGTGCAACTCTTCTTTTTCTCCCTTCCCCCCCCCCACCGTGTATGTTTAACTGCTAAGAAACAGCTTCTTTATAGGGTACAGGAAATTATCGACATCTACTTTGTGGTTTAAAACACCAATCTTACATGTTAAGGATTACCCTTCTGCCTTCAGGTTGCTCCAGCTACTTCTCTTGTCATCTGATAGATCTTTAGCACGTGCACCATGAGACCAGTTTGAGTTTCACCACAGTCAAATAAGTCTTTCTTCCATTTCACAAAATAAGTATTTCTCTTAAAAAAAAAAATAGAATAATTTTGAGACTTAAAAACATGCAATGTGAACGACAAAATTTGGGTTTTCTTTATCATCTCTTCCAAACTTATGATGCACGAGCAAGGCAATGCAGTCTTTCAGAGCATAGCCTGCAGTTAAATTCCCTGGTAGTTTCTCACTCCTGGGTAGCTTGACAGGTTGTCAGACCCTACAGGCAGTATACTGATAAGGATACAAACATTGGCCCACTTTGATCAAGCTACTTGTATGACTTTTTCCCATTTTATATTATAATAGTATACACACACACACGATGCATATCTTGATCAAAGTGCCCTTGTCACTCTACCACATTCTTGTCACTGTGTAGCTAGAACAGAAGCGGTGTCTGCAGGTTAATTCTGTTTCCATCTGTTTGTCCATTAATTGTAAAGCAAGCAAAAAAGGAAACTGACAGCAAATCAGAGTGAAAGGGGTCTCTTGTGGTCGTAAGCACTATCACCTCATTCCTTGTGTTGGTTGTGTGGTTTTGAACTTAGAAGCAGCTGGCAGAGCACAGCCACTTCGGACATGAAGCAAGTTACAGTAAATTATGAGAAAGGAAACTGAGTCTTGCACACCTTGGCAGAGGAAGAGTACACCGAAGCAATAATTCATTTGAAAGACAGATCTGCTTAATTACAAATGAGCACTTAAATATGCAAGTTTTCTCTAGACTTATAATCTTATTTTTGTTTGTATTAAGCAAATACAGCTTCTCATGAAAGGTGCTCACAGACTAGAGACTTCTGGAGTGAATGGTTTTAATTTCCTGCAGAATCACTGAATCTCTGGCCATAGTGGTGCAGCTAGCATGTCTTACCACTCCATAAGCAGGGACTTTTAAAAGTACAGCTCCTTCGGGAGCTCTAGAAATAATTAAGCTGTAATACCTACTTTGTTCAATTTGCAGAGATTTGCAAGGGAAATCACACTTCTTACCGTACTTCTGGAGATATGTCCATGTGTTAATTAGGTAAAAATTCAAGTCCATCGATATGTTTTATTGAAGTTCTTTCAGAAATTGCTTTTGACTGCTAGCAGACTGGGGACCAGTGACCTGGAAATGACAGGTTATCATTTTTGTTACCAGTTTTCTAAAGCATTCGCTCTATTCCAGCTACTTACTTCTGGTATAAATTACATAGATGTTTACCGTGGCAAAGACTCTTCTAGAGAGATGAAAAGAGGAGCAACCTGAGGAGAAAGAGTTAAGATTCTCACAGAAATAGGTATCAAATTACATTATGTGCACGTTTTAAATGTTTATGACATAATGGAAGTCTTCCCTTTTGTGTTTGTCATGGCAACTCAGTGTTAATGTTAATTATACACTGGTAAAAAGCCTAATCCTTATCAAATGGAAATCACCCCTTTTTCCTAGATGAGTAGGTAGCTGACAGGTCTCAGTGATCTGTCTGTTATAGAAAGGCTATCACACAAAATATACCACAAATTACTTTTTTTTATGGATATTTGGTCGTCTTTTCTCCTTCTAAATTAACCCCTTTCTTCCAAATGGCAGTAGTTACCATAAATGTCTTTCCTTTTTGCTTTCACATACACATTTTTCTGTATTCTTCCATATGCTGTTCAAATTCTGTAACAACTAAGTGATAAAATTAATTAAGTGTAAATTACTTACTGAAAAAGAAAAAAAAGGAGAAAAAGTTTTGTGAACAATTACAGCATGTATATAATTTACATTTACAATTCAAATGGCAGCTTTACTTCACTGTGGCTCCCTAGGGTAAATAAGCATTTAAATGTGTTTTGGAAAATTGTAGTAAGATTTCTGCCCCATGTCTTGTGGCTTTTTTGAGTTTTGTACATATGTTCACTACGTAATTGTCTAATACTGACATTCAACAAGTGCTTCAAAAACGGGGCTTTTTTTGTTGCACCTGAGCACCTTGAATGCTTAGGCGGGTCGCTGGGCCAGTTTACATTGCTTCTTGCTGCAGAAATCTTCTTAAGATGAATGGGGTTGTTTCATAGCCATTAAGGTCTAGGCCAATCAACACAGTTGTAATTAAAACTTAACATTTTTAGCCAAAAACTCACCTGTGCGCATATCTGCTTGTTTTCAGTATGAGCCAGACATTCCTAGTTAGATTAAACCAATTAGGAAAGCATTAAAAAGCCAATCTAAAGCCAAGCAACTTTAGCTTTCTGCAGTAGTTTTTAAGTGTTCCAATGCAATTGTGCTTTATCAGTTTTCAGTGCTCTTTCTTCTCCCAGACAGTCAATAAGAAGGAACTTTCTAATAGCTGGTTTGTTGTGAAGGCCCTAGCCAAGTCTCAAGATTGCTCGTTGTCGTGGAGGCAGGGAATTAATGTGGCCAAGTCAGGAATTATAAATAGAATTATTTTATTTCCCTGAAAATGCCACCCACAAACTATATACAAAACCAGTGTAGGTTTATTTACAGGTTCTAATTCAATTATCAAAAATATCTTCACAAGATGCTATGGGCAAATTGAGAGATTTAGACAGAAAATGGAAAAGGCTAAGCTACAAACACAGCTTTTACCCCACTATCAATCAGGCTGTGCAGGAAATTAAGGGAACAGCAGGCTTTACTCACAGAGGTGAGATAAGTATTTGGTGATGATCCCTTGCTGGATTTCTTTGCAGCTTGGCTGCCTTCTGACGCTGCAAGCAATATCCAGTAGTCTGGATCCAGGCGGCAGAAGTCCAAGGTGGGTGGAAAAACTGCCGCAGAAATGTCTCAAGACGTGGCTTCCACAAGACAGGGATTCGTGGAAGCGACACTGCCTCAGCAGCAGCATGGAAGAGCCAAACTGCTAGGGTCTCTCTAGTTCAGAATAGCAGCCAGGAAAATCGAGGCCGGGTCTGGGTGCCGCCAGCAGTTCTCTCAAATGGACCTCAGAACTTTCCAAGCTTGTGAATTTGCACAGAATGGTGCAAAAGGGGGGAGAACTGTCCCAAAGCAGGAACGGTACAAAACCCGAGAGCTGTGAAAAAGGAAGGAGCCATGCAAAAGTGGGGACAGTCTAAAATGGGAACTCTGTCAAGGCAGGAACCTGTCCTGTCAGGAGCTCTTTCAAGGTGGGAACATTGTGCCTTTTTCCCCTGCTCTCTTAACGCTTTTCTAGACAAAGTGTCCATTTGCCATTTTATACTGGGCATGAAGAACCCAGCCAACCACCAGCCCAATTGCAGTGCGGGCTTCTACACGGGTCAGTACATGTATGGAGAAAGGTGCCTTTTGCTGCTCCTCCTTGAAGCCTGCAGCAGGGGAGGAAAGCAGTTTTCGTGCTGCCATCTCCCCATTTAAACCCACTGTAGAGGGGAGAAGGAAAGAGTGTGGAGTGCTCCAGAACACTGGTCTTTTCAGTAGCCAAGGGAAGAACTCTTTCTCTGTAGGATTTCCATTTCCCAACAAGCTGACTGATACAGAGGAAGAAGGAGTTGCTCAGTACTGGCCGTTGTGGCCCACACAGGAGTGTTTTCACCAGTAGTTGCTAGTGCTGCAGAGGTCATGATGTATGTATCTGTCCCACTGTCTTTAGCAGTTCCTTAATTACGAAGAAAAAAAGCACCAATCTTTATCTGACTGCAGTGCCCATTTCTGAGATCTGTGCAAACCACTTAACATATGCCTCCGTTTCCTTGCATGTGCCATATTTTTTTTCAGAGTGTTACAGAGATAACAGGAATCTAGTTAAGTCTGATACTTTTGAGTGAAAGTTGTGGTAATACTGAAAACTGTTCTTTAGCTATTAATTTCTTGAAAGAGGAGTAAAACAAAAATCTGACTCTGTCTTAACAGCATTCAAAACAATGACTACTGAGGGGCCTACATCTTCCTCACAAATAACCAGTGTGAGATTGACGTTTCTGTTGAAAATGTTGTGGCCATCAGAACAGTGGAATCAGGAAATGTAGCAGGTTAAAGGAAAGATCGAAAGAGCAGTCCTCAGTGATCTCCCATTCAGACTGACAATACAGAACTGAGAAAATGTAGAGGAATATAGATTCTTAAGTCTATTGATTTATGGAAAATCTGATGCTGCTAGGCTCAATTCTGCCTGTAGCTCTTGCACAGTTAGAAGAGGAATAAATGATTCCAGATTTTTCAGGTGTTTCTGAATCTGTGGTACTTGTAGATTCCCTGCCAGTTGAAATTGCCCTTGGACACTAGAAAACATCTATACTATGGAGGGAGACAGTGGATTTTGAGGATGTATGATCTTTGGAAAGCTGCGGTTGCTGTGCTTTTCTAGCTCACTTCTAGTCTGCAGTTTATGGTTACAACCTCATTCTGCAACTCCTAATTTTTGGATATGTTGCTCTGTAGTTTCACTGTCAGTGATATTTATATATTATGTAACAAAAGGGCTTTGTAGGCTCATTGTAAATTTCTAGGGGAATCTAAATCACCAACAGTGATCTGAGTAGTTAGTTTATGGGTTGAGGATCACAGTTTCACTCCTTCCGCGTGTTATGGGTGTGGTCACTAGAGAGATGCATTTTTGGGGTGAGTACATAAATACCTTTTGCAGAGCATGTACTGTCCCTCTTTCTTGATGGTAGAGTGTATGGGAATATGTGATTTGTACCTGAAACAAGCCCACGGCCCTGTCATCATCCCCTTACACCCTCATTGTGCAAGAGATCTACAATTATTTTATCATTTGCTTTGTCTTTAGCAGCGCAAAATCTTTAGTACTAAAAATGATAGATTAACAGATTGATCCTCAGATTGATTTGGATGAGATGAGAAATTAATCAAGAAAAGGGATGTCAGGATAATGATTTGGCCAATAGGAGCTGCAAAGGAGGGCAGTGTTGCACTGGTCGTGGCAACACTGTTCAACAAGGCTAGGCAGGTAGGAGAGTCAAAAAAGGGAATAATGAAGACAGTAAGTCAGGTCCTTAGGATAATTTTGATTCACTAATTTGGCTGATTAAAAACAATTAAGATTATTTAGTTTCACTTGTAGTTTTTTCTGTTATGTAGTTATTCCATTACACATACATACATTTACACATGGACATCTGTAACTACTCACACAGACACGTATGCACATGTATGTACTGATATTGATGACACATACACTTAGATATCATAAAATGTAGGGGCAGAGTTAACTATGTGCCAGACACAAAATAGCTTGTAATCTAAATCAGATATAGTTTTAAGTAGACGTGGAGGGGGAAAAAAGTCTTTTCTGTTGTTAGTTTGTTAGTTTTTCTTTAGCTGGTATGTTGAAAAGTGGTTTGAAAATTGTGATAGTGATGGTAATCACATGCCGTGACAGTCAGTGTTGGTGAAGACAAAAGTGATCATTTGTATCCTTCCTGGGAGGTAATTTTTCATTGATGTGTTAAGGATTTGGTCTTGAAAACCTTATTGACAATGTAAATGCTGTCATAATTTTCATGACAGCTTTGACCTTGCTGTTGTTAGTGGCAGAAGTCCTACTGACCAGACAAGATAAATAAATGGAATAGAGAATGACGTTCCTGGAAAAGAAATTATTCTGAAGGCTGGGTTTTTTGTTTAAGCTTAGCACAACTATTTCTTAACATTCTCAGATTTTTGTATGTTCACAACATGAGCAAATACTCACTGTTAAGTTATTTTTATAGTAGTAACATGTAAGTTATTTGAAGTATCTGTTTTAACAGAAATCCTTTTGGTCTGTTTTCTGTACATTATTATTGGGTTGTTAACAATTTGCAGTTATAACCAATTCCAAACAGGGAATTGCTTATGAAGATCAAATAACTAATTTAAAAACTATGTGAAACCATTTAGACTATGAGCAAAGTGCAGGTCCTGTATGGTCTGCTCTGCTTAAAACTGGCATTTATATTACCAAGTATGTTCCGTTACAGTAGTTTAGGAAGTAGATTGCAATGTGAATTACATATTGTCAAGTGTTGTACTTTGTGTCATTAGTTATTACTAAATTATGATAAATCATCAGGTTGTTCTTTTGTTGGGTTTTTTTTCTAATCCTGTGTTCATTGTGTACATGGTAAGGTTTGTCTTCTATTTCTGGTTTATCTGCTACTGATTCTTCACAACCAAACACTGATGAAGGTATTTGATTGTGAGGTTTGTGGTTTTAAGGTCTCGTTTTTAAGCCTTATGGGTTGTGTGTTTGGTTAAGTCAAAAATACTTCCTTTTTTCCTCTTTTTTTGGTTGGCCCAACTCTCTGATCACCTATGACTTACTCCAAACTGTAGTTATATTGCATAGTGTGAAATTGGAAAATCTGTTCTCTGTGTGTTCTAATGGATGTGATGGTCATTAAGTATATGAGTCTTCTGACGTTGTAATCAGATGTGATTCAGTCTGTTAAATATCCATGAAGCAACATCTGCTTCACAGAGTGACCTTCTGCTAAAGAATACTTAGCATCTATTAGCAGATCGTAGTGCAGATCTGCCTTATTTGAAATGCACTAAACTAGAGTAGTCTGCTGCTGTTTAGCAACTAGCTTGTAATAATTTATTGCGGTTAAATAAAGCTTAAAAAACTCCATTAAATAATTATAGGGATTATATGCGTTTTGAAAACCTTTGTGTTCTACCGAAATTACCCATTTAATTTCAGGGTTGGTTTGTTAAAAAAAGCTGAAATCTGAAGGCACATTAGGGGATCTGTCAGATGCTATTTTCTGTAGGTGTTAATAAAACCAGATTAAAAAAAAAAACTGAAACAAATTAAAACCAAAAGCAATTTTACCATCTGTTGTATATTAATTAGAACTTGGTGTATCAAGGGTAAACTTGCTCTTCAAGAATGTCACTGAATGTCTGCTAATAGAATAATATGCTAATATATTAGATGATAGACTTAGATTGAATTTCTCATTCTGCTTTTCTTGTAGCAAATGTTAAGACAGTGTATAACGAACTGTAATTTTCTTTCTTCTTAGAACAACCTCCAAATAACCAAGGCCAGTCGACCCTGCAGCCTTTGCCACCTTCTCACAAGCAACATTCAGCACAGCATCACCCATCCATCACCTCACTTAACAGAAACTCACTGACAAATAGGAGGAATCAGAGTCCGGCCCCGCCGGCTGCTTTGCCCGCCGAGCTGCAAACCACACCTGAGTCAGTCCAGCTGCAGGACAGCTGGGTCCTTGGCAGTAATGCACCACTGGAAAGCAGGTAATTACTTAGGTACTACTACAGACTATGGCACTTCTAAGGAATGCCTTTAACTCAATGAATGGCCAGCAGCTAATACCTACTCTCATTCATCAATAAACTGGAAAACGTTCCAGTCTTAAAAACACCTCTCCTTTCTCTAAAATCCACAGTATAACTCTTTTCCCTTACAATACCTATTGCAGAATAATTTGACTCAGAGACTATATATCAGTGTTTCCAGATGAGCATTTTTCTTCTTGTACATAATCTATGACTTTTGACTATTGGAAGACATTATTTGCCTTGCTTGCCAGATACTTTGTGTGTCAAATATATATCGCCATATGGATTGAGTATCAGTGAACTTTCCATGCAACTTTCTAACTCTCGCCCATGATCCCTTTAAAGAAATACCTGTGTGAGGCTAGCTGATTGCTATGTGAGCCTAAGTGATTATTGAAGTTGCCTAGGATTTGCTGAGATAAGAGCTCACTTCTGGTACAGTGACGTATATGTCCTCATTCCTTTTTTGTCTTATAATTGATACCTGGCTTTAGGAAAGAAGGAGCTAACACAAAGGTGACTAGCAGCTTTGGATGCAGAATGATGTATGATGCAGAATGACCTCTAAAAAAAATTTGTAGGACTTAAGGATACAGAGCTGAATTTACCTACAGTAAATAGTCACATAACACTCAACCAGCACTGATTTTTTATTTTTTTTTTAATTAACGAAAGCTGTAACATTCCAATTTAGTCACCAAACTGAGCATTTATAATAGCATTGAAACTGAAAGCAATTCTTGAATGTGTTTTTTAAATCCTTTTCAATTCTTTCTCTGAATCCCTTGAAATTCTCTTTTGTAGCAAAATAAAGATAGTCCAGCTGTTTTTGACCAATTTAAAGCTTATTATGACCTTAAGATTCTCTACTAGGTACTTTTGTTTCCAGAGTTGCTTCAGGCAACTCTTCCATCAGGCTGTTGGGAATGACTATTCCTTTTTTTAGCTTTCTTTGGCTCTGTTGATTGCTTATGAGACATAGACACTGTGTAATAGGATTTCACTGAAGGGATTTCATCATCATACACAGACAATTTAGTACATTAAGAAAAAGGGGTTTTATAGAACAAGTAGAAGCTTCTTCTGGGAATAAGATGTTTGACATTTTCCAGACACTGGTTAATATTCAGTAGATGGGTAAGGTCTTTCATGTTTGCTTCTATTGACATCTATGCGTTTATTGTGTTTCTAAAGAAAACAACAAAGGACTCAAATGAGAATAACATTTCCAACCTGGAGTAAATGCATTTTGCCAACTACAGTCTTTTCATCTTTTAAATGGTCTTGATGGAAAGCTAAAGGGCTTTGAGTGTTCAAGTTTTGAACACTTGTAAATTAACTGTAATGTGAAAATTTTGCATAAAACCTGACAGAGCCCTACCATATATTCATTCTCTAATAGTCTCACTTGGTTGGAACAATGAAGCTGAAGCCCCCCTTTTATTTGTCATTGTTTTTTCCCTTATTGTTTAACTTTCTGTACCAAGTGTGGTTTTTAGGCCCAGTTTAAACTATATGAAATTTGTGATAAGCCTCTACCTTCATCCTTTTTTCAGCCACAAAGTTTATTTCCTCTTTGGCAGTGTTTTAGCTTGTGCTCACAGTCAGCTTTTTATTTTCCCCATTTCAAGGTAAAGAATGTGAATGTCAGCATATATATAGCTATCTTACTGCCTTTGTAGGTTCATACTGGTAATGGGTGGCATAAAAATGACCTGAAATGTGCTGTTATGCAGCTGGGTAGTGAATAGGCAGGGTTTGTGTATGTGCATGTAGGTGAGAGGGATGTATTTACAAAGCCTGAGGGAGGTTTTTATCCCTATTGTTTTGCAGTGGTAATAGAAGTGACTTCTAAATACATATTTCATAATACTGGATTCAGTTGTATATTTAATAGAATATTCTCTAATTTTGCTCTGTGGAGTTAATGCTTTTGTGTGTATCATTTCTATTACTGGTTAAATAGATGAACAGTGAGGTGACTTGATAATAAAACAGAAATCCCAATTTATAGGGTTTACAGTGTAAGAAGACTCTTTGCTTAAAATATTGTGAGGGTTTAAAACTGTAACTTTGATTGTGCTATTGCTTCTTTCATCTTTGATGCCATGACTATGAGGTTACTGAGCAGTCTTCACTGTCAGGGCTCAATAAAATCTACATTTAACAACAACAACAAAAAAAAAGAGGCAGGATAGTAAGAAAGCATTTCCTGCAGGCTACAGAACTTTTTCATTGGACGTTTAACAACCTCTTCTATTAGACTCTTCCTCAACATGTTGCAAGTTAGGTTCAGCTGGAGAATCAATAGACCTAATGGAGAAGCCAGTACCATAGAGCAATGTTAACTTCTGAAGAAATAAAAAACAAGACAACATTGAGTAAGTTCAGATTTTGTTCGTACTGGTTGTACATCCAGAATTATTCAAATGCAAGACTACATGTCAGATGTTTGAATGTGGCAAAAAATCATTAAGTTACCAAATATTAGTAAGGGAGGTTGATTATCATTGGTCTTTAAGTTTCTGTTCACTTACTAGTTTTACTAGTGAGTTTTTGAGCACTGGGAACATCAGCTACATTGTCATGGCTTTGCATTCTAGTAGGATCTAAATTACTGATATTTTAAAATGTTTAGGAAAGCACTTCTTTAAGGGCTTTATTAAGTATGTGCAGATTTTTTTCTAATGCACAATCAATTATGTCTCGATCAATTATGAGACATGCAGAGGAATAATATGTTAGAATTTTTCAATTTTTGGATAGAAGTAAGCTGGTGTCATCTCTCAGTGCAATATTTCTCAGGCAATATCTCATTAATTGAATGTCTAAGCTAAGTTTGTCATCATGGGGTTATGACTTTATTGAGAGCCTATGCTTATGTGTCAGTGAATCAAAGAAGAGCTTTACTTTTTTTTTTTACTTGATTTGCTGTATGAAATATCTCATTTTGTGAAAGATCACTCTATTTTATATGATGGATTTTGGATTTTTTAATAGAAACTACCACAAATCTATATTTTTTTTTAATAATCTATAATGATATGGTTTAGTTTTTTCTTACCTCTAACTTATACTTAAAAATAGATTAAATAGGAGCATTACTGTATTCAGTTACTTATTTTACCAATAAGAAAGAGGGAACTAGTGGAGGAAATAATTGATGTCAGAAAAATATTTCAGCATTTTGAAGGATTTATATCAGAGTGCTAGAATTATTCAGAAGTGGCACAGGTAAAACAATGTCTAGAAATCCGTTCTTCAAGTTTGATCCAAACTTCATTTTAGAATGATTATTGTAGAAACTCCTAAAGTGTGATGAATGTACTCATATGTCTCTGTTGGGGTGGGCTGAAGGTAGTGCCTTCAGTATGATTAAGGTGTGTAAGAGGGTGTTGATAGTTTGCAGGGAAGACTTAAATCAATTTGTGTACAGGCTGATTGATTGCAAGAGCAATGTTGCTGGAGGTTAAAGTCTGCTCAACAAATCTTATTTTATGCATTCCACCTACTAAAACAGCACCTGGTTTAATCAGGTTCAACACTCTTCTATTGTCTAAGTCTTTCAGGTTTTCATTTATGGGCTTGATTAGACATGTTATATTGAGTAGACATACATACAGAATAAGGGCAGAATCTGGAGATGGAGTTCCAGCCTGGCTCTTTTGTGGGCATGCCACATTTCTAGTCTGCAAGTTGAGGACAAAAAGACTTTCTTTTATTTAGATTGCTGAAAGTGTGCATGCATTTTTAAAGACTGACATGCCATAACTGTGGGGTCAGTGTACGCATGGAAGACATATTTGTTAAGACAAACAAGCTGTTGTTTTCAGAGTTAAATAGAGAAGTTCTGTTTTCTTTTGACATTCTCATGCAATTGGATGCTCACCAAGCATCTACTTGAATCATAGTACACTGAGCCCATGTGCTTATATAAGCTCTCTTTGGTGTCAATAATGTCTTACTTGAGATTTTTGCTTGATCTCTGGCGTCCTTCCTGCTCAAAAATCCCTTGCAGTCACTAGGAGTACTTGAAATTTGACCACATTATGTGGGCCCAGGAAGTGGTGGTGAATGGTGACACATCTGGTTGGCAGCCAGTCAGTAGTGGTGTTCCCCAAGGATCAGTGTTGGGACCAGTGCTGTTCGATATCTTTATAGATGACCTGGACGAGGGGATTGAGTCCATCATCAGTAAGTTTGCAGATGACACAAAGCTGGGAGCAGGTGTTGATCTGTTGCAGGATAGGAGAGCCCTGCAGAGGTATCTTGACAGGCTGGATGGGTGGGCAGAGGCCAGTGGGATGAGGTTTAACAAGACCAAGTGAAGTCTTCTACACTTTGGACACAGTAACCCCAAGCAGCACTGCAGGCTGAGGACAGAGTGGCTGGAGAGCAACCAGGAAGAAAGGGACCTGGGGGTACTGGTGGGTAGCAGGCCGAACATGAGGCAGCAGTGTGCCCAGGTGGGCATCCTGACCTGTATTTGGAAGAGTGTGGCTAGTAGGACAAGGGAGGTTATTCTTCCCCTGTACTTAACACTTGTCAGGCCACACCTTGAGTACTGTGTCCAGTTCTGGGCTCCTCAATTCAAGAGAGATGTTGAGATACTGGAACGTGTCCAGAGAAGGGTGACAAAGCTGGGGAGAGGCCTGGAACACAAACCCTGTGAGGAGAGGCTGAGGGAGCTGGGGTTCTTTAGCCTGGAGAAGAGGAGGGGCAAGGGTGACCTCATTGCTGTCTACAACTACAGGGGAGTTGTAGTACAGGGAGGCTGTAGCCAGGTGGGGGTTGGTCTCTTCTCCCAGGCAACTGGTGACAGAACAAGGGGTCATAGTCTCAAGTTGTGCCAGGGGAGGTATAGGCTGAATATGAGGAGGAAGTTCTTCACAGAAAGAGTGATTTGCCATTGGAATGGGCTGCCCAGGAAGGTGGTGGAATTGCAGTCTCTGGAGGTGTTCAAAAAAGAACTGGATGAGGCACTTCGTGCCATGATCTGGTTGATTGGATAGGGCTGGGTGATAGGTTGGAATGGATGATCTCTGCCAACCAAGTTGATTCTATGATTTTATGTTTTTGTCCCATGTCTTACATAAGAACTCATACTCCAGATTCAGTAGTGTTTGCACAGTATTCCTTGAATTTATCATTCCCCTCTTTAAAGATTTGTGATCATTGAAGGAAGCATGGGCCCAAGTTTCTTTTCCAGAACTGATTATTTTCCTGGTTTAGGATGGCGAAAGAAATAAGGACTTCTAAACAAAGTAATACTGCAAGCTTTGTTTCTTCCTCTTTGTTTTCTCACCATTGCTTGAGAGACCCAGAGTATGTAGGTCCTTCTTTTCCCTACTCTGCTGCTGTGCAGTGTTGTTTGCAGAATGTGAGATCTCCACTCAGCTCTGGTAGCCAGCTCTTTGCATGTTTTCTGGCTGGCTGTGCTACATAGCCAGCATTAGACTGTCTTTTAATAGTCTCAGTTCACTTTTAATACTTCATCTTTGGTCCAGCCTCATGAAGTAAGCAACATCCCTCACTGTACACTACTCAGTCATTAAGACCATTTTGCCACAGGCATGGGAGCCAGGTAAATCCCACGTTCAAAATGCAGTTGCAGTCTTGCATATCTATGTGAAAAGAAAGTTGTGAAACAGAATTGGCACTGTGGGATCATCCCATTCCTTAATTTGAAATTGCTGCTCTAATTTCATCTTTTTTGTATCTTTGTGTATAGAGAATTAGGAAATCAAGCAGTCCTTGCAAATGGTCATGACAGCCTTATAGAGATGGATGTGTTTTCTCCAACATATCACGATAACAGTTATGGGTATGTGACTCTAAGTGTTTGCATGATGCTAACTGTTGACAAAGACGACAACATTTTGTTTTTTCTATAAAATTTATTGCAACAGTCAATACCATCTGGAACAGATTTTCCTTATCTTTATAGCTGATGTTTAGGTTCTTTTTTTTCTTTAATGATACTTTCAATCATCTTTCATACTGAGTCATGCTAGGTACAAAATGGTGAACTTTGACAGCCAAATTGTGTTTGCTTTAATCTAGAAAGTGGTCTGCAGTTGAGGTTTTAGTAATTCCTTATGGCCTGATTATGCAGCTGTTGCAAGTGGTTTTCATGATTACAGATTTGCCAGATCTGATCTTTAGCTTGTAATATATCTACTATTTAACAAATGCTTTGCTCAGAAGTGTGATGGTATGTTAATACAGCATAAGGAATAACTAATCAAAGAACTTAAGAATAGTTTTCTATGTAATCTGCAATATTTTTACCACCTAGTTTTAAATCAGAACTGCTGATAAATATCTATCACTGCATTTAGAGAATTCCTTATAAAGGAGTATTGGAATTTGTTTAAATAAAATTTATACTATAGAACTGTTTGATATCTTCTTAACTATTTCATTAATATCTGTCTTACATTTGAGCTATATTTTGACATACTTATGCCAAGTCAGTAATCAGTATACTTGGTTTCTGATCCACAACCAAAAAAACCCTGACAAACCAATACTGTTTCTAAAGAATTTCAACCTGTTAACATACTGTGCAAACTAAGTCTTAGTGAGGAATTAGTAATCATAAATTTACCTTTATGTTTATTTATGCTGCAGTAAAAATCAGAGCTTTCTGTCCAAATTCTATTGTACTAATTGTAGCTCTTAACAGGGAGAACGTGCTGCTTGATTAAATGTGAGCTGCATCTGCCCATTAATAACTAATTAATCTGTAAAATAGATTGACACTGTACATTGATCTGCTTCATGTTCCAAAACCTCTTAACTTTCACTTAGCCACAAATTAACATCAACAGCAGGAAGAGAATGGCATGTTAAATTCAATTAGTTAATCATTATCTGCAAACTCAGATACTGCAGATATTTACAGGAATGCTGTAATATCTTTTCATTCCTTTAAAGTAAAAATGTAAGCATACTGTATTAGAAAAGAAAAAAATACTTTTTTCCCCTGGAGACCAGATACTATATAATACTGATTCAAATATATAATTGAGAAAGTAGAGTTAACAGAACCATGCCTGGTTTATACGTTATATTTTTGTAATGGGACCAGCAAATGCAAGTCTTTTGGCAAATGGACTATGTTCTATGAAATTGCTCTGAGCTGATACCAATTCAGGTAACAATACAATGAAATTTATCTTGTTTGTAATCCCTTCATTTTACAAATTATACTAGCAGGGATCACCTCCTGGTGCGAAAGTTGTCCAGAGATAATAATGCATCAGTTCCAAAGCATAATAGATTTGAGACTACAACATGCTATCAGCATGAAGGTTCAGTTTATCAGCCTCACTAACATACTGTGTCACAGCTAGAATCATTATATATTTGTTTCTTTGTTTTCATGTCATGCGTGTGCTACATTATGATAGACTATTTCTTAGTCTGTATGTCTTCCAGACACAGTATTAATCTAATGAATTTGACAATTTTAGTGTTAATAACCGTAATAGAAATAGACATTTTGCATAGAAGTTCTTGTGATTCATAGGCCTAGACCCAAAGAATAGTTGTTTATAGCCTCAAGAGATTTGTGCACAGTGCATTAATTATCATAAGACAGCTGGAAACCTCAAAGTATTTTAATGGTGTATATTGTTGGCTTTACTTGATACCACTATTCTTTTCTCTAAAATGTAAACCTATGTTAATATCCATGTTGACAAATCAGCTTAGTGTGAAGTAAAAAAAGGCTTTTATGTAACTGATAGTCTTCTCCCCAAGTTATCTAGATGTCAAAGTCTGAAAAAGAAGGAAGATTCACTATCAGCAAATGGCTGTATTTGTTGTTTCTTGTAGATAACTCTTGCTAGCTTTTTTGTTTGGGGTGGTTTTTTTTTTTTCCCCTAAAATCTCCTCATCTTCTGAACATTTCATATCTGTGCAGGGTTTAGGCTAGGAAATTCCATTTGTATTTAAGTAAGGACTCTTTGCATGGAGTTCTGGGTTTATTTTTCTTCTGTTGGAGGAAAGGTTCAGGAGGGCTAAGGTTCAGATATCCCTTTATGATGGAACCTTCAGCCTGCTTGCAGCTTGAGGTAAAATTAGGTCCTGTCATCCAATGGCAGTGAAATGCTTCACTTCTTTAACTTCCCTCTGGTTTTATATCCTTTTAAAATGTCCAGTACCTCAGTCAGGTCTTTAAGCTGAAGATGACAGTTCAAGCTTTGTTCCAACTTCTGAATTAGTCTCTGGGTAAATAATGCAGCTCTGAGTTGTTCCCATATGCCTTTTGAGACATTTAGAACAACTACTATCTTATAGCTTTATGAAGAAAGCAAGACTAGTAAAAGAGACAGGGAGGCTACTTGCTCCTGTACCTTTCTTCTTTCTGGAAAGCTTAATTTAGCCAAGATAGGAACAGGCCAAGTTTAGAGTACCTCATCTCAGAGGCAATTTTATATCTTGGTATGGGTATGACTCCAGAAGAGCAGAGAATAAGATAAGGATTTGTAATATAAATTCTTACTGCTCACATGAGCCTTTCCAGCCTTCATTGCAAAATTCGGATGTTTTTCTCTGTCTTTTGGAGATAGCAGAACTAGACCAACATGAGCACGTAAGAAAGTATATTAAGGGACGGTCAGGTTCACTTCAGCTGCTGCCTACTTCAAAAGGAAATATTAACAACAATATTGAGAGCCAAGTCACTTACTGCAATGTAGATGAAAACCTGTAAGTACTAGTCTTGAGAGAGACCCAGCAAAGGCCTGTAAGGAGAATAGAGCCACTTGCTATTTTTTCACCAATATATAAATCCAGTATCGATGTCCTCTGGAAAATAGGTAATGAGACAATCCTGCAAGAGTATGAGTAACTAAAACTGACAGATTTCTTTGCTTGCCCATTCAGCAGCATGAGTCATTATTTGGTTTGAACTTTTCCTGCTCACTTCTGCAAAGTGTAGTTCAGCATTTTTTGTTTTCCCGTGCTCACCTTCACAGAGTGCAGTACAGCAGTGAGAGAGAAGCATGAATGAGAAGGTTCAGCAGGGCTATCTGATGATACTAGTTCTTTTGATCCTAGATATGTGTTTACATATCACAGAAGTGAACTTCTTCAGGGGAGAGAACTGTTAGCCCAAATCTGAATTCAGAGAAACAAAATTTAGGATGTTTACAGGTGCCTGCAGCATGCTGTAGCACTATATTCTTTCATATACCACCAAGAGGGTAGGTTCATTGCAGAGGAAGAGATTTACTCTTGCATACCTAAAGAGAGAAAGTTTGGGTATTTTGTCCAGTCCTTCACATCACCATGTCCTGGTCCAGCAGACTGGAATACTGTCATGTCTGAATTGCTCTTGTAAGCTTCAGTGGTGGGTTGCCACTCTTTCTCCAGCAGCCCCCAGAATCCGCCAGGGTCCAGATGTGAAAGAACACATGAGCAGTAAGGAAAGTACTTGCATCCCTAGTAATGCTTTTTTCTTTCTTATCACTCAATCTTCAGTTTGTAAGGAAAGTATTTCCTAGGTGTAAACCCACCCATATTCAAGCACGTGTTACTATATGTAAAGTGTTTTTCTGAAACATTTGAATAAGCTGTTAGAAGAGGCTTATCTCCAGTTCCCACAGATGTTTCCCATGTGTTTGCATATGGATAATAGTTCTTGTTGTTTCTCCCAAACTTTGATTATTATTTGATCTGATGTGACCTTGGAGCTTTTTCCAGAATTATGGTAGTATTCATATTGGCTATAAGGAAGTGGAAATTCACTTCTGTTTCTTCTAAACCATTTTTTTTTCATTGTAACTCTGCACAGAAAATAAACTGAGACAAATTCACAGCATAACATAGTTTCTGTGCTGGCTTAGGATTTATGTTAAATGCAGCCATATGGTTCTGTGGAAGTCACTCATAAGCTTCTGCTAAGGGCGAACACCACCAGCTACAAGGTTTCATCTCTGAAGGATGTTAACGGAAGATGAAGACAGGCATAAAGTGCCCACGGAGAAACAAAAATCCAATTCCTTCTGTGGAGCCTACTGGGAAGGCTGATCTCATGCATCAGTGAACCAGAGTTCATATGAGACCTAGCCAGTAATTTCTGTTATCTTTTACATCTTCCCTGTAATGTCAGTCGGCAGAGATTAATCTCTTTCCATCTGCTTCCTCAGCTCAGTGCAAGGAATCAGATTTATTGATGTGATCTATCCATTAGTGAACCAGGCGGAGCTCTCTAATGTCAAGTGGCAGGCGAGGGTCATGGTCTCACTCAGAGAACACAAGTTCAATCCAGCATGAATGGGCCTGTCAGCAAAGAGAGAGCATACAAGTCAGTGGATGAAGTGCAAGGATTGATTGCTATCTTGGACGACCATTTTTTCCACAGCTAATGGTTTTCTTCTGATTCTGATAGTTAACGTACCTGATAGGGGGGTTGTAGACAAACAAAAACCATGATAACCTGTTCCCAGGAGAAAAAAACTCAGCTGGCTTGCATAAGGAAATTCAAGGAGAGTTAAACACAAAAACTTACATGACAGAAGTTGAAGCAAGGTAATACAGCTGCACCTGGATATATGCATCTTCTCTTGAAGTTATTTTCTTAAGATTGTTTTATTATTTTGTGTGTGTGGAAACAGCAGATAAAATTCTAGGTCTTCACACAGAGATAGGTACACACACTGTACGTATGTCAGTAATGAGGTGTTTGAGGTAGAAAATGGCAGTTCCAAAACCTTGAAAGTCTGCTCTGTGTGACTTTCCTATGTTGCTCTGAATCACCAGAAAAAATAAAAAGATAAGTATGCAGTTACCCTTATGTCTGTCTTGCTTGCACTGGCATCAGGTGGCTGTAAAACTGTTGCAGAAGGTACCATTACAGTTTTGAAAAGCAGGGTGTGGACATTATGAATGCAACAAGTAGGTGCATTATGAATTTCAGCCATTTTGGGGCAAAATCTGGTATTTTCAGTTCAAAGCAGTCATCACAGAGATAGTCATTATACAACAGAAGAATTCCAGATTTTATTACTAGAAATTCAGTAATACTAGACATGAAACCATTAGGAGTAATATTAAATTCTGAGTAGAGAAGTCATGTCTCCTGAAATGTTGGTCCTGAGAGGTAAATATGTCATCAAAACAGAAATTTACTGGAATTTACATTTCTCTCAATTTGCATTCACTGAAAGTGAATTCAGTAGGTGTTTTTTTTCAACCTCTTCAGGATTAGAAGACTATAATTGATGTGTTCCTAATTCTGGATTTCTAAGTGTAGACCACTTCATGCCTTGGAGTGAAGCCAGGGTCTTAGTGATTAAGGACCTTGGCAGAATGGGTAAGACTATCTATCCAAGCTTGCTTACAAATGTCTTAATTCTTACACTAATGTCCACAGAGTCAGCACTCCTTAGAGGCAAATAGATAATTTATTATTTAATGGAGTTAGATACTGGCAGATTTGAGTTGGTTTTGGGGTGAAGATTAACCTGTGCTGTGCACAATGCAAAAAATGCATTCTTATTTCATAAAGTATTTACCTTGTGATTGCACAAGGCAGTATTGTTGCCTTGGCTGAAAGAGTCAAAGTACAGTGACCTTTTGAGGCAACAGTGGTCCCCTGTGCTGGTAATTGCTAATATGTCCATGTTTTTTTTCCAACTGCAAGGAGAACAGATGAATCAAATATAACATAGTGGTGAACTTGTTACTTAGATTAAAGAACTTTTTATAGTCACAGATATACTTAAATATTCAATGGTCTTTTGGCTCCTAAGGATAAAAGAAGCAAATGCAAAAAAAATGTTAGATGTAGACTTTTTTCCTTTTTTTGACCTCTCCTCAAGTCAGTTTCTATTCTTCTAGTTGTCTTCCAAATGTCAGTTTTGTTATATAGTGCACTGAAACAACAGGTATCTGAAAATAGCTTTTCTCAAACCCTTGTTTCCCTTCATCTGGCCCATAAAGAGTATAAAATAGTCTTCTCTGCTTTAGGCAATCACTTTTTAATGCTTTTGTATGTTTTAATTTAAAAATTAAGTGAAACAGTACTATTATGGAAAGAAATGGTCTTTCCGTACTACAGTGCAAACAGTACATATTCACTATTCAAGAACAAGGGAACAATCAGTTAATTTAAACTGAAATTGATAGAAGAAAATACATTTTGACGTGGTGGGTGTTCAGCCTACAGAAAACAAATGCCAGAAGACATCAGCGAGAGTGTGAGTTTTGGACTGTTTAGAGAGAGAGCTGTTAGTGAATAAGTAGACTGGAAGGCATTCATCCGCTCCCTTTGTATTGGCCACTTTCAGACGGGGTTCCTGGTGATCTGCCTTGTTTGAGAAATTCTTCTCTCTGCTTACTGAATTAGTTACACAAAGATTTTGTACATGTGCCTGTTGTCCATCAAATAAGATTATTTTCCTTCTCCACAATTTTTCTGGAATGAACTAATTTGCCTGTTACATGGCGTGTGCTTGCAGGAACTGCACACCCTTATGCTGTTGTTTAGACAGAGACCTTCAGAAGTCAAGGTCAGAGATCATTTCTAGTACTGAAAGCCTTTTGTAAGTCTTCTGAATGTTACAACTATTCTTTCTCACTGGTCCTCCAGTACTGGTCTGTGATGATCTGAAGAGCCACATACTATTAACACCATCGTGGAACTGACCAGATGGCCTTTAGGACAGACAGGAGACAGTGCTATCTGCACTGCAATGGCACCATGATGTTCGCTGCTAATCATGGGGGAATCTCTTCAGAAACATGACCAAGATAGTAAGATTTCTTCTGGTCTAGAGTCTTTGGGTGTTGGTAATATACAACAGCACATGAGATTCAAATATTTGGGAGGGATGGATTCAGGCTTTTTAGGCACATCAATTCTAAATATCCTTTCATTCTGGATCAGTGATATCATAGCTCTTGAGATGAGAAGTGATTTGTTGTATATGCATAAGGCCTACCAATATTGCTTTTGTTCTGTAACAGCAGTCATCATCTGAATAACACTGCTCAAAATAATAATAGCTGTCTTTATCATCTCCCAAGTGAGAGTTAAAATATGATCCATATTCTGATGTGCTTAGAGGAATTCAGTAGAATTTCACTGGAGCTTATTCACAGTTCTGTATTTTGTAAAAGTCTTGTCTGACTTTTAATACATTGTGACATATTTGCCATGGGATTCAGCACGTTGGTGTGGTTGTGCTGTATGAAGTACTTGAAAACAGAACAAAAAATGCTACCAAGGAAGTTGTTGAAAGTCATAAGGTCATGCATGTCTTCCAAATATATGCAAGGCATTCTCTATATGATAACCAAAACCAGAGAAATCATAGCTACAGATCACAACAAAGCTTTTGCAAGGTGAAGCTATTTAAGCATGAGACATCACCCTTGTTTTCATTTTACAGCCTATGATCTAGCCCTTCTCACCAAAACATTCTAGCTAGCTTCAAACTAGCACACCACCTAAAAAAATAAGTCCTGTATCTAATGTAAATTTGATGATAGAAATGTTAAAATTATGCAGTAATTCTGTCTGAATTGAGACCTCTCTATTTAAAAGTAATATGTAATATTCCCATTTGCCTGACATGGGATTATTTGTCTAATATTTGTGCTTTTGGCAGTCTGAGGTTTAGGGCTTTCTAGACATGTTTATGTAATGCTGCATTCATTAAAGCATAGTATCTGCTTTCTTCTAAACTGAGGTAAAAAGTTTTTTTTCATGGATCCTTTTGTAGAGGAAGTTATTCTAAATCACGTTTCTGTTGCTGGACACCAGACTGTCTTATATCAGCTGTATATGGGCTCACAGTCTAAATCTTGCTGTGCTTTAATGTTTTGATATTCAATCTCCATTTCTCGAAAGACACAGGTTTCAGTTAAATTAATCTTTCTGCCCAACTTGTGAGGGTTTTTATCACTTATTTTCCTTTCCTGCTTTCCCATATACTAAATTTAGTAGAGGATGCTTCAGTTTTATTTTCCACAGAGGAAACAGTAGCACAGAGAAAATCTTACTTGATGTGAATCCTTCCTCTCAACTTGAAGAGGAAGAAAACCTGCATGTCAGCACTTGCACACCATCACTTGGTGCTCAGAGAGTACCAAGGAATTAATCTAAAGGCATGATGACTTTTATTCATATTCTTCTGTTTTCTGAGCTGGCATCTTTGAGGGTTTTTTATGTTGCATTTCTGTATTCTTTTCTTTAAAAGGTAAAAGCTTAAGCAAAATGCTTACCATTAGTGAAATAAGAGGACTTTTCATCCATGTGTGCATCCAGGGATTACTTTGACATTGTATTTTGCAACTGGTCTGTAGTTTAGATCTGTAGGTACTGAATTCTTCCCCATCTCTCCACCCCCCAAAAAAAGATGTAGTAGGAACATACATTGAATAAGAAGATAGAAATACATATACAGCTAATATAAAAATAGAAGATCATTTGCTTTAATAAGTTAATTGAATTATTTAAATGAAACAGCTAGCTTGTCTTGTAAAATATTAGCATAATTCACTGGAATTTTGTAGTCTTAAAGCTTAAAAAAATATTTAAAGTGCTGCTTACATAAAGATCTAGCAAGTGCTTATTAAGATGATCTATTTTAAATGGAAGACACACATTGCAGATGCTATAAGCTCTCTATGAGATGAAACCTAGATAAAATGACTGGTGAGTACCTGGTCAAGTAGTGTAAGCAGTTTAGGCTTTAGAAATTAGCTGTGTGAGTTCCATGGTTTGAAAAGAGAAGGAAGATGGATATGTGGATAATTAAAATAATTTGTAGATAGATTATGTTTCAAGAGCACAAGAGTTTCAGCATTATCTGGAAGCAGCCTGGATTTGTTGTCAGATACCATATCCTTCTGAGTGTCTCATAGGAGCTCTGCTGGGCATGGTTCAGTGAGGCAGACAAAATGTGCAAATTTGATAGTGTTACACTTTAAATACTCATCACTTGAAGTTAACGTAGCAGGAGAGTCTCTGACAACTTTGTTAGTTACTCCACTCATTTGGAATAGAGAGATCCAAACAAATACTTTTTTTTGGCTACAAGGCTGAGATTTATGTCATCATTTTTTTCCCTCAGTATTGTCCAGTCAGTCAGTACAACCACTCTGTCTATGGGAGTCAAAGCAACAAAACGAATACCTGAAAGTGACGAGTTGTGTTGTGTGCTGCCTAGAACTGCATACTGCTCAATTCCCAGTACTGAATTCCCACAATGGCTGCTCATGGTTTAGACATACACTCTTTGCTGGTTAAAAACTGGCTGGATGACCTGGATCAAAAAGTAGTAGTGAATGGAATTAAATCCTGTCGGCAGCTGGTTACAAGTGGTGTTCCCCCAGGCTCAGCATTTGGGCCAGTTCTCTTTTAATATCTTTATGAGTGACCAGGACAAGGGGATCAAATTCACCCTCAGTAAGTCTGCAGAAGACACCAAGTTAAGTGAGAGTGTTGATCTGCTTGAGGGTAGGAAGACACTACAGCACTTGGACAGGCTGGATCAGTGGTGTGTGATTCAGCAAAACCAAATGCTGAATCCTGCAGTCGAGTCAGAACAGCCCTGTGCACTGCTACACACTTGGACACTTGGAGAAGCATGGCTGGGAAGCTGCTCAGCAGAAAAGAAGCTAGCAAAGTTGGCTGAATATGAGCCAGCAGTGTGCCCAGGTAGCTAGGAAGGCCAAGAGTATCCTGGCTTGTATCAAAAATACTGTGAACTGGAGGGCTAGAGAAGTTTCTCTGGAGACTTTGAAGGCCTATCTGAATGTATTCCTCTGTGACCTGAGCTGGATTGTATGGTCCTGCTCTGGCAGGAGAGTTGGACTCAGTCATCTCTTTGGGTCCTTTCCAACCCCAACATCCTGTGATCCTGTGATTGTCCACCAGTGCTTGGCACTGGTGAAGCTGTACCTTGCGTACTGTCTTCAGTTTTGGGTCAGTCACTACAATAAAGATGTCGAGGTGCTGGAGTGTGTCCAAATAAGCGCAGTGGAGCTGATGAAGGGTCTGGAGAACGAGTCTCATGAGGAGTTGCTGAAGGAATTCTTTAGCCTGGAGAAAAGGAGACCAAGAGGAGATGTTACTGCTCTCCACAACTGCCTGAAAGGAAGTTGTAGTGAGGTGGGTGTTGGTCTTTTCTCCCAGGTAATAAATGGAAGGATAAGACGAACTGGCCCCAGGTTGCACCAGGAGAGATTTAGACTGGGTATTAGGAAAAGTGTCTTCCTCAGAAGGACTGTCAAGCACTGGATCAGGTTGCTGAGGGAAGTGATGGGAGTCACCATTCCTGGAGGTGTTTAAAAAGACACATAGATGTGGTACTCAGGGATGTAGCAGGCATAGGTTAATGGTTGGACTTACAGATCTTAAAGGTCTTTTCCAATCTAAATGATTCTTTATAAATGCTAGATTCACATATCAGAGTTAGAATTTTCTTTCATTGCCTTGATGCTTAAGATGGACTGTCAGAGCATGACAGCTCATGCTACAGAGATCTGCAGCCATCTCTTGAGTTTATCTGTGGGATTAAATCCTCAAAGGCTTTGAGAATGTGGATTACAGCCTCTATTAGACTGTGCTGCACGAAAGCCAGCATTTCAGCTCATGTGTTTTGGGAGGAAAAAAGGAAAGGAAACAAATCAGAGGCCGACTGCTGCATTATTTTGTTAAAGGTTAGAGTATATGGAGTTCATTCAAGTGCTCATGTAATGCCAGTTTCCATTTTCATTCTGTTGAGCCTAAAAGCAAGAACAAGAGGATGTGAAAATTACAGGTTGGTGAGACAGCTTCTTATTTTTAATGTAGCTGCTGCTTTTTAGGAGCAATATTACTGTACTTGCTATATGGCTTTGTTTCAGTCCACTGAAACAGTATACCTTGTACTTAGAAGGAAAAAGCCATCTTTGTGTTTGGCATTTTCTTGAGATCTGTGTAGACACTGTTTGTGAAATATGACTCAGGAAACTACAGGCCAGTGAGCCTCATCATTGTCCCTCAAAAGGTGATGAAGCAGCTCATTCTGGAAGTCATCTCTAAGTACATGGAAGAAAAGAAGGTTCTCAGGAGTTGTCAGCATGTATTCACCAAGAGGAAATCTTGCTTGACTAGTCTGATAGCCTTTGACGATGGTGTGGCTAGCTGCATAGATGAAAGAGCACTGGATGTTGTGTACCTTGACTTTAGCAAGGCTTTTGACAGTATCTACTGTAACATCCTCATAGGTAAGCTCATGAAGCATAGGTTAAATGAGTGGACAGTGAAATGGATTGAGAACTGGGCTAAACAATAGAGCTCAGAGTGTTGTGATCAGTGGTACAGGATTCAGTTGAAGGCCTGTGTCTAATGGTGCTCCCCAGGGGCCAGCACTGGGTCCAGTCTTGTTCAACATCTTCATCAGTGACCTGGATGAAAGAACAGAGTGTACCCTCAGCAGGTTTGCTGATGATACAAAACTGGGAGGATAAGCTGACCCACCAAAGGTCTGTGCTGCGATTCAGCAAAATCTGGACAGGCTGGAGAGTTGAGCAGAGAGGATCCTCCTGAAATTCAACAGCAACTGTAGAGTCCTACATGGGCAAGAATAACCCCGTGCACCAGTACAGGTTAGGGGTTAACCTGCTGGAAAGCAGTTCATGGAGAAGGACCTTGGAGTGCTGCTAGACAATATGTTGACCATGAGAGCAATGTTCTGTCATAGTCAAAGGACTAGTGATATCCTGGGGTGGATTAAGACTGTGACCAAGAGGTCAAAGGAGGTGGTTCTGCCCCTCTACTCTCCCCTAGTGAGGTCTCATCTGGAATATTGTGTCCAGTTCTGGTCTACTCATTTCAAGAGAGAAAGGGAACTACTGGAGAGATTGCAACAGAGGGCCACAAGGATGATTAAGGGAATAGACCATCTTTTCTATGAGGAGAGGCTGAGAGACCTGGGGCTGTCTAACCTGGAGAAGTCTGAGAGGGGATCTTATCAATGCATATAAATATTTAAAGGGTGGAGATAAAGAGGATGGAGCCCATCTCTTTTCGGTAGTACCTGAGGATAAGACAAGGGGCAACAGCTACAAATTAGAACACAGGAGGTTTCACTTGAACTTAAGGAGAAAATCCTGCACTTTGAAGGTGACAAAGCACTGGAACAGGCCACCCAGAGAGGCTGTCACATCCTCTGGAGACTTTCAAACCCCACCTAGACACTTTCCTGATCTAGGCAAACCTGTGTTAGCAGGGGGATTGGGCTGGATGGTCTCCAGAGGTCTCTTCCAACCATTCTGTGATTCTGATTCAGTGATACACCTGGACATAACACTCACTATATGTAGTCAGAAATGAAAGAGCAGTAAAGGTCAAGTGGATAAGACACTGTCAGGATTTAATGAATCTGCATGTTTCTGTGAGTCTGTAAAATCAAAGTACGGTGTTGTAAGGTGTAAAACACTTTTTGCATAGGGCCAGCTATTGTTGTTTTGGTGTTTCTACATAGAAAATGTAACAACTTTTAATGAAGTAATTTCTTAGAGAGGATTTAAACCACCAGGGCTTTGTCTTTTGAAATGGTTGGTAATCCTCTGAGCACAGAAGCCAAATAAAAATGGATTATGCTGTTGTGCATCAGTAGATCTAGTGTGTATCTTTCTGTTGTAACTGCCAGGAAACTTAGTTTTGTTCAAAAATGAAGCAACCTTTGTAGCATGTTTCTTGGGATCATCTTTGTAATGCAAGTATTTTCAAGGAGAGAGCTTATGGCAAGACATTGTAGTTCGTCTGTTAACCTTTCATAGCAAAACCACCTGCAAATAACAAACTTTGTTTATTAACCGTTGGTATGTTTCTCAGGCTGCAGTGGTGCAAATTAATCTGTAGTGTCTCTGCATTGCATTTCCAATGAAGCTACTGTACTTGTAGGGCGATCCATTACTATGCAAGTATTCAAGCATGAGTCTTAGGGGATGAAATTCCCATCAGCTGAGAAGCAGTCTGTAGTGCCATGTGGTGTAACTAGAGGACTTTCCACAGCTAGCTAATTTGGTGCTAGATGGGAGAGCTGTATAGGAGTCATGCAGTAGGCAACACAGCGTAGGCAGGCACATGGCTTCAGGAGAACCTGGGTATCAGCAATTCATCAGTGTCTCTTACCTGTTAAAAATACAAACATCTCTCTAGCTCTTTTTAGCTGTTCATGCTCTTGGTAAGTGCTTTCTTACCATTTTTAGCTATAATTTATTTGTTTGGCAAAGCGTGGTTAGGTGAGGCAAATCCTTACACTACGGAGTTGCTGACATAAATTGGTGGAAGAACTCCTGGAGTGAAGATGTTTGCTGGGCTGAGGTTTTGTGGTTCATAGAGTTGTATACATGCATCCAGAGACAGGGAGGAAGCATGTGCAATGCTTTGAGGTTTTTTTCCAAAATAATTATGCTTGTACAAATAAAAATCAAAGGATTCTGTTGTAGATAAGCTCAAGCAGTAGTATTTCTTCTATAAATTTTAATTGACAACAAAAAAGTTTGCTGGTAACTCAGAGAATGTGTCTTGACTTTGGCAATACTTTTCATTTCTGGTGCTGGTTGTGGTTTGTTTTGAGCACTTAGTAAATATCTGTCCTTTGACTACTTCCTGGGCTGTAACTTGCACTGTATCCATAATCAGGTCTTGTTGTGGTAAGATTACTTGCAAGGAGATACAAATCAGTCAGCAGAGTATTTAGGCCAAAAAAAAAAAAAAAAAAAAAAAAAAGTATTTTCGTTGACTCATTTGACTCATTTTGGTAAAGTCACCAGAAGTTTGTATCTGAGAAATTGCTGTTTTCTTTGTACTTAACCCAGAAAAGCTGTGATAAGTACTGTGGGCTACAGTCAGATTGCTCATTATTGACTTTTTAATGGAGTTCCCCGTAGTCTGTAGTGGAAGCCAACAGAAATAAACAGCAACAGCAGCCCATCCCTGCTTGCTGGATAGACTCTGAAAGACCTCCTCCTTACCATACCGTATTTTGGGTAGTTCTGCTTCCTGTCTGGACACCAGTGCATTACTAATGTTTGGGGAAATTTCAGTATTTTCTTAAAGGGAAAGTGTCTTTTTTGTGCATCAGTATCCTGACAAGCATTGCTTCGATGACCCTTTGTAGACTGGATGTTGTTAGCAATTTGAAAAATAGGTAGGATTGAACAAAAGAAGTATGACTGCCTGTGCTCCAGCTTTATTTACTTTCATACTTTACCATATACTCTTTCTTCCTCAGGCATTTCCTATTCAAAACAGGAACGGGGACCACACCACTGTTCAGTACAGCAACGCCAGGGTACACAATGGCATCCGGCTCTGTTTATTCCCCTCCTACTCGGCCACTACCTAGGAACACTCTGTCCAGAAGTGCTTTTAAATTCAAGAAGTCTTCGAAGTACTGTAGCTGGAAATGTACTGCACTGTGTGCTGTAGGGGTCTCAGTGCTGCTGGCAATACTGCTGTCCTACTTTATAGGTGAGTTCCGTTTTCTGTGATTGTCACCATGAATGAGGATGTCTGATGGATAGTATATGGCCTCTGGCATAATAACCTTTAACTAGCAAAGTTTTTGGTAAGAGGAAAAAAACACAACAATGATTTATGAAAAGTCCCAGTTGCTTAGAGGAAGTAGAACATTTGAATATTTTGCAAGCATTCTGCAGCGTGATAATGGATGATTTAACTTCAAAGAACTATTTGAATTACAATTAAGATGTGTGGTATCTGTTTCTCACAAAAGTATATATAAAATACAGGCTGTAAAAAATCCATAATGTGAATATAACTTGCATCATATCCATAGAATTCTCTTACTTTAGTTTTGCATGTAATACAACTAATACCACATTTAGGAATGCCAGATCTCACCTATTTCATCACTACATACACATATGTTTGTGTTCAGAGGTAGAGGAAAAGTTTACAGCGAAAATAATCATCTGAAAGGACAGCATGCAGAGAAGATGGAGACTTCTTCCTCTGTTGTGGGTTGTTTATGTTTAATTTTATTTTTCTCTACTTGTTTGCTAAATTCCTTTTTTCACTTCTAATTTTAGATGTTTTTTCTTTATTTCTTCATCTCTTTAATTATTTAATTTCACAAATATTTGCTATAAATACTGTATAATTTGAGTTTTAGACAGCTAATGTTGGCAGTGCTTGTCTGTGAGAAAAATGTCATTGAGTTCAATAGGAGAATAAAACAGAAGGGAACAGAGGCTGATTTTGTGCTTGTAACTTCTGCATTTTTGTCCAGATTACATATTATTTTAACCTCTGAGTATAAATGGCCTTCAAAGACTTTCTTTTAACTGATTGATTAACTGGAAGTTTGAGTTACCACAGTTAATGGAAATATAAGTGTAAGGTTCTGGGTTTTGGTAATGGTTTCATTCAGATTCAGAGACTTAAGAAGTCAGGGAAAGAAAATAGAGGAGAGTGATCTCTCCTTCTTTCTTTTTAAAATCAGTATAAATTAATAATAAAGCCTAGAAGGCCTTATGATCCTTAAATCTTCATTGCCTTTGTTGAAACAGGCTTGCTATGTTTCAATCCAAGGCATAGCATAAGCTGTTTAAAGCCTTTGAAGTAGTTCTTACTGGGCTGAAGCTCCTGTGAACAGCACAAGAAACTGGGTTGCTGCATAGCTGGAGAAATTCCTCTCCGCCCCAGCAAAGCAGAGCCTCCTGAGAACCCTTTCCACCTCAGCTGCCAGACCCAAAGCCCAAAAGGCATGGATGCAAATGTAGGTTTGCCGTTGCTTCCCAGCCCCTTTCAGTTGTTGGCTTTGTGGTTGTTTTGTGTGAATTTGCACCAGTTTTTAAAGGTGTGGTTTAGGGTAAACTGTGACACTACATCTTTTTTTAAGTGAGATTGAAATAATCTCATTTATAGAACACATTAATTGTGCTCGTTCTCCACATTATTGCCTCGTGAGTCATCAGAAGCAAACACCTGCTACTAGATAAATACATAAATGTGAATGATAGAATTCAATATAAGTAGCACTGTCAAGAACTGGGGAAAACATCACACAGATAGTAAAATATTAAAGACCTGATCCTGAGCTGAGCACTACGCTTTGCAAGCCCCAAAGAGCCAGATTACTTATGAATCTGAGGGGCACAGGAAGATAGCTGTACCGGATTATTTCTCCCACAGGCACATTAAGAAGTATAAGCATGTCTAATATGCCTCTATTCCTGTATTCGGGAAAAAGAGCCAAGCTTTCCGGTGAGTGAGAGCTCTCAGATCCACACATCATTTATTCACATACCCCATAAAAGACATATATATATAACTGTACAACATTTCACAGGCACACACCAGCTCACATCCATACTGAAATAATGTGCAAGGGCCTTCCTCTGCCCATGGTCAGTAGGGAGCTGTTTGCCTACTGGTGGTATTAGACATATTTCAGCTAACTCAGCAATCTAAATGTGCAGTCCAGCACTCAGGGATGCTCTCTAGAGAACTTCAGGTCCATAAAACCATGAATGGATTACAGTCGTTCATGTGTGTGGTTTTTGCATCTCCTCAGGTGTAATATCAGACATACTCTCCATTTAATAGGCCATCCAGGTACAAATTGGTGGAAATCATTAACGTAGGGTTGAAACAGTCCTTCATCTTGGTTAACTGTTTTGTAACACAGGTGTGAAAGGGAAATGTCTTGAGTAAGAAATAGGTCATAACTTAAAAAGATGGGGAGAATCTGTGGTATTGTGTGACCTCCGGCATCCCTCGACATGCCTCTAACACAGTAGTCTAGCTTGTGTGATGAGGTTTAAAGCAGCTGAGGTGGCATTTCACATCCGTAAAGCCAGTTTGAGACATGTTTTGCACTTCACAGAGAGATGTTGCCATAGGTATGAAAGCCCTTGCTGCACAATATGATGGTATACCTCCATAGAGAGAGCATGGTGATGTCCGCTGTGTGACTGTGGCAGCTGCAAACTGAAGAGCTAACAGAACCACTCACCTGGTGGACAGTGATGGAACCAGGCCCTTTTCAGAAAGGTAGAGCTTAACATGTCATGCCCAGGCTTATTTTAGTTGCAGAGGATATGCGGTAGGGAGAGTGACTTCAGATCCTACTGCCTCCATTCAAGCAACATAAGGCAGGAGAGACAGTTTGCTAGACTTTGTGTCTGCCTTTGCAGAACTGCTCAGTCAGTTACTGCTTCATCAGTTAGCCCAGCCAGAGCAAGGAGCTGCACCAAGAGTCTGGTCTGTCTTGCACTTCCTCCATCACTCTGACAGGAAAGACTCCTACATTTACAAAGTCTACAAAGAGGAGTTGAGAGCAGAGCATGTCAGTATGGGTTGAGAGTACAGCAAACACTGCACTGTAAGACCATTTAATATAGTCTTGGGGGTACAAGGAATTGAAGATGTTATTTCTGTCTAAAGGAATGTCTCACTTTCCAGCCTCCTCACTTATTCATGCTTTTCTAGCCCTAGAGTTCTCTCTCAAGTGTTTTGCCATGTACAAAATGTTTTTTACTATTCCTGTCAATGACACTTGCTAATTTTTACAGAAAATAGAATTGAGTTGTGAAAAAAGTTTGTTCTTTGTTTGGAGGTTTCATCTACTATTAAATTGTTGAGAAACAGGGAGTTATGCAACAGAATGCAAATGCTGAACCAAAAGATGGTGCAGCAAATACAGGGGGAGTAAAATTAAAAAACAGCTATAGTTTAAAGTCCAGAATTCAAATAAAAGCTCCCTGAAATAATGAGTTTAAAAGGTGGGGAATAAAGCGTAGAAACTGCCTCATTTGGGAATCAAGATTACACTGGAATTTCTTCAAGCTTCTTATTTGCTTAGCTGCCACTCATAATCAGATTTGCAACCAAGGAAGAAAGTGACCATTTTTTTTCCAACATTAACATTTTCAGACCATTTTCCCTGTCTGGAATATTATGAGCAGCGGTGTTAAGTTTTAGCCATGTTGACAATGTGAAAGACAAACAAATCCATCATTGGCAGTGAATAAGGGAAGGTTTTGTAGAGCAACTCCTAGGTCAAATCAAAGTTTTCTGTATAACCTCCATCCTTCTGTTCTGCCTTTTGGGGTCTTCTCTGCGCATTCTTGGTTTTATTAAGGGAGGGGAGGTTTTTGCTCTTAGGTTTTTTTTTTCCTAACAGAAAAATCTACTGTGCAATTACAGAAAGCTTCATCAGTCAAGAGGAGTCATTTCCGATGTGCTGTTGCAGAGAACAAACTCTGACTATCTATATTAACAACCTTTTTGATACTCTGATAATTACAGGATCACAAGATGTTAGGGGTTGGAAGGGACCTCCATAGATCATCAAGTCTGACCCCCCTGACAGAGCAGGACCATGGAATATAGCACAGGTCGCACAGGAATGCATCCAGACAGATTATTTCTTCTTTAGCATGGATTCAGTAACTAAATTATATTGATGAGAATTTAGGGACATTAGAGCCTCTCCTCCTTCTCCAGAAATTGCTCTGGCATTTGCTTCTCCATTGCCAATGGCATTATGTAAGTCAATGCAAAAAGTTAGTACCCTTTTCACTGGGCACAGAACCAAAGAGTAAAGCAATTTTCCTCAGTCATTGCTGGAAATTCACAATACCAGATTCAGTCAGATAGGCTTGAAGGGTTGTACACTGAAAGACATCTGTGATGGATGTTGTCTTATATCTACTAACTAGGCCTCTGTGAACTTAAAACATTCTCTGAATACAGTGAGACTTGACCTATTTAGTCAGATTTCTGCTGTCCCAACAACAATCAGACATACTTCTAAGTCTGAGCATTTTACCCGCTGCATACCTTAAGACTGGTTGTTTTGTTAGCATTAGCTCTGCAGCCGGTGGTCAGGAAAAGAATATACAGCAGCCAATTATTCTTTGTAATACAGCAAATATTTAAACGTCAGTGATAGCAGGAGGATATCTCTTCTGTAGAGGAAAAAATGGTAGGGAAAGGAATTTTATTTAGTTAAAAAGTACACAAGACTGCTTTTATCGCTGCTACTTGCTGTGAACATTTCAGTAAATCCGTTTTGGACAGAAAACAATACTAACATTTAGACTTAACAATTGGAAGATCTTCTGGGAAAGTGTATGTTTTAGTTTATACTGCATTCTGTGAGGGGAAAAAAAGTAGAAAAGCTGTTGTGTGCTGTGACAGAGAAATGACCATGCAGTCATAACACGAATTGCAAATGAAGTGTAAAAGGAAAAGAAATACCAGGCATAAAAGCTGTGTTTGATAATTACAGATAATTCACATAAAATAGGTGGTTATTGTATTAGTGCATTCATGGGATTTGTCCATCTGAAAATGTTACTGTATTAATCAGCTCAAGATACTTAAAATAAGCTGAAAATGTATGTGCTAATTGATTTCTGATTATGGGCAACTATCTTCAGAGTTATCTCAAAAACTGATTGAGGATAATGACAAGGCAACTTAAGGGTTTTTAAGGTAGGGAGAGATGATGATAGCCAGGAAAACTAGCAAACAGTTTTCATCCTTACAGGAGACTGACATGGAACGATGCAGGGTGTGAAAATACTAGCTCAGGGTCAGTTAACTCTCCTGCAGGTTAGTTTTAAGTAATCCTTAAAAATAGAAAACTCTCTGTTTCTATAGGCTGAGGTCAACTTTTTGTGTCTCTAGTGCTGTTTCCAGATTTGTTGTCTGTGATTCTCCAGTATTGTTCAGGATTTCATGTGGCACCTGCTGGCTTTCACATCCCTTCCCAAATTTTGGGGGACCAGCTTCCATTCCTGTTGGGCTTAGTGGTAAAAGTCATAGCAGGGTAGAACCATTAAGCCCAGAACTAATAGTCTTACAGCCATGACAATTAGAGAACTGAATTTTTGTGACAATGGCTAAATATACCTCTAATCAAAAGGAATCTATTTTACTTTATCAATAAAGAACAAGATAATATTTCTTTTTGATTGCAGTGCCAAGTTAACGTTATTCTGCTGTTTGTAAAGCTCAATTACTGCCAGGAACAAGGAAAACAACTTAATAATGCCATTTAAATGGAATTTTTATTGGAATACCCAGTATAGATGTCGTAATTAACAGGCATGAGGGGGAATATAGTTTGGTTGCCATTAATCACCTTTACTTTCATTATGTGCTTATAGAAACAGTTTTTCTTTCTGAGTGGCATTTAGTTTTGAGTATTGTAACGCTGTTGTCACTGAGAATTTCATCGAGAGCATTAGGTTCTCCACATCTTCCCATTTCTGTCTGCCTCCCTAAGTTGTACTGGGCTGGCAGCTATGACTAGAACTTCACCAATGTGTGTGTGTGTTAGAAATGCATTCCTTCTTCACAGATATTTGGCAGAATTTTACAGTTTGTGAGGTTTATGCTCACAGCCCTTTTCTCTTTCCATTAAATTAGGGGCATAGAGGTAGACTATTACATTTAAATATCTAATTTTAAAACAAGTCTGAAATAGTTTTCCTCTTGCTCTGTTGTCTTGATTTGAAGAAAGGGCTCTAAGGTGTTAAAGTTTGACAGATCCCCAGATCACACTGTATTTAAGCTACCGTTCAAAAATCTGAGGCAGCGAAGCCTCTCTTCTGCAAACTCTTTTGACAAAGCAAATCGGCTATATAAAATTGTTTATTAGTGTTGTCTGACTGCACCAAGCACATAGGAGAATCACATCAGTATCTTGTGTTCTTGCCCAATGTGTGCCTATATCTGGAGCTGTGAAGGCAGCCAGTGTCTCCAGCACTGTAGAAAGTATATCACTCCCTTCAAGGTCATAGACAACTCCTTGTTTTAACAATCCGTGGGCCTTTTAAGGAAAGCTCTGGATGTCTCTGGTGCACTTGGAAGCAGCAGCAGTGTTTCCTGTTATCCTTTCTTTTCCCAAATTAAAGGCTCTTGGTACCAGCTCAGGCTTGGTGGGAGTTAGAAGTGGCTGTCTCTCAAAATAAGAAGCTGTTGGATTTGGTACAGAGTGGTGTCTTGCTTCTGTCCAGAATGGACGTTTTCAGATCTTGCTTAGCTCCAAATGTCGTGGGCAACCAAAAGCTGACTGCCTCTGATGGCAACACTGTGTAGGGCTCTGCCTTTGCAGCATGTGTGGCTTTGCTCTGCACCTGTCAAAATATGCTTACCTGTTAGCTTAGCCGTCAGCACTGCATTGCTTTTCTCTGACAGAATAACAGGTTTATGGCCTACCCACAAGGCAGGGCCATAGGGTTTGTATTTTCTTCTTTTGGGCCTTCAGTGTGTGGTCATAATGCCTGATGAATGCAGTACAGCACAGTTATTTAGTAGAGAGAAACCACCTCCTGCAATTTGTAAAGGGTTTTAACATCCTGAAGGAATCTTAGGAAAGTCCTCAAAGCTAAAGTCTATTTCTGTACTTCTTAATCTTTAAAACCAGAGCCATAAAAGCCAGATAATTGATATTTGTAGGCCATGCCGTACTAACAGCACTTGAGGCAACTCTTTTCAGTCATTTCTCACATGTACTTTGTAAGTGGCAGTACTCAGATAGACATGTGACTGTCCATACTGGTTCTATGCTTGATAAGCAAACTGCCCACACTGTTATGCTATAGCGTGATGCTTAATATTACAGCTAGTGCTGCCATGACTTTCTGCCTTGTAGAGGTTTTCAGTTCTGTCTAGCATGAGACACACGTTGTTCCTTAGTATCACATAGCTATGACTTCTAGATATCTGTAAGAGTTTCATATAATGTTTTTACAGCATTACTGAGGAGCTTATTGTGCCTCTTTACTGTAAACAATAATGTAAATTTATGTTTGCCACTTTCCTCCTTTCAGAGCTTGGAAACAGAATGACTAGTTAGAAAATGAAGTTGTTATGCCTTGCTGCTTTACTGGGCTGAATTGAGCTGAATATTTTTAACACATTTCATTGAAATAGTACAAAATATAAACATACTGAGCATCAGGCATGAACACTAAAAATATTTTCTTGTTTCTGGCAAGAATAGCATTATGGTTTTTTAACCAAAGATGTGTTTACTGTGTTTCAGACTAAGTGCAAAGCATCATGTAATATTTACCTTTTCAAGAATTCACAGAATTAATACTTGATTTGTGTTGTGGATGTCACATGCTATTGTCATTAGTGACACTGAGAGGAAATGCTTGTTGAGAAAGATAATCCGCATGCAGAAGGATGTAGGAACATGTTGTTGTTAGTCAGGAGGTTAAAAGAGACTTGACAAATTTTCAGGGAATTAAAAAGGTCATATGTCAAGGGACATACCTCTGCTCCAAAATAGGCTTGTATTCTAATTAAGATTTATCACAAAGTTTTTTGAAATAATCCTTTGTAGTGGTTTGGGTGTCCCCCCACTGTCAGTATATTTNCTTGCCTTCCCCCTTCCCCTCTCAACGTTACCCCAGTCCCAAGGAAGAATGGAGGTTCGGCCAGAGGGATTAAGAAGCAAAGGTGAATCAGCCAAAAAAGCAAATGGAGGGTGAGTTTAGAAAGCAAAATGGAGTTCAGCCAGCAGCCTCAGCTCCCCAGCAGGCAAAGAGCCGAGAGCAAAGCCCAGAGTGAAGTGCCAAGCAAAGTGACTTTATCTTTTGTTTTGCTTTTCTTCTTTACACATCTCAGCAAGACTGTGAGCGAAGTAGACATCACCATTGTTTTCATTTCTCAGCCTGTGATCTAATCCCTCTCACCAAAACATTCTAGCATGCTTCAAACTAGCTCATCCTTTCACCCTTCCACTTTTGCTCAGTGGAACAAATCGAAACTCGGTAATCCTGGTGATGTAGCAGGTGGAGTAACAAACACCACCTCCATGGATGAGACACTTAGTGCCATGATCTAGTTGATTGGATAGGGCTGGGCGATAGGTTGGACTAGATAATATTGGAGGTCTCTTCCTACCTGGTTGACTCTATGATGTCATTGTCCAGAGGCTGCACATTGTGTGATTCTGCCATCATACTGTGATGCAATGTGATGGTTTTTCAAAATCTGGGCAGTGTTTTCAGGAATACTGAAATTTCTTGCAAGCATTTTAAGTAGAGATGTGGGCCCTTCTGCACTCCTTTTATAATCTTCTGGCAGACTTCCCAATAGTAGCAGTTTTTCTGTCTAATGAGAAATTAAGTTAAATTACACCAGCTACTTCTTTTTTTAATAGCAAGCTCAGAGTTATTTAGGGATCTAATTCCTATTTCATCAGTGCAGGTAAACATCTAGTATATTTTAATAATGTCTAAGCATATGTAATATTTTAAAGGTATGCTTATCTTTAAGAGGTTTCTCAAAGCTGAGAGGAAATTACTTAGGTGATTACTCAAGTTGTTACGGACATCAAATTACAGTCTTCTCTTCTTCGCTGGTAGTTTCCATTAATTTCTAATTCACGTCTGTGAAGAAAGAAGTCGTCCCTTAGAGATGGGTTATCTGCTGTGATAAGTGAATTATAATGCATGCATTAAAAGTGGTGGGTTTGTGCATAAATTACGTCTTTTATAAGGTACATCTTCTCTGTAAATTGCAATCTTTTCTTGAATCTTAGCTAGGAAGGTAACTGCATGGTCTTTCTTGAATTCTTTCAAAACTTCCTGGTGTTAACAATGCCTGATTTAATGGGGATTTTGGTAAATCTCTCCATGCACAAGCACTTTAGAATAAAAAGGTCAAATACATGTGTCCATACTTGCTTTGAGCAATATCCTTTGATGTTACATTTATAACTGAGATTGCAAGCACACATGGTTTTATACAGGTGTAATTACCCAACTGCCGTGATTAATTATGGATGAAAGTTAGGTGTCCTCTGAAGTAGACAGGAATCCTTAAATAGGAGATCCTTTGCTTTTATATTGATGCCATTTCAGACAACTTCATTCATGAAACCAACCTAACAAAAAAAAGCTGTCTTTTAGGAATCATCACCTATAAGAGCATTTGTCAGTTTAGGAAAAGCAAATATGCTACAACACACAGGTGATGTGGATGTTTGCATTGAAATGCTTGTTTTTTCCTCAATAATAAACCAAACAAAACCACGGTGGGTTTGCCAACGTTTGATGGATCAGAATCACAGAAGTGCATCTCTTCCAGTAACTCTCTCGAAGGAGTAATGCAGGAAGGGGTTAAAAATTGTAAATGAGTATCAGTCATTTGGAAAATTAGCTAGCCTGAGAAACCCTTAAGTAAAGAAAGAGGCATGCTTCCTGTGATCTGATTTACCCTCACTACGGTGCAGAAAGAGCAGTATTTTTATTTCAGCAGCACTCACTTAAAACTCTAAAACAACAACCCACTGCTAACCACTGGTTTACCTGAGTTTCACAAGGTGTAACACAGTAAGTGGATACAAAGTTTCGGACTCATGTTGTTTCATCTTCTCTTCTGAGAATTGAAGATCCTCAGGGCAACTAGGAGGATGTATTCTAAGCTTACAGCCCTGGACTTTAGGCATGCAGACTTCGATCGCTTCAAGGATCTGCTGGCCAAAGTATCATGGGATGAAACCCTAGAGGGAAGAGTGGCCCAGGACAGCTGGTCACTGTTCAAGGATCACCTCCTCCGTGTCCAGGAGCAGTGTGTACCAACACAGACAAAAACAGGAAAGAATGCTAGGAGGCCTGCCTGGCTAAGCAAGGAGCTCCTGGACATGCTATCATTTAAGAGGAAACTCTACAAGGAGTGGAAGAAAGGACAGCTGCTATGGGGGGTATACAAGGAAGCTGCCCAAACAGCAAGAGATCTGGTCAGGGAAGCCAAAGCCCTGTTTGAATTTAATCTAGCCAGAGAGGTCAAATTTCTACAGGTATGTTAATGGTAAAAAGAAGACTAGGTAAGGTATGAGCCCCCTCAGAAAGGAAACAGATGAGATCGTCATAAGTGATATGGAGAAGGCTGAGGTTCTCAATGACTTTTTTACTTCAGTCTTCATTGCAGAGGCCTCCAGCCACATTCCTGGAGTCATGGAAGATAATGACAGGGACTGGAAGCAAGAATTGCCCATCATAAGAAGATCAGGTTCGTGACCACCAGTTCAAGTCCATGGGACCTGACAGGATACACCCACAGGTGCTGAGGGAATTGACAGATGAGGTTGCTAAACCCTTCTCTATTATATGTCAAAAGTCATGGCAGTCTGGTGAATTCCCCACTGACTGGAAAAGGTGAAACATAAGTCCTATTTTAAAAAAGGGAAAGAAGGAAGAACTGGGGAGCTATAGGCCAGTCAGGTCCTCCTAGAGGCACTACTGAGACAAAAGAATAGCGAAGAGGTGATTTGGTGCAGTCAGCATGGCTTCACCAAGGGCAAATCCTGCCTGACAAACCCGGTGGCCTGTTATGAACAGGTCACAACATTAATCAATGAGGGACGAGCAACTGATGTCATTTACGTGGACCTGAGCAAAGCCTATCACAGAATTAACCATGTTGGAAGAGACCTCTGGGATCATCGAGTCCAACCTGTCATCTAACCCTTCTAATTAACTAAACCATGGCACTAAGTGCTTCATCCAGCCTCCTTTTAAACACCTCCAGGGATGGTGATTCCACCACCTCCCTAGGCAGCCCATTCCAATGGGCAATCGATCACTCTTTCAGTGAAGAATTCCTTCCTAATGTCCAGCCTAAACCTGCCCTGGCACAGTTTGAGACGGTGTCCTCTTTTGCTGTCACTGGGTGCCTGGGAGACACTGTCCTGCATGACATCTTGAACTACAAACTGGTTAAACATGGGTTTGATGGATGGACCACTGGATGGATATAGAACTGGCTTGATGGCCATGCCCAAGGAGTGACTGTCGATAATTCCATGTCTCAGTGGATGCCAGTGACAAGTGGAGTCTCTCGGGGATCAGTTCTGGGATGTCTTTTTTAACATCTCCGTCGGCGACATGGACAGTGGCATTGAGTGCACCCTCAGCAAGTTTGCCAGCACTAAGCTACATGATGAGACTGATGTGCTGGAGGGAAGGGATGTCATCCAGAGAGATCTTGACAGTCTGGAGAGATGGACTCAAGCCAAGCCAACCTCATGAAGTTCAACAAGACCAAGTGCAAGGTCCTGCATCTGAGTCAAGACAGTCCCAAGCACCAATATAGGCTGGGCAGTGACTGAGAAGAGGGATTTGGGGCTGCTGGTGGACAGGACGCTCAATACAAGTAGTCAGTGTGCTCTTGCAGCCCAGAGAGCCTACCAGATCTTGGGCTGCATCAAGAAAAGTATGGTCAGCAGGTTGAGGGAAGTGTTCCTCCCCTTCTACTCTGCACTGGTGAGACCTCACCTGAAGTACTGCATACAGTTCTGGAGCACCTATTACAAGATGGATATGGATGCACTGGAACATGTCCAGAGAAGGGCCACGAGGATGATAGAGGGCTGGAACACTTCTATGAGGAGAGACTGAGGGAGTTGGGGCTGTTCAGTCTGAAGAGAAGGCTCCGAGGTAACCTTATTGTGGCCTTTCAGTATCTTAAGGGGGCCTACAAGAAAGCTGGGGAGGAGAGGGACTATTTAGGCTATCAGGTAGTGACAGGACTAGGGAGAATGGAACAAAGCTAGAAATGAGTAGATGCAGACTGGATGTTAGGAAGAAGTTCTTCACCATGAGAGTGGTGAGACCCTGGAAGAGATTGCCCAGGGAGGTAGTGGAAGCCCCATCTCTGGAGGTGTTTAAGGCCAGGCTGGGTGAGGCTCTAAACAGCCTGATCTAGTGTGAGATGTCCCTGCTCCTGGCAGGGGGGTTGGAACTAGATGATCCTTGTGGTCCATTCCAACTCTGATTTTATGAGTCATCTTTGAACTGCCAAGTTTCACACCAGCTTTTGCTGAGGCATTTTTCCTGAATAGTGAGTATTCATTTGACTTGCTCCAAAACTTCTAACACAGGCAAGGAGTACTTCTTTATGTTTTCAACTTACTTGGCAGTTTTTCAATCCCTAGTAGTTTCTTTTCTGTCTCTCGCCTGTTAGTAATCTCAAGTAGAATGGAATAGAATAGAATCAACCAGGTTGGAAGAGACCTCCAAGATCATCCAGTCCAACCTATCACCCAGCCCTATCCAGTCAACTAGACCATGGCACTAAGTGCCTCATCCAGTCTTTTCCTGAACACCCCTAGGCACGGTGACTCCACCACCTCCCTGGGCAGCCCATTCCAATGGCAAATCACTCTCCCTGTGAAGAACTTCCTCCTAACATCCAGCCTATACTTCCCCTGGCACAACTTGAGACCGTGTCCCCTTGTCCTGTTGCTGGCTGCCTGGGAGAAGAGACCAACCCCCACCTGGCTACAACCTTCCTTCAGGTAGTTGTAGACAGCAATGAGGTCTGCCCTCAGCCTCCTCTTCTCCAGGCAAAACAACCCCAGCTCCCTCAGCCTCTCCTCACAGGGTTTGTGTTCCAGGCCCCTCACCAGCCTTGTTGCCCTTCTCTGGACATGTTCCAGCACCTCAACATCTCTCTTGAGTTGAGGAGCCCAGAACTGGACACAGTACTCAAGGTGTGGCCTGACCAGTGTTGAGTGGAGGTAATGATGTAGAGATGCTAATGTTTGAGAAGCATTAATACAAACCTTCAAGTTATTTCAATTCAGCTGGAGCCAAAAGAGGAGGATAATTTTGTAATACCTTCTTGTTACCGATAACAGTATCTTTTAATGCAGTAAAAGGGATAGTTGTTTTTCTCATCAATTTTTTAAGCAACTGCTACTTTAGAGCTAGGACTGCCTATTCTTATTACCATCTGTAAGACCTTATAGTTCAGTGTCATGGCTGATTTGATTTTAAGGGAGGTGGAAATGATTATGAAACTGTATTCCCAACCTGTTTTTCCAAGGATTTTTGGGGTGATTTTCCCCAAAAATGTCTTGAAAGAAACAAATCACTGGTCTTACAATTAACAGTGAGGTTCTGTTTGTGTCATAAATTACTTTCATAAATCATACATGATAAATTCTTTTTTTTTTCTGTTTGCATTTTATTAGTAGTATTTTTCATGTACCTACACTACACATAAGTAGTTTTGCAAAAGCCATCTTTCACTTTAGTGAGGCTTTTGGAAGAATACAGTGTGTTATTCCAATGCAGATAATGAATTCATGTCTATAGAGAATGAGCCATCAAGTAGTTAGTCTTTGGCCCAGATACACAGCTGCTCAGGCAGTCGTGATTCCTGGTGATGTAGCGAAGATGAATGTCCCTGTAAAGAAGTGAACTAAAACAGAGGGTGGTAGAGACATGTCAGCAGAGAGATGACTGCAATCCCTGAGCTGACTTATATCTTGTTTCACTGAACCAAAGATTTGCACATTTTACTTATATAGATAGCTAATGGCTTACAAGTTTATACTGGAGGTGTTGAGGTAAGGTACAGCTGTGTAAGAAGGCCTCAAGAGTAAATTGGTGTGTCTGTTCTGGTTTTAAATAGAGATTTAAGTGGAAATGCTGTGGTTTGCAAGTTGGTTTGCATGTAGTAGTTGGTTTATGTACCTGCATAATTGCACAGTTGAGGTAGCTGAGTAACAATTATCATGAACAGCTTAAAATCACCACCAAGAAGTTTTGTAAAGAGGTTTTAAGTTGTTTTGGCTTGGCCTCAATCACCTACCTTTGATCTAGAAGTGGACCGCTGTAATCATGGTATCATGAAGCCTAACAAACAGCAAAGGATTAGAAAACCTATATATTGACTTGCACATTCAATCAACTTGCATATGATCTCAGCAGGAAATTCAAAACAAAAACTAATTTATGGAAAAATATGTAGTTCTAATCACAGTTTAGCTCTGTGGGGTTCCAAATAACACACTGCACTTTCTACATGCAGACGCTTTCATCTTACGTTCCAAATTTGGTGACATTCCAAAAGTTCTTATCAAACCTTATTATCATCTTTTATTAAAGCGTATTGCTTTTCTCCTTATTGCATGTTTGCTGTGATATTCTCTCATTCTTAACATGGAATAAAACCCTTTGATCTTTTTTTAGCCAGGCATGAGATGGAAGTATGCAAGACAAGTATTTCACTATATGCTATAAGGGCTCAGCTCAGTGTGTCCTTTGAACATCACGTTAATTGGTCCCCGTCTCTTTTTCCTTCGGTTCTTAAGTCTTTTCATCAGACTGCACTTCTCTGTGTCATCAACATGCAAATAGGTTGCACATGATCATGTAGTGCCCTTTCATTATTGCTTTCCTCAAGAGATCTGGGGGGGGTTGTTTGGTTTAGGGGTGGAGGGAGTATTTTTTTAATAAATGTGGCATTTGAACTACAGAAATGGTTGGACTTGTTCGTTGATGCTCTAAAGGAAGACATTGCTGATGAATTTTGAGACATTACATCAGCGTTGCTTTTCTTAATGCTACCATTTTAAGAGAGGTGCAACCTAAACGGTTTCGCCTTGAGCGAGGCTTCTGTTGGAGCTGTGGATAAAAAGAATAAAATAGTTAAGCACAAACCTGAGCCTCAGCAGTTTTCCAGAAAGTGGGCTTAAGGGAGAAAAGGGAAGGAGTTAAATATTGAGAAGAAAGAGAGCAAAGAAATGCCTGGAGAAATACAGAGAAGTAATTATCCTGCAGTCTTAACCCAGTCTTGACAAGCATAAATCAAGGGGTATTTTTTTTTCTGCCTGACAACACTTGACAACAAAATCATCGATTATGACTTTATTTGATAGAAACTCAAAACTTACAGAATGTTTTTCATGCCTGTATGTGAACTAAAAGAAACAAAGCGGTTCTCATCTCGAAGGAGTCAGCAATCTAGTATGCACTTCCCCATAATTTCTCTACCTGTAATGATATTTCACCATCATGTTAACTATGAAAAACATTGTCTGGAAGAGAAAAATATAAAAAGGTGGTAAAAAAAAAAAATAAAACCTAATTAAAAAATTAAGGTGTTGCTAAAGATAATTTAGATAATACTGAAGACTCCTAGACAGTAGGTAATGTTGGATGATCATCAGAATAAATGGACAAATCTGAAACAGCACAACAAATAGCTGGTTTTTAAATAAGAGTCTACTGAACAATGATCTTTGTTTCTGTTTCAAGAAATCTGGATTCTCCCTTAAGCTTTTATGCCTTGCTTAATGCAGTTGACAGAATAAGACCATCATCTTACAAAAATTCTTGGCTTGACAACTGAAATGAGACATGTAGCCATACAAGTTTTCAGAGAATAAATGTTCCCTTTTGGGTAGCTGTAGTAAAAATAGTTACACTGAGAATATCACACATCTGTCTTAATTTAAAATGGCATATAGCCATGTTTTATTAGTGGCCAAAGAAAGTAACTTTATCTATAGTGGAGAGCTGATATATCTTTGTTATATTTTTTCTAGGATTTTTTTGTGCTGTGTTTAGCAAATTCTCTATTAAAAGGTTTCAACAGAAAAGAAGCAATAGGATATAAAGGCTAGGGGTTTTGCACGTGAAACAGTAAAATCAATGGATTCATTCAACAGTTCAGGATTAAAAGAGAGCATACTTTTTCAGTTACTCTGTTGGTCTTGATAGCTATTCCTAAGTGTTTCATATAATGATGTACTGAAATGTTTTACATTCAGAGTACAAGTTCAGAAACTTCCACGTGATGCTTCTGGTGGCTAACCTTTTGAAGATGCCCAAAATCATGTACATTCAAGTTATTTTCAATTTAGAAACAACAGAGTTTCTGTTGAGAAACAACAGTACTAAACAAAGAATTTGTCTTTGAAACTTCTAATTCACTTCATTTATAAAAAACAGTTTGATCTGCAGCAACGTTGAAGGCATCCCATTATCTTAGAAATAAAACAGGTGAATGCAAATCAGTGACGATTGATTTATACACGTTCTGGTCCACTCCAGATGAATAAAATAGGTTTACATTCTAATTATAGCTGCAAGAAAAATACATGGGAGATAATTTTTAAAACCACTCCAGTGTTCAAATACTTCATTTGAAGATGTCTCACCAACAGGGAGATAAACTAAAAGATAATCCTTCAGCAAGATTGAGCAATAATTGCAATCTGCTTAGTTTAAATTTTAATCTTTTTTACATTGCTTTACATATAAATCGTATTCACTTTTCCTTATCTACAAGGGTGCATAATTATTAATCTGTTAATTCTAGGGAGGCAATTTTGTAAATTGTGGTTTGTAAGCACCAGCACCCAGAAATACATAGCAGTAGCAGTCCTGGAAGATCAGTTTGATGTCATAGCAAGAAGCTCATCTTCAGGTCCAGCTTCATGAATTATAAACCTTGATTATCATACTTTGTAAAAGACATAGGAGAAAGGAGGAAGGGTCATTCAGGTGCTCTTGCCTGCTTTTCCCACAGCGTGAAGTTTTTTGTGTTCAGAGAACATAAGCCATAGCCTTATCTCCAGAGGTTTGGGGGACATGCTTGTTCCATGCAAGTAGATTGTGCTTTTTCTTTCTCCTGTCCGATGTTAATTTTTTCATCTGTTGTTATTCTAATAAGAGCTTAATGAACATTATAAACTATTTCTCAGTTCTGGTGAATCTGTTTCTGCTTTTTTCTACTCAAAAGAATCCTTTGGTCTGTGAATTCTCATTCTCCTGAAACATGCTGTCACCTTTAGAAGTCTTTTCTCTGCAAAAAGCTGTTGAATTGCTAGCACTAGTACTTCATACTCAGACTTGGGTTACCTCTCCAGTTGCTGTAGGGCTGCTTCTGTGAATAAAGCCTCTGCTCATATGCATACAGTGTTGCTTGTTCATCCTTATCATCTGCCTCTTCAGTGCTTTCACTTGCAAGGTTATAGAATGTTTGCTGTGCCATTTGTTTTTCATATGAGCGTATTTGTCACGTACACCACTTAAAAAAGATATGTGGTTAATCCTAGTGAGTTGCAATGGAAACATCCTTAATTTTGACCAGAACAAATAGCTTCTCTCTTTTTTACTGCATATTGCTACTCTTTCCTACAAAGAAGGAAAAAAAATATATTTCTTTCTGATAGCAATCATAAACTCCAGCCCTGTATACATATTTATGTCTGTGTCCAAACTTTGTTTTCTCCTTAAAGCTACATCCTGAATGGTAGAGGATGCTACCACGTATCTTCATTTCTTTACCAACCAGCTGTCCCTAACTTCTTAGCAGTCAAGTGTGTGAGAAGAAACAGAAATCTAGACAAGCCTAGTTTTTCCTAAATGGAGAAAGAGCTTTGTAAATTGATTTTCAGTTCTTTTTTGTGCCTCATAACTTTGTCAGAGGAGAGTAGGTCTGCAGAAGGGAAGCACTCCTCAGCTGAAACAGCAGGTGTTTTTCAGCTCTCACAGTTCTAGTGCTGCCACGTAGTTACATAAATTACCTGTCTCTGTTACCACCTACTAATAAAGGGTCTGATTTCATTTTGGCTTGCTGAAGAAAGTCTCAAGGAGGGTTTTGAAGTGATAACACAGTGCATTTGCTGAGAAACAAGTTCCTTGTAGAGACAATGCATAAAGCACTGCAATACTAGCTGAAGAAAGAAGCATGCAAGACAAATGTGCTGGCAACATGAAAAGAATGAAATGGCCTGATAGCAGTGACTTCTTCCTGACAGATTGTTGTTAAATGCTGTACACAGTGTAAACTAGTTATATTGTTTCAAGGATTTGCTGTGAAATGTATTCTTAGTTGCTACTTTAATTATTGAGTGGAAATGAAGGCTTTGTAGACTGATTACAAACAAACATAACTAGAGCTCAATTACAGAGTGAAAGTTAAGATCAACCAAGCTTGAAAAAACAGTTTAAGGTAGTATAGAAACCCTTCAGTGAACTGTACTGACAGATGGTAGGATTACCTGATAGTCTGTAAGAGATGATGACATTTTTCTGTGAAGATCAATGCTACTCTTAAGTATAAATGCACTCTTGGAATTTGAGCTCTGAATCTTTTGAATATCCAAGTCCATTTGGCATGTTCTGCTTTGCAGAAATATTAAAGGGGATAGGGAGAGGGTTGCAAAAGCCCAACTGTTAGTTTGGTTAGTACTTGTATGTTTGAGAATTGTTCTGTAGAATTCAGCCAGTATTCACCACCACCACCCAGACACTGATGCTATGTTCATCCCAAGAGTAGCTTAGGTCCTCAAGGACTTCTTATTCCTCCTCTTCTCACTCTGTTGAAGAGAATGGAGTCCTTACCATTTAAACTATCACTACACTCTAAAGGCTGCCCATAATGTTGATACTTGGGCCAGTAGCTGTACAAATCTCACCTTAATCAACTCTGTCAGTCATAAGGTAAAATACTACCATAACCCCAGCAAGTGGGGGGTTTTGATAGGTAGAGATGGCTTTTAGAATAGAGATGGGGTCTAAAACAGCTTCCTTCTCCTGTGGGTTCACCCATGTTTGCTGCTGTGGGTTATTTGAATTGAGTTGTTATGGTCTGTAACCGCCACCATCACAAGCTGCACCTTCACTGCTTAGAGGCATATGGCATTCTGAGGATTCCTTGCTGCCATCAAAGATATGCCAGTATTGAACTTTGTGCCAGTGTTAGTACACTTGTAGATTTGGCAGATTCAGAACTAGTTAATGTAGGAAGAGTCTTTTGTCTTCATTTTTGTTGTCTTAACACCAAGTGAATGCTACATTGAATGGGAATAAACCAGACCTGACAGGCAATATCTACTCCATAAATCAAGAAACTGCTTTACTAGGTATGGGACTAAAATAGCAGCTGACAATAGATAAACGTGTTTTTCTTTATATGTTTTTGCTTTAATTTTACTTTAGAGGTCAAATTCTTTATAAAAAGAAGTAAACCTACTATTTCTCTGAACACAGAGAAACAGAGAAGAGGATTGAACTCTTACAGACCCATCCCATGCTCTTTTTCTGGATCTAAGGAAATCAAGCATACATACCACTGCAGTCTGTCTGCACTATTCTCCCTCTGGAAACTCAGAACTGATTTGTAACAGTTGACTTGAAGGTCTCAGACCTCCTACTGAAGTGTGCACTCAGTGTGCAGTTGCCAGTACCAGCTGCTGCTTATCAGACTCATGGGGGCATTAAGAATTTTTACACAGGCCTTGCTGTCTGTAGAACACTGACGAGAGTTTAAAGTTTGTGTTCATAAAGATAGGTGGATGAATGGCTGAGGAAAAAACAGTCTGAACAAAATAGTGCCTGAATTTGTCCTAATCAGTCCATTTATCCATGTTCTTAGTCTCTCATTTCTAAAGAAATTGTGCATTGTATTTTGATTTTGCTTTAACAAGCCTAATTCTTTCATGTTGTTTGTTCTCACAGATCTGTAGTGAAAGGAGAAGTCCCTGAATTCTGTAGTGCTATCTCAGAGAAATTCTATAGTTGAATTATTTAACATATTAGTATACGCTGTAAATTGTAGGTTGTCGTTGGAGTTGTCAACCAGTATTTTTGGTCTACTTCAAAAGTATTCTTGATGTTCACAATCTGTGAAACAGCTGCTTGTATCCATCTGTTCATTTTTAATAGACATTGTTTATTAAACATGATGCCAGTACAGTGTCAAAGTTAAGAGAGCAATAGTATTTTTGAGCTATTACTCACCATCTTTGACAGCCAACTACAGTGGGACTCACATCAGTACAAACAGAGAAAAAAAAATGTAATTATTACTTACTTTGTAGTAATGGTAGTTCTTTGAGACTTAATTAGTGTAGATCCCACAGTCTTTGCCTTTAAACATGTCAAATTCTTGCAGTTTTGAATTATGAGGGAACCTCTTAGAGCTTCCCCTTCTAATCTTTCAGTGGAGCATGAAGACACACAGGGCATATACATAGCATCAGCAGACAGAGCTGTTCATGATGTTCTAAGCTCATGTGTTTGGAAGGGATGCAGTTCTAGAGTTACAAAAGGAATATTGGGGTGTTTTTCCCTTGAAGAGTATAGGTTTTATCCTCCTCAAGAGTGTTAAAAGAGATACGAAGCTAGCAAAACTGGAAGATGTGATTTAGGCCTCAGGACTGAAGACAAGAAATATACTGGATTCAAATCACAAAATATTTAGCTCTTTGCATTCTTTTCATTGCTACCAGTGCAGCAAACTAGAAGAGTTTGAACCAAGGGATTTTGATGAAATATATTAAAGGAGGTGCAATTATTAAGTCATTAATACATAAATAAGAATTTCATCTTAGGTAAGGTCAAAATAATAATGAGTAATTCTAGCAATGTGCCAAAAAGAGTGGTGGTCAGATTTATGGTGTAGCAAGGGATGGCAGGGGGAAGAAATATGATTATAGAGTCAAGGAACATTCTGCATTATCAGGCTTTAACAGACAATTTGAGGTCTGAGAACAAAGAGCAATAGCAGAGTCAGAGACTTGGATCAAAGAGCTACATCATCTATAGTGAAGATTTCAATCTTTGAAGCACTCAGTAATAGGTCTTTGGTTGCATTCTGCTTTTTTTTTGTTTTATTGAAGTTAAGGGAGAGAGTTTAAAACAAAGACTTGACAGAGAAGTCTGCAGTGTTTGCTGTCTGCCTGACAAAATTTCCACTGATGCATGTTCATCTTGAGTAAGGGATGCCCTGGTCAATACAAAGGAGTTGTAACATCAGAGGTGAAACCAAACAGAGATTAAAAGTAGTTTGTTGTTAGGGTAAACAGAATGACTACATTAATAACATTGACTGCTATTTCAGTGATCTGTTTCAGAGACAGAAGGAGCAGAAGCAGGAAGATACAGTGAATTGTCTTCTTTATATTTTGCAATAATGTTTAAAATATATCATTTCAGATTTTTTTTTTCCAATGTATATCTGTTCCCAGGTAGCACTGAGAAATGATTTTATCTGTGGAGATAGCTGCTGTTATAGAGTGGCAAACCCATGTTACACCATACACAAATTAGAGTAATTACAATAAAATGAATTTTGTTAGTATCACGGAATTATTGCCAGAGAAGGAATTACACCTCAAATAGCAAGAAATGCATGTGTTGTGTGTATCACAGTATAACATTAAAGTGGTTTAATTATTTTTTTTGCCATTTTTTTGTTCCCAGTTTAGACAGGAGCTTCATTAATCCCTGATGATGTCAAGGTTCCTTAATTAGCTCCCCCTAACACCGTGGGAATTTGACTCTGTCTTTCGTGATCAGCTTAACTGAACTTTTTAATATGGTATCACCTCTCTAATAAACATGGTTGTGAGGAATTAAGTAGTTCAGATGCGTTATCAGAGCAAAGTGCCCCAGTGTCTCCAGCTCTGCTAATGGTCTTGTTCTGTAGACTAGCATGAGGAATTGGCAAGTAGCTGGAGGTTGCACAGTATTGGTGACAGTATGAAAAGGAGTGTTCATGTTTTGAGTTATCCCTGCAACACCTCCTCAACACAGCACCCTCCTCCTTCTCCTGTTCCATTGTTTCTTTTCCCTTTCTGGTTAACCAGAACAGATGTATCTGCTGCTGAAATAAGTTATTTTAGTAGATCATTCAGGAGCTCACTTAAATGATTTGTCTCTTCAGAAGGATCAGAAATGAAAAAAAAAGGAAAAGACATAATTACTGCCTATCCTTTTGAACATTGATTTGGGATCAGTAAAGGACTCAAAATGAGACTGGTGAGCTTTCTGTCAACTGTGTTCACTGAAAGCACTGTATCATTAAAGGACAGTGGTAGTAATTGCTTAGTGCCATTGCTGAATTGAACTATTAGTCTGTCAATGCTTGTTCCTGTAATTTAATTTTTTAATGTATGAATTGCTGTTCTGCTATGGAGCATGGAAAGCCATTATTTATGTGATTTGTCACTGTGGTTAAGAACATCAAATAACCTGTATCCTTTACCACCAGCAATGCATCTCTTTGGCCTCAACTGGCAGCTGCAGCAAACTGAAAATGATACATTTGAGAACGGAAAAGTGAATTCTGATACTGTGCCAACACATCCTGTAACAGTACCTGCTGGAGAAAACGGTAAGTGAAACAGGCACCAATTTTTCTCCTTTTGGAGCATTTCTTTTGTTTGTCTTATTTGCGTTGCCAGACGTAAACACTTTTTCTTCAAGACCGTATATTTAATGGATGTATAGAGCATTTGCAAGTAATAGTAGCTGTAAATATGTATGATATGTAGATATTGAGCAGGAACTGCATTTCAGTTGAAAAGAGCCCACCAATCCTACCTAGCATGTGAAGAGAGTAATGGATCCTGGGTGATACTGTCAATCTTACTAGGAAAGCTGCCTGTCAGCCAGAATTCCTCATGGGAATTTTATATGTAATGCTTGATGAGGATAGAAAAGGTAGTATATCCAGAGAAGCAGATCCTCAGAGGTAGCAGTGTGGTGCTGAGGCTGACTTGGATCATCCTGCCCAAGGGTCTGGGATGCTTGGAGTTCTGTGTTGCAGAAATAGTCATGATAGAGCTAGGGATCCTGAGGTGACAGGACACACTATTTCATAAGGAGGACCTGATACTAGCATTTGATCTTTGGGTGTCCCAGCAAGCTCTGAATGGTTTTCAGACAAAAGCCTTGTCTCTGACAAGGGGACATAACCTCTTTCTATGAAGAGCTCACATCAGAAAAGGCATTTAAGGGAGATTTAGCATATTTTTTAAGCTTCTCTTTCAGCTGTATTGAGAAGGCAATTCATGATCAAGGAGCTTCTTATGGCATGATGTTCTTGTTGTGAAATGTCTTGTGTTTTTCTCTACAGATGATGATGTTTTCTTTTAATTTCTCTCTTAAATATAAGAAGTCATGGTATAGGAGGTCATATGTAACATGTTGATTTGTTTTCTCAAAGTCTCTAGCATATATTACTGAGTCTGAATCATCCAACCAATATATAAAGAAAAAAAAAAAGCTTTATTAATTTTGTTGTAGGAGCTTTTAAACTACAAACCACATAAAGATTTTTTTTTTATTGACTTTTTTCTGTGTTGCCCTTTAAGATTCTCAAAACATTTAAGAGCCTGTGCACTTTGGGCTAACAGAGGCTTTAAAATCAATAGGTTTTGAATGGAAAACTTGATTTAAATGGTTGATGAATGTGATGTTTGCTTCATTACACAAAAATCCATTTTCCTTTCACAAGGTAGGAACTGACCTCCTTACCACTGAGGAGGAGGGAGCCTCTGCCAGAAGTTGACATCTGGAAATTTTTTCAAGTTATCACAGCTCTGAGTTATAGAAAAGATACAGCTCATTCTTTTTGTCATCTTTGTAACTGTATGGAAATTTTCCAGTAGGACTCTTCTTTTTTTTTTCTTTTCGTTTCCTTTACTGCCTTTTTCTTGCACTTAGGTATTCATTATCTCTTGCTGTGTTCTTACTTGTTTTGAATGAATAGTAAAATGTTACTGTATGTTTAATAAATATTGATGCTGCAGTGACAGCTCATCAACTCACTCTCTTCTGCCCTCGGTAGCCAGTATGCTTTATTGTATAAAATACAGACAGGGGGTTGGAAATTTTCTATAAATATTAATTGTTCCTTTCCCTTGATTTTTCAATATTTTTTTTTTTACATATTAAAACATTATGCTTTGCCTCAAAAATAAAAGGAACCAAATATATTCAAATCTCATTTTTTCTTTCTTTATCTCCCTTCCTGAATCCTATACAAGAAGAAAGGGTTAATTCTATCCACTTTTAAAATGCTGCCTTCTGCAGAATGTGGCAAAGTGGTCATTTATCAGCATACATCAATACTAAACTACAGAGAGACCAGTGAATACATATTTTAAACCACAAAAGGAAGGTTAATCAGAAGGGAAAGTGTGGTGACTACATGTAAAACTGAAGGAGCAAGGCCCTGTAATATATTAGTTACTGAGAACTGAGGAAGAATCAGTAAAGCCTTAATTTGGATAATTTAACAGCCGAACAACTTTCAGTACTGTTCTTCTCTAGCCCCTTGGTAATATCCTGATACTCTAATTTAGATGGGAGAAGTTCCCATGAGTGTGTTCTATGGGCCAGGCATTTTTCTGGACTCTCTCATCCAAACTTTGGGTAATCCTGGGCCTGCTTTGATCATGAAATCATAGGCCATTTTATGTCTGAGGTCCCAGATAGTCATTTGCCGTGCAGCAGTATGGGTACATTGTGTGATGAATGAGAAAAGCTTTTGAATAAGCATCTTACTACCTCTGAAGAAAATTCAGATATGTTTTATCTAGAATCAACTAGTCATGAATTGACAGTAAAAGCTCATTAAATAATTCTTAAATGCAAATCATTTAAGTGAAGCTGAAATCTCTGAACCTTTTCCAATTTTTTTTTTTATATTTTGTGGATTTTTTGTTTGGTTGTTTTTTTTTCTTTTCTAAGTGCAGTTTAAAGATACTAAATACAACAAATATTTTACCTATTAATTAGCCATAATGCATTGGATTATTAGTACCACAAATGCATCATATAATGACTGTATGAATTGGGTAGTACATGATACAGCAAATTAATTTATGTTTTATATTAAATAGTAATATATCTAGCAACCTAAATGCAAATCATCATAAATATCATTAATCTGTAAATAATTATATGTGTTTGTATTACTGTGTTTTGGGGAGGGTCTGTGGAAAAAGAAATTCTGAGAGTGAAAAGGTATAATGAAATAAAATAGGAAGCTAAGTGGATTAAAATTTGGATTCTTATTTGGACTGTTATGTCAGTATGGGTTTTTGTAAATAACTGTGACATTTTATATCTTGATTTAAAGCTGTATATAAGAACTGTTATTGTTTAGGAAGTGCAAAAGGAAATTATGATGCTGCTAAGATTTTTCTTATGCCCACTGAGACAGAACAGGGAACAAAGAATAATTAATGCCCTGTTCTTAGGAGGGCAAACACAATGATGATTTGGGGAGAGGTGGTGTGGCATTAAAGGGGCATGGGTAAAAGTGCATCTATTCTGGTAAAGAAAATGTGAGCCTGTAGGATTATTGTTTGCTAAGGTTAAGTGCTGAAGCCCAGTAATAGGCATTCCTGGCAAGTTGCTCATAATGTTTGATAAAGTGCACTTGCTCAAACTGTCTAGTTCATCTTTTCAGTAGTAAGAGGTAGTTGTTTGTCATTTGAAATGTACAAATAGGAGAGACTGCAGATCAATACTGCAAATAAGTGTTTATCGTTTAGTGATTATCAGTCATCAGTGTGTGAATTATATGGCACAACATGCTTACAATTGAAAGGAATGGTAAGAAACAAATGCTTAAATGAACCAAAATACAGACTGCAGCTCCATCTTCTAGAATAACATAGGAATATTGCGAAAGGTTAAGTCCGAAGCTAGAAAAGCAACAAACTCATCCTAAAAAGTGTAAAAAAAAAAAAGGTTTGTCCAAGATCAGATATTAAACTGTCTTCTCAGCAGACTACTGATCAATATGATGAGATATTTTCAGTGTCTTCAACATCATTGTGCTACAGCTCTGGTGATGATACAAGCCCCCACTCAAAGCCTCTCAGTACTGCTTCTGTACCTGTTTAATTCAGCAGCAGCTTCTCTTCATCTTGGATGCACAAACTGTGGTGAGGATCAATCTGTGACCTCACCTGGCATTTCAGATTGTAATCTAGTTTTTTTTAAGTCTAAATGTTTGCAAAAAGGTTGTGTCAGTTTGTTCCATCAATGATGAATAATGTGGAATTTGAACATCTCAGGCAAGGCAGCAGCAGAGTGGTGTCAGTCTATCAGAACACTTTCATGCAAACAAATGAGCATCACTTGAACATGCTTATCACATTGAAATGGATTTAGTTAAGACTTTATAATAGACGAGCTGCTGGGGAGAGGAATTATAAATTGGTAAAAACAAAGTTGGCTGTAGGATTGTAATTATAGGTCCATTTTTCTACATGTTTCTTCACGCAAGGCTCAGCTTCATTTGGCATTCCTTGCTTACTCCAGAGTTGAAGTGTTGGTGAGCAAGTTCTTAGATGCATCTTGGTCTAGATTTGACAGTACTGATTCCATTGGACTGAAATAGGCTTTGATCCTGGCACCAGCTTTCAAGACTGCCCACATGCAGCTGCATGACAAGGAGTTAGTGCCTGAACATCAGGTCTGAGTTGTTGGCCTCGAACAGACTTGATGAAAATTCATCTAAACCAGCCCAGATTTTAAAAATAAAGTTTATTACTTTATTTTCTTCTTTTTAAATGCCAGAACCAGTAGTCCAGTTGTTCAGTGTTAGTATTTGACTTTTGCATGATAATATCTTCTTTCCTTCTTCTGGGCATGTCCAAGCCATCATCACTGGCCTTCTAAGGCTGATAGTTGCACAGATGCTTTACAGAGAAAAATCGTTAATGCCTTTCAGTGCTATGTTCTTATTCCTAGTAACTGGCCTGAAGGGTAAATGCATATTCATAATACAGGAAAATAGTGTAAGTACCAGATTTTCATGTGCAAATACACATTTTATTCAGGAGACAGTGTGGACAAGGAGGTGATGATAAGCTTGAGACTGAGACTAGGAAGTGAGGAGAATGTAGGTATTACAAGGAGAGAAGGTGTGAGGACATACACATAGTGGAACAAGAAATAGTGCCTTTATGGAAAGGAACCACAAACAAAAAAGTAGAAAACTGGAGCTGCAGATACTGTTAGTATTGTATAAATGTTCTCATCCTTAATGTAGAAAAGATTATGTATCTGTTATTTTGACTGCTTATGTTTATGTATCTATTCTTCCTATTCTGTTTCACTTTACCTGATTTTGTTTTTTTAGTGGTGGACTTTATGCTGGAAAGCCCCCATTAAAATACTTGAGAAAATCAATGAATTAATTAATGCATAAATAAATTCCCTGTAGATCCTAAAACAGTTTCCATAATGCTAGCACTGAGGGAAGTTGCAGTGGTTTTTATCTTTGCCATTTTATTTCTGTATCAGTAAATTCCCTGGGATCTCATAGTCAGAAAGATTGTCATGTAACAGTTTATCTCCCATGATTCTAAATATTTGATGGTTTATAAGAAGGATGATTGCAAGCAAGAAAGGAATACTCATTTTTTTTTGTCTCTTCTGCTTTTAACCTGTCAGGAAAATTAGGGGGGTTTGCACAAGAAAACAACACTATAGATTCTGGCGAACTTGATATAGGCCGAAGAGCAATACAGGAGGTACCCCCTGGGATTTTTTGGAGGTCACAACTCTTCATTGATCAGCCACAATTTCTAAAATTCAATATATCCCTTCAGAAGGATGCGCTGATTGGAGTATACGGCCGAAAAGGCTTACCACCTTCACACACTCAGGTGAGAAGTGCTTGCACTTAAAGTTGGACACCTTACTGGATACTGTGAACTTGTATCTTTTCTTTCTCAGGACTATATCCTTTTACAGTCTGCTGAGCTTTATTTTCATGGTTTGTATGTTACCTGTCTCATGCGACGTTCCAAAACATTTATAGTAGTACAGATGATGGGATCTAAAATGAAGGGGAGCATTCTTATTTATGAGCTGTTCTGAATACTGTGAGCAATGATGATGATTCACATATGGAGTTGTTTCATGAAAATTTTATAGGTACTTTTTCTTCTGTGGTATATAGACACATTTAAAATCCTAAGCAAACTCAACTAGAATCTTATGCCACATGTGTGGCACATACAGCACATGCCACATGCCTGGCAAAGACCACATTAACCAAATTTCCAAGCAAGAACACAAGAGTTTTTCAAGACAGTTTTGGTTCTACAGTGAATGCTACAGTATTTATAGCTTGGTGTCTCACTAAACAAATACATGAAAGAAACAATATGCAGTACGTGTCTATGAAAATACAAGGAACTGGGGTTCAAAAATTATCCATCTTCACTAGACATCTAGTGTCTGAAGTGTCCCAGAGGATTTCTTCTGTTCCACCCCTTAAAAACTTTCTAAGTACACTTCTTATTGTATATGGTCATGTTTTTGTCTAGTAACAAATAAGACATATTTTTTATCCATGGTTATAGAAAAGTTGAAGTATGAAAGAATGAATAGCCTTCTAGATTGGTGGGATAAAGGAAGAATCATTTTCTTAGACTGTATTTTATAATCAGTTGTATTCAGATTTTATTTTCAAGATATAAGTTTCCCCAGGTTTAGGTTGCTTTCAGCTCAGCACTTGGACTGTCCAAGTGCCGTCTCTGAACCATTTTTCCACCTGAAAAGGGAGTTGATCTTATGCTCTTCTATGCTACTTAGAGTATTATGCAACATCTTACCTTTTTTTTTTCTTCTAAGTATATGAATTTGCCCTGGACACAACTCTGAAGTATAGCACCATAATGGAATAATTTGAATGAAGCTTGACTGAGTATGCCTGATAGGCAGTTGCAACAGAAAACCACTGACTACAAAATTCAAATACTCTATTTTAATGTAATTCCCCTGTTTTTAATTGTATTTTGCATGCTGCCACACAGTTTGAATATTTTATGTTTGTTTTTTTTCTTGGGATGTAACTTCTAAAATACTTAGAGCATAGAAATATTGCCAGTTTTATCACCTATCTAACAGTCACAAACAACAGAGGAAGAGGTAGGGTCAGCTAAATCACAGAATGTTACATTCACTTTATTTTCTTTTAGTTTAGTTTCCGTTAAACTACAAATGATTGAATGCAGAAAATGCACTTATGTTTATTTAAAAATTTGATCCTCGTAAGAGTGATTAAATGGGTTTTCCTCAGACTGTCACATATGAACACCCACCCTCAGGCAGACAACAAGCATAAGAAATTCTAGCTCAAAGAAAATTGATTCAGAAGAGTTATCAGGCATTGGAAATAGGAGTTCTGAATACAAATGCCATCTAAGTGATAACAATAATAACAGGAGCTAGGGGACTGTGGCAAGAATGAATAAAACTGAAGATGCTGATCTAGACTGTGCATTTATGTGAGAGGTTGTGGAAGTAGATAAGCATATGAAAAATGATCCTTGCTTGATTCCTTATCCTGGCAAAAGATTGAAATAGGGATGCCCTATATCAAAAAACTCAGGAATAAGAGATAACAAAATCTGTTTCCCATCGTCCTCATTATGCAGACTCCTTTCCCTTTGGATTCCTATTGCCTAAGTGCTTATGCACATTTAAGTATGACACAGACACAAAATCACATGTGAATCCTGCTACTATATCTTCTGTAGTTTCTGTCACGTTTTGTATACATTATTCCTGGGATATAAATCAGGCTCTCTTGTCCTATTTTTGCCTGGTGTATAATTAGAGTAGTTTTTGCAAACCATTTGATTGATGCCACCTTGAAAAATTAGACATGCTTACGGATGAGTGCCCTAGAGAACTTCCAAGGCTGCTGAAGATTCACAGGAACACCAGCTTCAGAATTGAGCCCAGTGATGCTTGGTTCAGTGCCTGAGATAATGTATGGCATCTCCTAACAATGCAGTTCCAGTGCATGGTTGGAAGAGGGTGATTGTGACCATGCTTCTGCACATGGGCAAAAAAAAAGAGAGTAAAATATTTCTCAACAGGTTAGGCCTTTCTGCAACAAAATCCTAATCAGAGGACTTTGATGAGGACGTGACTTGTGCTAGCGAAATACATATTTTACTTAAGTACCAGATTGAGAGAGGTGTTCTGCTACACTGCTCTGGTAAGACCTCTCTTGGAGCATTGCATCCAGCTCTGAAGCCCTTAACACAGGAAGGACGTGGACCTGATGGTGCAGGTCCAGAGGAGGGCCACAGAAATAACCGAGAGGCTGGCTGGAACATCTCTGCTACAAAGACAGGCTGAGGGAGCTGGGGTTGTTCAGCCTGGAGAAATAGTGTCCTGCTAGGACCTGAAGGGGGCCTACGAGAATGCTGGGGAAGGACTACTTACAAAGGCCTGTGATGATAGGACAAGGAGCAATGATTTTAAAGTAGAGAAAAGTGAATTTAGATTGGATGGTGGGTACAGGTTCCTTCCCATGAAGGGTGGTGGAACACTGGAAATTGTTGCCCAGGGAGGTTAGTTGAGGCCCCATCTCTGGAGATACTCAAGCTCAGGCCCTGAGTGACCTGATTAATGGAGGATGTCCGTATTACTGCAGCAGGGTTGGACTTGATTTCCTTTGGATGTCCTTCCAACTCAAACCATTCTGTGACATAAACAAAGCAGGTATTTAGGCAAAAACGCCTCTAATGAAATAGAATATTGTGTTTTCTGCAATGATAAATCTGTTGTTTTCTTATTTCCCTTAACACTTGTGCCTTGTACTGTCAAAAGTCTCTAACTGCAAGCCAGGCATAGCCAGCAGGGGCAGACTAACAAGCTCATTCTGGGCTTCACTCCACCCTTCCTTTGGACAGTGCAGTTTACTTGCCTACTTCCAAGTGTTGTAGGAGCTTATTACAAAAATACATGAATGTTCACACTGGATTTGATCTAAGGCCCACCTAGCCCAGCATTATGTCAGCAGTGGTGGCTATTAGCAGATACGTAGAGGTTAATGTAGCAGGATGACAGGTTTCTCGTTATTCTTCCTACAATACTCTCCTGGCCTCCACCTTTTTAAGGCTGAAGGACTTCCTGAATCAAAGCTCCTGTCTTTGTGTTTTACAACCTTTGATAGATTCTTTTTAGCCTGTGAATTTGAATAATCATCTTTCAACCTATGAAGGCTTTTAGCATCCATGACATATGCAGCAAGGAGTTTCATGGCTTAACTACAATTCTCACACTATGCTCCTTAGAGTGTTTTGAGGCAGCATCATGGTAGTTTTAGTTTGACTCTCTCTTGGCAGTTTTGAAAGAAGCAGTGAAGAGTTTTTCAGATATATCTTCTCCATGCCACCCTCGATTTATATATATATATTTAGTGTTCGCAACAAACAGATTTCTTTTAAGTCTCACTCTTTGTGTGAAACTTGCTTCAATCCTTTGATCGTCCTTAATCTTCCCAAGTATGTTGGATAACATTCCCCAATTTTCCTGCAGTTTTTTAAAGATAGGGAGACCAGAACACCACAGAAGGCAGCATGTGTTTTAGTATGTTTCATACAATGCTTCAATCATGTCTGTTTTGTTGCTTTGTTTGGTCGGTTTTGTGTTTTTTCCTTAACGATAGAACTCGTATTTCTGTAGGTTTGTCTACCATAGTTCCTAACATCTCATTCTGGAATGATAAAAGTTGGCTCAAAGCCCATCTCTGGATGTGTAAAGCTAGGGTTGTTTCATGAGGACTTTGAAAAATAGGAGCTCACCCATCTATATCACTTCATGTCTGCATCTCTTGAATGCTATCTGCCCTTATCTCCTAGTCACAGAGTGACAAGTGCTAATAACAGAATTTATGCAAACGAGCAACTGCTGCCTGTTTCTCAAATGTCAGTTTTTGACTGTTGAGATCTTATGTTAAATAATAGAGAACTGATTACTACCTGTGCTCTGCCAGCACTCAAAAAGTTTCCTTACCAGCTGTCCCCCTCTACAATCTTTGCTCATATGCCTATGATACTCTGTGTGTAGAATCGCACTCCGCCATCTTCTTTAGCTCTCTCCTTATAGCTCCCTTGTTTCTAGCATGGCTGCCTTCTCTGCCTGTCACCTTTGGCTATAATGCAAAACTCGCATAGTACATTTTCCTCCTCCTTCTCCACTTCTCTCCTAGTCTCTTTGCCTGTTTGTCCACCTCTTTTGTTTTTATATACATTTAAAACTGGACAGGGAGTAAGGCTTATCTTGCCGTAGCTGCGTGGCCTGTATCAGTCTGATGCCAGCTCCTCTGCCACTGCAATGGCCATCATGAAAATACGGTAGAAAGAATTTGGGGGATATCGCAGGAAGTCTTTTAGTCTACACCTTCATTTTGGAGCAAGATCAACTCTAAACCATTTCTATCAGTTTCTTAGCATTTGATCATAAAATAGCAGATTGCAGCAAATTTAACTCACTTACTGTCCCATAATCCTAAATAATAGGGATACAGCATGTGGGAAATTCTTTGATATATTGCAGTCTGGACAGAATTTTTGGTTGTGTTTCTGTATTCACTTTAAGTAGCAAAGTCAGCCTCAAGCACAGACACTATCTGTGTGTCACAAACCAATCTGAGACGCATAGTTCTCTTTTTCTGGGGAATCATAAATAAATCAACCGCAAATAATTGACAGTGGCCATCCATTCAAAACCCAATCAATGCGAGCCTGAAAGTCTTTGTGACACATTCTAAAAATGTCAGTTCCTCTGCAGCCAGAGAATCAATATGTTTATTTAAAGAGACTTTAGGAATAAAAAAGGGGCTTTGGTTTAAAGCAAAACCAAATGTTATTATAAGGAAAATCACATATTCAAAATAGACCACTCACAGGAGGAAAATAAAACTGGTTTGGGGTTTGGGGTTTTTTTTGATGGAGATAATTATTCTTACAAGTCTATTTCTCTTACCATGTCCCAAATAATAAAAAAAAGGCAACCTGTAAAAGGGTTAAGGAGAATTACTGTGTTTTACTGGAGGAGAGACAGAACAGTAAATTTCCCTCTGTATGCCTTTTAAACCGTAATCTAAAATGGTATTCTGGTAACAGCGTATGTCCTTCCTACGTTACAAATACAAAGTCATTAATTGTACCACACTTGTTTGCCATTAGGATACTTTTTGTGGTCAGTCAAGAAGTGTAATCAAACCTGTATCAAACCCATGGTTTTCATCTGGAATTGTCCTCCTACAAAAAAATGGCCTTTGCAGCATACAATTTGTAAGGTCACTTCCAGTGTCCATAAGTGACTTGTTAAAACTCAGAACTCTGAGCTTGCTCTTTTTTTAAATACTAGTGAAAAAAGATGACCAGAAAGAAATGTCAGGTAAGAGGGGTGGGAAGGGGGGAACAAAACACCAACAAACCTGGGTTTATTCCCTCACACAAAATAAGATAAATGTTTAATTCTCTGACAAATGAGAATGTTGAATGTTTTTTGAGTAATTGGTACTCTCCAAAAATGGTTGAATTCATTTTCATGTGGTGCAGCAAGCCCATTCAGAGTGACAGCATACCGAGGTACCGGATTCTGCACATCCTGATCACATTATGTTCAATTCTTCTTGTTCAGACATAGCTGGAAAAGTGTCACAGGTGTTGGTGGAGGCATATTAGCTATACATTGCCTTCTCACTGTGACTGGTAAGAAGATAATTCTGACTACTGGAGAGGAACACTCTTGTAACAGCAGTGAATTCTGGCCTGCAGTTTCAAGAAGAGAACATAAGTACTTAAATCCTTGTTCCAGGACAAAGGCTATCACATTTTCTTTTGTCCCAGGAGCAGTTTCTGAGGTCTCAAGTTAGGGTGTAAAACCACCGATTCTCTGGCCCCAGTACTCAGTGCTATCCTAGCTCAGGTGATTCAGCTGTTCCACATACTGGCCTTTAATAGGCTGTGGATGTAGTTCCATTTGAGAGAGATCTCAAATGGGTGGGGAGATTGCAGGATTACATGGCACAGTTCACTTCCTGTGATAAATATGTGTCAAAGTGAAACTGTGAACTGACTTGGCAGGAAAAGCAGAAACTCTTTACCACAAGGAGGAACACTCTTTAGTTTTCTTGTTTGTTTAATTTTGCTATATACACACTGATCTTTATTTACATGGCAAACATGCAGAAGACATCTTTCCATCCATGAGAGCAGGCTCCCAGGCACTGTATAAACCAGCACAGCATCCAGGGCAGGTTTAGCCCTCCCGGTGTCATAAATTAACAGGCATAAAACCTTGAATTGTGAGTTTGCTTGCTTATCAGCCGAGATGCTGCTACATTTTTCCAAGCCCCAACGATCAGAATCATTTAGCTTGGATGATGATTGTTAACACACCATTATGTGCTGTCCATTGATAGGACATACTTGTCAGTTTATTGTTCTCAGAAACTGCAATGTTTTGTGCTTTCCATGTCCTCTTTTGGGTTTTTGTGACAGGAAATAAAGCTCTTACTCTTGTTCTTCCAGAACTCCAGAATGTCCAGAACAGAGACTGAACAATTTAATTCTTCATCTAAACTAAATGAAGAGTTGATTGCTGGTGTTGGATTTTATTCATATGCACATAATGCAGAGCTCTCCTGTAATTCAGATGGTAGTCATGACTAGCAGATTAATTTCAACTGATGTTTTCTTCACCCAATAGATGTAGTAGCTTCACTGGCTAGATGTCACTGAAAAAGCTACTCCAATAAGCATGAGAATTAGGTGCTACTTTGTTTCAGGTATTCGCAGTGGGCAAAGAAATAAGCAAGGGTTGATTACAGCATCTTCACTCCTCCCAAAGAAAACTCTTGGTCAGAACTGACAAGCATACTGTCAGATAGTTGTTAGGCAGCTGGTGGAGTGCTGGTCATCCCATGAGTCATCAAGTTCCTGTCTGTTCCTTCCTGCAGTATGACTTTGTGGAGCTCCTAGATGGCAGCCGGCTGATAGCAAGAGAGCAACGCAACCTGTTGGAATCAGAGCGAGCAGGGCGGCAGGCAAGGTCTGTCAGTCTCCACGAGGCAGGTTTTATCCAGTATTTGGATTCTGGCATCTGGCATCTGGCCTTTTATAATGATGGGAAAAATGCGGAGCAGGTGTCTTTTAATACCATAATTATAGGTAAGCATAATCTTCAAAGTTCTTCTCAAACACTGGGCTCTGGTCAGGGTATTTTGGAATACAGAGATAAGTTTTCATAGTTAAATGACCTGACTTTTTTCACAGGTTTTCTGTTGGTAACGTTTTGTTTGCTGCACAGAACAAAATGCAGAATATCTCTGTTAGTTACTTGGTCTAAGGCCTAAGGAGCGTACCTGCTTGTAAAACAGTGCTTGAAAGGAAAATACTGTTTTGAGGCATTTCTTATATGGCAGGGGCTGATTTTAAGTATGGAGCTCATGGTTTTCCCACTATAATATGTTGGAATGTAGTGTCCTAAGATACTAGAGGCATGAGCAATAGAAAACCACAATTATTCGTGCTCTTCAAGCACACCAAACATAAACATAAACACTTCTTTGGAAGCAGTGGGCGTCTGTGAATTATCCTTGGGTTTTTTTCCCCCTTAGAGTCTGTGGTGGAATGCCCCCGAAATTGCCATGGTAATGGTGAATGTGTTTCTGGATCCTGCCATTGTTTTCCTGGGTTTCTGGGCCCTGATTGTTCGAGAGGTAAATCAACTTGGTGCTTTACTCAAGTCAGTTTAAGCCAGCTCAAAAACACTTATATTGGGAAAGTGACTGGCGTGTGACTTGCTTCTTAGGTGTTCTCCTTTATAAAACTTTGGTGAAAAACTTGATTTTAATTTTTCTGCCATGTTTTATTTCACAGCAGCCTGCCCGGTGCTGTGTAGTGGCAATGGGCAGTATTCCAAAGGACGCTGCCTGTGTTACAGTGGCTGGAAGGGCACCGAGTGTGATGTGCCTACAACGCAGTGCATCGATCCTCAGTGTGGGGGTCGGGGCATTTGCATCATGGGCTCTTGTGCCTGCAACTCTGGATACAAAGGAGAAAACTGTGAAGAAGGTAAATATTTACCCCAGCACCTGCTATTGTTGGTAAGGTTTCCAGCTAACACATCCAGCTACAACAATTCTGCGAGAGCTGGATCATAGATGCTAATGGTGCCTCTTGAAAAATCATTTTGGAACACTAAAAGATTCTGGGAATCACTAGTATCACTGATTTCTACATACCTGTTACACTCTATTTGTTCTTAAGTAATCAGTGGGCAAATTCTTAATAATGTGTGACATCTTTTTTTTTATTCTATTTTTTCTGGCTGAGGTCAGCTAAGAAGACAGCACACAAAAATTAGGTGTTGGAATACAGGAAGACTTATTGAATTTTCACAGTATAAAATAATTCATTAAGGTACTGCATTTATTAGTGATTCTTTTCCACCAACCGCATTGTGGAAAGTGCTGATTCAAATGCATCAGAGTGAAAAATGACACGTCATTTTTGTATTCCAGAGATGTGCATAATAACACTCATTCTGGTGTGCTGCAAAACACAGTTCATTTTCCATTCTATTTTTTAGGGAGTAAAAAGCACCATTTTCTTCCTCAATCAGATTGATTTTATTGATCTCCACATACAAAGTAATGCAATTAAGTCTCTGGAATTAAATTTTCAGACCATTGACCCTACAAGTGTAACATCTTATTGAGTCAAATTGCTAAATTAAATCTCGTCATCTAAAGCACATTAAAGTGAATTAAGACAGATAGACAGTATGCAACTCATTTATTTGTGAAACGAGTTGAGAGTCCTATGCTGCCAGAACTCTGCAGCAGTGAATTGGGAGGGTCAGTTGGTAGCAAGTGCTGTGGAGAATCCAACACTTGTTACACAGATCAGAGATCAGTTGTCCGAGACCCAAAGCCAGTCTTGCTGTAATTCAGAAAAAAACAGCAAACCTTGGAATGTTCTCCGTTATCTCAGTGGTAGTCTCAATGATATTGTGTGCATGCACACACACATTTCACAAGACAGAAAGTGATGTGGAAATGAGGTGTCTTTACAATTGCTGCTGATTTAGCTTGTAACCAGAGAAGGGAGGCTTACATCAAGATTACTTGAAACAATGGTGAATTTCTGAGCTTCAACCTATTAAGGCTGACATTTAAGATGAACGTGGTGCTGCCTGTTTCACAGGGTGAATTAAGCCCAAAGGTGCCGTGAGCATCTAGAGGTTGATTGCTGTTGTTAGGAATGAGAAGCATCAACTTAAACTTGTCATCTTTTCCCAGCTGATTGCTTGGACCCAGCCTGCTCCAGCCATGGCATGTGCATCCATGGCGAGTGCCACTGCAACCCAGGATGGGGTGGCAGCAACTGTGAAATCTTGAAGACAATGTGTCCTGACCAGTGCTCTGGCCATGGCACCTACCTTCAAGAGAGTGGTACCTGCACCTGCGACCCTAACTGGACAGGTCCAGATTGTTCCAATGGTAAGGATTAAAAGCTTTCACATGTTGTAAAATTAAAATATCTGGAATAGCTGCCTTTAAATGATGTTGTTGTGTTCAAAATAATTGATGAATTTGAAGTATTTGAAAATCAATGCATTTGTTAGTGTCCTGGTTTTACTGGAATAGACTCATAGGCCGGCCATGGTTTGCAGGCCATTAGCAGTTTCCAGTCAGGCAGAAACTTAAGACGAGGGGCGAAGGCCAGTGCAGCTAGCCCAAGCTGGCTCACCAGTGTATCCCATACCATAAATGCCACATTCATGGTAAAGAGGGATATTTACTGAGAATGGGGACTTCTGCTACTCCTACTACTCTTCTTCCTCCTGCTTATCACCATCCTCTCTTCACCTCTCCTATGAGGACAGACTGAAAGAGCTGGGGCTGTTCAGTCTGAAGAAGAGGAGGCTCCCAGGTGACCTTATTGTGGCCTTTCAGTATCTGAAGAGGGCCTACAAAAAATCTGGGGAGGGACTTTTTAGGATATCAGGGAGTGACAGGACTAGGGGGAATGGAGCAAAGCTGGAGATGGGTAGGTTCAGGCTGGAGGTGAGGAGGAAGTTCTTCACCATGAGAGTGGTGAGACCCTGGAATGGGTTGCCCAGGGATGCGGTTGAGGCCCTGTCCCTGAAGGTGTTTAAGGCCAGGCTGGATGGGCCTCTGGACAGCCTGGTCTAGCGTAGAGTGTCCCTGCCCATGGCAGGGCGTTGGAACTAGATGGTCCTTGTGGTCCCTTCCAACCCTGACTGATTCTATGATTCTGTGAACCCTGGGATTTTTAATAAGTAGGTCTCTGAAGAGGTTAAAGTTGGCTCTCCTGGAGTCCAGGGTTGTAATCCTACTCACTACTCATTAACCTGCTACTTACTCACATGATCCTGAATTCCACCATCTCATGGTCTTTGGCTACTTCCAGTCTTTGCATCCTTGACCAGACCGTCTCTATTCATTAGCACAAACTCCAGCAGCACATCTCTCCTCGTAGGCTCCTCCACGACTTGTGCCAAAAAGTTGTCATCACACATTATAACACTGCAGGAACCTCCTGGATTTTTTGTGCCTTGCTGTGTTGTCTTTCCAGCAAATATCAGGATGGTTGAAGTCTGTTATGATAAGAAGGTCATGATAGTCAGGGCATGATATAATTTCATATACTTAATATTGGTACTGTAATATTAGCTTTGCCAATTGATTAAATCAACTTCCATTTCAAACTGTGAGTCCCCTCTCCTTTTTCTGATCCTCTTCCTAGCAATGAAAAAAATCATCAGGTGATAGAGCAACTGCTGTAGGTTAGACCTAGATAGGTGACTAAACAGGAACAGTATTTTTTAACTGCCTTCATCTGAGTATCATCTTAGCTAATACATAAAGACTTAATACTACACTAGTGAAACTAGAAACAGTCACATTTCTAGAATCTCACCAGCTAATTGGAGGTATTTTAGTTGAAAACAGACAGTGTGGCAGTTTGAAGGCAATGGGAATGCAAGAATTAATCCTAAACAGCTTTTGAGGAAGGGTGCAAGCTGACAGGATGGAAGCAATTGGTAGAGTGAAGAAGCAGAGGCAAGTCTGAAACTGAGCTTATTAAAACCGTAGCCTGAGCTTAGAAACAAAAGGAGAAGATGACTAGAGGTGCTATCACAGAGAGCAGAACTAAATATTTATGAAGTATGGCAGCAGTCTTTTGACAAATAGGAGTTTGTAGAATATTGATTGGTAGCCACATATCAAAAGAGGAGTCGTGTCTAACTGTGAGACATACATTTGTCTAAAACAGTTAATCTAAGAACTCAGATGATTTTGTTAATGAAAAGTGAACACATGGGCTAGCTGGGTTTATGCCAGCTTATGAATAAATATAACTTTTTCATGAGGAACCATCTTTTTAAAACAAATGTACTTCCTGATGAGGGTCTGTGGTACTTGATAATGGTTTGTGCATACAAGAGTGATAAGACAGTATTCCAACTATTCAAGAAAAAGTGACAGAGAGAAGAAAATGTTGTCTTCTGTTAAATTTGTTTGGAAGAAAAAGTTCTTTTCTGAACATTTCTATCACTAAAAAGGGCTATTTGTGAGAGATCCTTTTCTAGTTCTCAGGCAAAACATAGACCTTCTATTTTTTGACAGTGTCCTCTGAGCTATTTTTGATGATTCAGTTACGCTCCATCTTTTATTTCAAAGAAAGATTTGTCATTAAAATAACATAAAATATTTCTGATCTTCTCAAATATTTCAGGAGTCAAGCTCACAAAAGGGGGTTGTAAAAATGAGCACAGACTATTTGCTAAAGTTGTGCAAAACGACCTTCTGAGTAGTAGAGTAAAAATTTAACCATAAACATTTTGTTAAGCCGCTAGAAGAAGGAAAAAAAAGGAGTTGTTTCCAGTGGGAGTTTATAGGTTTGAATTCAGCAGAGTTTTCCTCTATCTTCATCAGCAGTTTGTCCGTTAATTAGCCCTTCAATTCCACTTCAATTAAATTAAGTCTAATTAATAAGTTCATTACAAAGATTGACGCACCTTGCTCAAAGCTAGTGTGCTAAAAGCTGATAAACACCTTTACCCTAATGAAAATTGATTAGATCGAAGAGAAATAAACCTTTCTCTCTTGAAGCTGCATTTATGTTTTGTGACTCATGTTAATCAAACCATCTTGCATCTCTTGATCATAAATTTAATTCAAAAGTACTGTAAGGAAAAAAGGCAAAAAAGAAGAAGAAGGGAAAAAAAAATAAGAGGAGGAAATGCTATCTGTCTTTGTCCATAAAGGTTTTGGGTGGTTTCTTATGGGAAATATCACAGCTCCTTGGTACTATATTTAATGGTCCACAGCACTTCGAGGCAGAGGGTTATACTCTATGGGAGAAGAAAAACACTGCTGAGCAGGAAACTGGAAACCTTTCTAACAGTGAATGCTTCTTTTTTTTTGCTGTTGGAAAATAATTGCAGACTTTTATAACAAAACTGTTTGCTGTCTTTCACAAGAAATAAAAAACTAAATAGAGTACTTCTGTAAACCTGTGCGTGGCTACAGCCAGCTGTACGCCAAGGAACTGAAGATGTCCCTCAGGCTGAATTGTATCTCCTCTTGTTTTCCTGTTGTCTGCTTAGAAGCAAAATTTGCTGGAGTCTGACTAAAGGAATCAAAGCCATACATGCAAAAAGCCTGAATGATGATCTTGTATTAACTGAGACTTAACACGTGTTGTTTGGCCTCTGACTACCCGTGGCTGTTACCATATTTTTCAATTATTCTATCAGTTATAAAATCCTGTTACTATATATAAATGACAGGTTAAATTGCTGTATGTTGATTCATATTTTTAAGAATCTATTATTTAAACCAGATTGTTCATAGCTGTCACTGGTACAAATTTGCTGAAAGTAAAATAGAATCATCTTTTATATTTAACAGATGTGTCACTATGTCAGCATAGTACCAATTTGTCTCACTAAGGCTGATTATAATGAAAAAATGTGTCTGAAATGGCACGTTTTTACTTTGTAAGTAAACAAGCAGTATGGTAGGAAGGGGAAACCTTGTTAAAATGAATAAAACTTTAATTAGTACTAGAGTTTTACTCAGAACACCTGATGACCTAGGTGTATGGTACCTAGTTTGGTAACTCAGTACACAGTAAGTTCTGATAGGTCTAAGTGCCATATAGAATTACAGTATTGTTTTGGTTAGGAAACACCTCTAAGATCAGTTCCAACCATCAGCCTAAGGTCACCACGGCCGTTAAACCATGCCCAGAAATGCCATGTCCACGCATTTCTTAAACACCTTCAGAGAGAGTGACTCCATGACTCCACCACCTCCCTGGGCAACCTGCCTGACCACTCTGTCAGTAAAGCACTTTTTCCTACTATCCAATTTAAACCTCCTCCAGCATGATTTCCAGCCATTGCTTCTTATTCTATCACCTGATACAAGGGAGAAGAGACTGACCCTCACCTCACTACAACCACAAAAGGTTAGTTTTAAGACATACATGATCACAAAAAAATATGATTTAGAATTACTCACAGCCAATGGAAGAACTGTGGATACTTAAGCACAGCCAAGTCTGCTGGGTAACTATGTGAGCATTAGCACAGAGCTCAAGCTCTGTAGTTCATATTCTGTTGGATCCTACCTGAAAATGCCTTTCACAGTAAATTCTTTTGATGTAGTTTTCAAAGATTTTGCCCTTTTTTGTGCTGAAATATGTTCATATGTTGAAGTAAAATCCTAGTGCTGCTAATTAATGCGTAGCCTGTGTCTCCCATGTTTACTCTCTGCCTCCTTTTCTGCCTCTCTCCTTTCAAATCCAGAAATCTGTTCGGTGGACTGCGGCACCCATGGTGTGTGCATGGGTGGCACATGTCGCTGCGAGGAAGGCTGGACTGGCGCAGCCTGTAACCAGAGAGCCTGCCACCCGCGCTGCGCCGAGCATGGCACCTGTAAAGACGGGAAGTGTGAATGTAGCCAGGGATGGAACGGAGAGCACTGTACCATTGGTAGGCTGGCTATGCTTTACCTTGTCTTCACTGCAAAATTCAAACAGCCAGTGCTGCTGGCCGTTTCTGAGTAAGAAGTATGTTACTCTGAAGCTTGATTCTTAAAAAAAACCCCAAAACCCACAAACTATTTGCATGTGTCAGTCTGTGTAAAGGAGTTGGTATTTTAAGAAAGGAAATGACTGTATAATGGCTCATCAAGCCTTCACACCTAGTTTGCTATGAAAATGAGGAAGAAGAATTTCCTTTCCAATCTTTTCTCTTTACTGCCTTTTGCCTAGTGGGAGGTTACTTTTTTAATACTGTAAATACGTTACTTGATTTGTGCTTCTCTAGTTTTATGTGATAGCTTGGTGTCTTTCAAAAATGAAGCTTCCTATTGTTTTTTCTTTTTTTTTTCTTTTATGGAGGAGAAGCTCTAAAAAGTGACTTGCCTACACAAAAATATCACTTCCACCTTAGAGTAAACATAATTGAGCTGCCAAAAATTATCTTCTTGTCATCATAATGCACTATCTTACAATTATCTCGATTTTTCTTATATGTAATTAATTACATAGTAGTTAATGTACTAACAGTTTAATACAGCTGATCAAGGAGAAGCCATCCTTACTGCAGTAATCAAGTTAATTTTAGGACCTGGAAGCCTTGGGAAATTACTGTGCCTTTTACAGTGGAGCTTTTCTTAGTCAGTTATGTATGGTCTCTATGTCCCATGTGCAGCAGAATGTCTCTTTCCAGCATACAGGCTTTGACAGTCTGTGAGCATGAGAAATTGTGCTTGTAAATACGGGGATTAAGAAAAAGTGGAGGAGGAGTTTCCAAAAGGTTTACCATTTTACTATTCTTTTTGTATAGCTGTAGCACTGTGAAATTCTGTTCCACAGTAAACCCCCCTTGTGCAAGACACTTCAGGTCTGTAACAGAGGAGGAGGATCCTATCCAAACAATTTTTGTCTCAGCATAAACCACAAGGTAAAAATATTGCATGACAGCAGGTAGGCAGCACAGACAAACTGGCAATAGTCTGTCAGCAATAGCTCATTTGTACTTAGATGTGTGGGGAGCACTGCAGAAAGCTCAATGAAAGCTGTGACAGAAGTAACAAGATGGCTCTGCAGGTATTTTTGGGACACTTCTCCAAAATATGGGAAGCATCGTGGCTGTGAAGTTATAGGTAGATTGAATAGACAATGAAAGAAGTAGCCACAGGTTAGACAAAGGCAAATATAATATTAAGTAATGAATAAATCTTGGATAATCTAAGCAGTAAAGAAAAAAAAAATCCAGAAATCCAGTAAGTGGGAAGAAAAAAAACCACCTAACTTTTTATTCACACAGATGGAGGAGAGTCAGTTAAAAGAGGTGATGTAGCCAAAACAATGTGACAGTATGATAGGACAGTAAGTCTAGTAGCAGTAGAGTTGATGGATGTGAATATAGAATAATTTGCTTTTGCTAAAAGAGGCTGGAGAATTTTAAGTTTTATGAGTGTTTTGGAAGAGCTCTAACTCTGGATGTGGATGTCTTAGCGTAGCTAAGCCATTGTGGGGTGAACGGGCATTAGAAAACAGTAAAACTTAAGCTCTGTTCCTGGATAGCTTTTATATGGTGGTGATGCTGTGCTGGTGGCCATGAGGAAATAGTGGTGCAAACTTTGAGAGCAGGGAAAATGAGGGCCTGTTACAGTTGTATTACTGATAGCTACATCATTGCATTGGCAAAAAGGCAAGGTTTTATTGTGAAGAAGGGAGTCAAGTGCAAATTAGTAAGATTGACTTGTGATTTTTTTCAGTGGAAATCACAATCAGTGTTTTGCTGTTGTTTACTAATGAAACTGCTCAGACATATGAGGGAGAGGGACTGCAGAATCTTGGGGAGAATTAGTAGGGTTAACATTTTTGAAGAGTTTCCAGAAAAAAATGCTGACCAAGAGAGTAGGGCAAACTGCTTTCTGAACAATAAAATAAAGTGAATTTTTAGAAGTAGGATAAAGCCTTTCCCTTGACCGCTTTAACTTGCCAGTGAGCAATTACTCAGCAGATCGCTCTGCTGTTGGTCTCAGCAGCTGTTGACCTTGGCAGCATTTCAAGGGTTGTAGTTCTGCACGGATGAACTGCTCTTGAACAATTTTTCCAACATATTAAGCACAAACAAGTTTTTCCTCAGCACTGGGCAAGCAGATCTGTCTTCCCACCTGTTTATTCTTTAAATGGGTGTTTACTTTGTGGCTGCTGCTGTAAAAATAGTTTGATTTGTTTATATTGCCCTTACAGCCTCCAAGACAAGTAATGAGGTACAGGCTTTAGCCTGCTGTTATATTTATTTTTCTTAAAGCTGTTTTCCACAGGAGCCCAGCACTATGGAGAAACCAGGTCCTTTAAATGCTTATTTCCAAGAGTTATTTCCTCTTAGTGCATTAAAAATTGCTGCCTCCTCAGCTGGGCAGATGAAGAGTCAGATTGACTCTCTCACCTGCCCTAGCATAGGTAGTAGCTCTTCTGAGCAATAAAACTTAACAACAGACATGACATCAGAAAGTTTCTCTATGTAAACCAGTTTTGTATTATCACCCTCCATTTGTAACTGAGCAATTTTATGCTACTTGTAACTATTAACTTGGTAGCAGAATATTTACCTAATTTGTCTTAGATGTATGAAGGACTTTCACTGTCCCTTTATACATCTAAAAATAACAATTGCATCCCTCTTGTTTCTGAAGGTCATTAACCATTTAGCTGCAATACTGTGAAGGGTTCTAGAAAGGCAGATGCATTCGTTTGTTGAAGCTGTTAGCTGGAAGTCACGTAAATTGCGGCAGCCTAAATTTACTGTTTCCTTGGGAAAGGAATATTCCGAAGAAGTTGTAAATTTAAGGGCAGTGTGCCTTATTTACTTTTTTGGAAAAGAAATAACCCACTAGATCTCTATCTGGATGTACAGAATGGGGTGGATCAGTAAACATTGATCGTAGAGGCGCTGACTGGAATCTCTTCTGAACTGTCCACATCCATAAGGCAGCGGATCAAAGAGATGATTGTGTTTTTCTGAAGCATGAATGCCATTTAAAATCGTGACAATGTTTTGCACCTCATCTAGTGATTTTTGTGTATCTCTAAAATGCTGTCTGTTATGACCCATTTGCAGTTAGCCTACTCTTTGTATTGTTAGTTGACAAGTATTAAAGGGTTGAAAGAAGGAAAAGACAAACCTATCTTCTTAATTAAAACAAGATAGTCTTCAGTTTGATTCCTCTCTAAGCTCCTTTAAACCCTAGATTGCTTCTTGAATTATGCTGCCTTTTTACATACACTTGAAGACATTCAAACAGCAATTTGGCCAAAGCAAATGCTAGGTGATGTAAATTTCCAGAGACTTTTTTTTTGAGTGCTGTTTTACTAGTTGAGGACATTGAGAAGCAAAACCATAGGTGATTGTTCAGAAAAAAATTAGTCATATCAGTGTTTCCCTAACGCTGAGGATCACAAGATTGGAATTGGGAACTAATATACATTTCTGGTTTTTATGCTTCTGATTTGTGAGAGATAAGAATAGTATAAATAAAGCAGATTTTTTTTCTTTGTTTGGAAACAATGTGTATAGCAAGGTGGCCGAGATTGGTTTGAGTAATGAGGTGTTGTGAATCTTTGGCACAGCGTAGCTCTGTCTTCAGCACCACACCTGATGAGAGGCCACACTTTGAGTTATTTCCTTTGATCTGAGCACGTACTTCCAAAGGTTTGTATCAAAGACGTTCAGCAGCTAACTACATGCTTACCATTGTGAGGAAATTAATCTAGTAAGAATTAAGGAATCTTGATAATTGTTGCTGTTAAGCATCTTACACATTTGAACTGATCACTGGCAATGTGTGTTTCAAATACTAAACAATTTAAGACTTTTGAACTGTTCACTCTCTTTTCCCTCTTCAGTATTGTAAATGTTTTACTGTGTCCTATATCCCCATGAGAAGAGGTTGAACCAAAGGTTTACTGCAAAGCTATGGAAATTCACCTGCCAATTGTTTATTTGGTCTGGGAGTGACTGTTTTTTGTGTCCGGGGTGAACATCCATATATTATTTTGTGAATCTCAGCCAGCATCTCAAAGTGATACAAGACCGCACATGCACAGCTGGTGTCCAGGTGATAACCTGGTTGAAAATTTGTTAGTAATCAAGTTTTCATAACACAGTTGTGCTAAAATACGGTTTTGTTCCCTTTCTGTCATGGCTTACAGTGAGTTCAGCGACCCTCTCCTGTCTAAATAGTTGTTTTGTGAGATTGGAACAGGTTATTATTTCATAGAGTCTGTTATTTTTTTGTGATGTAACGGGCTTGTACCATGAGAAAACTAAGTAACTGTCGTAAGAAGTCCATAAATATGAACGCTTTTTCAGTTGCTTTTCTATTAAACTTGGTTAGCTGAATGAAATTAGTAAATAACTATGCTAGTGGGGAATCTGCTATATCCATGTGCTGTGTAACATCTCAGTTTTACAATACAGCTTAATTTTTTTTCTATAGACTAAATTAGTTTTAATGTAATCTAAATTGCAAATTGGCCAATTTGCATTAAAACTATGCCTTCTTGTTCAGATTTGTCAACACCTCTTTTTTAAAAAGCCTTTAACATTAAGCATGGGTGGGTAAGACCATCTGTTTATAGAGCTTGCCTGCAGCTCCATTACTTAACACATGAGACAGGTTACAGCTGTTTAATTGTTGTTGTGTTGAACGATTATCTCCCAGTCCAAAATTTAAGTATGTATCTCTCTATATATATGCATGGAAAGCATGTTGTTAAGTGATCTAAATGTGCATTAATCCTTCAGGAGGGCTAAAGTTACTTTCATACTACCTTTGAGTCTTGCATGAGGCTACTTTTACCTGGTAGATAGAGACAAAATTAAATCTCGTGGCAGTCCACTGTGGAAGTGTAAAACCTGGATGGAATATGTTCATATTCCAGTGAGAATTGGTATCCAGCTGATACATGTTCCAAGAACATCCTCTGATGTTTAGTTGAGAAAAGGATAACATCAGATAGTGAAGTATTTAACATTTTTCTTTGTGTGAAACAACACTAACATGACATACAAACCAATCCAACTAAAGACATTTCTTGTTTCAGGTGTTTGACCTGTGAAAACAGGAAAGTATCTGCTTTACTGTATATTCACATTTATGAAAAATTAACATCTAAGGGATGCTTCATAACTACAGATTCTGTTCTGGTAGCTCTTTAAAGTGGTTTTCTGACTAGAGACAAACATGCAGGCAATTTTACGTGCTAGTTTTCCTTGTAAGCGGGCAGCGTAAGCTCAGAAATACTGCTAGTAATGAGGGTTGCGAAGAAGTAATCTCCACTAAGTTACATGCTCTGCACCTGCTCTCTTCTGCACGTGTTTAGCTTAGGGCTCCTTATAGTACAGATTTCAAATATGACTACAGGGAAATGACACTTTATCTCTTTATAAGATTGGAGAGCACGTCAAGACAAATATGTTCCTCTTGTTAATTAAAGGAAGTGCTTATGGAAAACTTGATATGACTATATATCATTACACTACACAGTTTTGAACTATGAGCTTGACAACATAAGTCATGGACCAATTTGAGGGCTTGATTGATCTTCCCCACATTTGCAGGTTAGTGGGAGAGCAGCATGGATAACCAGAATTATGATGATCAGTGTCACTTTAATACTGATGCTAAGCATGATTTACTTTTCTCTGAAGTTTAAATTACTGAGAATATCCACTTTTCATAGTGTTTTAACATGTCAGGTGTTTAATGTACCTCAGTGCATTTATGCCAAGAGTTCATCATAAAAATCTACGATTCTTTTGAGATTTTTAGAATTTTGATCAGAAGGATACTTTTGTCCTTCAAATTAGAATAAATACTGCTCTATTAATATATTCTGTCATTGTTTAAGTTCCTAGATTTTATTTTTCCTTAGTTTTGAGCTCATGGAATTATATCGGATTACAAATTTAACCCTGAAATTAGGATTGTATCTGAATGAATGTGTGACCTTTGGCATAATAACAGTTCATTCCCAGATAAAATCAACCAGTTAATTATATAAAATTATAACAATGATATAAAATACCAATTAGTTCACCACAATGGTTCAAGTGAAATCCTATTTGCAAATCATCTGACTACACTGGGACTGGGATTTCACCACAATATCTGTACCTGTACCTTCAGTGCAAAAAAAGAAGATATTCCTTCCTTGACACCCAGAGGAATGATAACCACAAGTTAACGAGATTTCATGACTTTTCAAACAAATACAGTTGTGATCTTTGCTGTGCCTAAAGGGAAAGTTATTAATTTGCCAGGCCAAGCTTTGAATATGCAAAATATATATATATGTTTGGTAACTATTAAAATGTTCAATTAACAGGTCAGTTTAAGACAGTGCATGTGTATCTGATGCTGTGGAAACAAAAGAGAAAAAGGAATTATTAGTTGGACCTTAACACATTTCAAAACCAAGTATCTCAAAAATTATCTGTTAACATACTTTAAATTGCTAATTGGTTGATTTGCATTTAAATAAGGACCACATGTGAAGTTCAAGTTAGGCACATTTTCAGAAAACAACAGAATCCTATGAGATAGGAGGAATTTCAAAGCATGTTGCAAAGCTTACTTGAGCCGAAGTGAATCACAGAATCATAGAATGAATCATAGAATGGTTTAGGTTGGAAGGGACCTCAAGGATCATCCAGCTCCAACCCCCTGCCATAGGCAGGGACACCTCCCACTAGAGCAGGTTGCCCAAGGCCTCATCCAGCCTGGCTTTAAACACCTCCAGGGAGGAAGCATCCACAACCTCCCTGGGCAACCCGTTCCAGTGTCTTACCACCCTCACTGTAAAGAACTTCCTCCTAACATCCAGTCTAAATCTCCCCTCTTCCAGCTTAAACCCATTCCCCCTCGTCCTGACATTACTAGACCTTGTAAATAGTCCCTCCCCAGCCTTCCTGTAGGCTCCCTTCAGATACTGGAAAGCCACTCTAAGGTCTCCTCGAAGCCTTCTCTTCTCCAGGCTGAAGAGCCCCAACTCTCTCAGCCTGTCCTCATAGCAGAGGTGCTCCAGCCCTCTGATCATCTTCGTGGCTCTCCTCTGGACCCGCTCCAGCAGTTCCATGTCCTAAGTGGCTAGAAAGTGAGTGGCTTTGTACGTTACTTAGTTGCACGCTGGTCAGACACATTCTGAAAGTACTTCCAGTCAAGAAGAAAGGTGGACACAGCAACGCTTCCTATCTCGTTCCATCCTCTTACATGTCTTCAAGTCACATTTATCTTTCATGCAGTTCTTAATGTAAGCATCAGGTTTACCTGCATCTGAGGAAAGTCTTTGAGTTTGTCAGTGATCTCAAATAGATACGTGAATTTTTCCAGCCTGTGCATGTAGGGCAGTTTCAAGTCCTTACTGGCATTATACCCTTCTAAATCCTTTTCCTGCTGATTAGGTGTTAAATAGGAAACAACACTGCTCCTGAACTTGTCAACAGTCTACGTCTACTGTATTCTGCAAGCAGTGAACCTTTTATTCTAAGATATGTAGCTTTCCAGTACTACTGATGAGAAATCTTACTTTATAGTACAATAGGGAAGAACTTCAGAACAGAAATTCTACAGTGGTGGATTTATATGCCTTTGTATGTAAAAAACCCATAAGTGGTTTCTGCAAAGTGCACTTGTGCTTTTGACAAGGGATAAATTGCAGTGAATTGAAGTCACTCTGCAGGAACCTATGCAGCAGATATCTCTACTGCAGGTCTGTGTAGATACTAGAGAAAAGTGCAGAAATGGTCAAAAAGTGTTATTTCAGGATAAGAATTATGTTTTGGCCTATACAGGAAGGAAACAGAATTGTCTGAAGCTATTATTCCATCCACGTGTTCTCCTTTTCAAGAAGGGTAAAATGGGAATTTAGGAGTAGAATTATATCGAAAGGCTGCTTGTAATCTTTACTCTACTGGCAGCAACACTGTGAACATATGGTGAGTCTAAGAGAAGGTTCTTATAAACAGAGAAAAGATTACTACCATGAGTTTCTTACAGTGAAAGAACATGTGCTTCCAGTACTGTTCAGTGATGAATAGAGAAAATTACATTTGCAAGTGCTACCAAAGCCCACCGCCCCAAACGCTTTGAAGACAGGACAAGAATTTAAAATTACTTTAACAAACAGCACAGGCTACACAGAAAAATAAGGTGCAGTTCAACAAATGTTGGGTTCTGTGCTTAAGTCAGAAGAATCAACTTCACAAATTCAAGTTAGGAAGCAGCTCAGCAAGCAGAAGAAACTCGGCAAAGGCTGTAGCAGATGATGAATTTGACACAAGTTAACCAGTCTAGAAAGGCTTGAACAAAGATTTTTAATTTGTATGAATTCTGAGCACCTGTAAGTTTTCTGTTAGAGGCAAGGAGCTTGTAGTGAAACTCTTCTGTTGGCATGTGTCTGTGAAGCTACCTGGCTTTAGTCACATTCTTTTCTGGTTTTGCTTTATGTTTGGTGGTGGTGCTCTGAGGTCAAATTCTGCTCTTGCAGCGAAGTAGCTCGAGTTGTGTGGAGCTGTTGAGTTGGCAGTCTAATGGAACTATATGTACACTACCTAAAAAAATGTGGCACGTTGTAGGCTAGCGTACAGGTTAGAAAGATTATGAGGGAAGAAGATGTCTGGTGGAGGCTAATAACGTAAACCGAAGTAAATTTTCAGTGTAATGTTTAGAAGCATGTCCCCATTATCATCCTTTACAACAGAATAATAAGAATAAAGCAATGGTGTAAAAGTGCCAGTGAATGGACATGAAATCAGTGACTATGTGACTTGTGCTAATTTAAACAAAGCGATTGGGTTGAATGGATTTTAGACGTACTTTTATTCTGTGGCTGTTCTGTCACAGATAGAGGAAGGAGAACGTGAATAATAATCTGAGGAGGACACTGACTTACATCTCTGACAGGAAATTAATATGAGACATTAAAATTTTATATTTAAAAAGGGGTTCTAACTGGTTATGAAATGCGCCTTAATGTTAATTGTGAATTTGCCTGTCACCAGTTCTTTGTAAAGTACATATAGCTCCCACATATTTATATGAATATCCAAACACACTGATAACGTCTGTATTTTATGTGGTATGAGTTTTGACTGCCACTTACATATTCTCAGGTTCTGACTATCCTAGAAAATGCAGAGATTTTGTATCTTTGGGTTTTGTTTTTCTTCATTCCATTTGCAGCTATACAAAGTTCCTGTAGCCCTGGAAATAATATAAATGTTTTAATTTCAGTCTTAAAACTTTGCAAGGAAAGCCTTGTAGGTATATTGTCTGGTCTATAATAAGACTTTTTAAAGACTTACAGTAACACATGTGTACCAGATGCCTAAATATCTTGCCAAGGAGCACCTGCTGACATGCTCCATCCTAATGAAATATTCCAAATCCAACCTAGAAAGGCTTATACTTCCATAAAGAGCTGGGTTCATTCCTGTTTCAGTTGCACTGCTGTAATGATAAGTCATCATGGCCAGTTAAACTTAACTGCAGAGTTATACTCTTTTTGGTCACTCAGTTTCTACTTTTTGATTCTTCTAGGGTGCTGCACATTAACCAGAATAGTTTCCAACATTGTCCTTAATGTCAGCTGACCATGAGTAAGGTCAAACTTGCTTTCTGAGCCTCATAATTTTATAACTCAGAACTGATTTATTATGAAACTATTGGATACAAGAAATCTTAAAGACCATTTTATTAATCTTTTGTTTGTTTGTTTAAATGCAGATTGGATTTCTGATCGTGTGATGGTTTTGGTGTAACCTGACCCCCCCACTCCTATGAAATCACCCAGATTAGATTCAGCTGAGCTGGGAGTTATGGAAATGAAGCTATATGTACAGCTTAGCACAATATACAAGCAGATATTTACAATAGATACAACTATTTACAAGTTAAAAATTGATATAGAAACACATCCCTCCCAGAAACCAGAGTCCCCAGGAGGGTCTCCCAACCACCCTTCCACCTCCTTTCCACCCTTCTACCTCCTTTCCACCCCTTTACCTTATCCCAGACTTCGCCTTACATGCAAGGTGTGTTTGGAGAATCGGCCAAGGAGGGTTAGAAAGCAGAAGGATTAGTTACACAGAAAGCAGGCCAGGGAGAAAAATACAGGCACCCAGAGACACACAGTGACTGTGTTATGTGTGTTTATGTTCTTGTTTTTATACTTCTCAGCAGGCTTATGAGTGACGTAGACATCACCATTGTTTCCTGTTCACAGCCTGTAATCTAATTCTTCTCACCAAAATACTCCAGCTAGTCTCAAACTAGCACAGAAAGGAAATAGCATGTGGATGACTGGGATTGCAGGGACTATTTTCAGTTGCCTTGGAGGTTCTCTTTTGTTATGTGTCCCTGCATTTGTAGAGGCATTTAATGTTTCTACTAGTGAACAGATACATTCCCTAGAAAGACCTAATTGCTTCTCTCTTATGAAATAAAGCTCGATTTTTTTTTTTCCTCCACACACACTACCACCATGTTCTTAGAGCAATGGGATTTATATTGAATAAGAGAAGAATTTGATCCACCCTGAAATGCAGCTCTGTATCACTTTTTATTTTGTTTGTGGTTGATGTGAAAAGCTACTTGATTTGTTTCTGCTGTTCTAAATGTTCTGTAATTGATGTTTTAATCTTTTTAGTTTGTTTCCCTTTTACCATACTGCTATAGAAGAACAACAAAAAAAAAAAAACCAAAACCCACCAATAAATCCAAAACCTCTGCCTTGTATAGACCTGACACTTTATTTAAGAGAGACAAATTAGAAAGTTTCCACCTCTTGGTTGAAGTAGTGACTAAGGCTTCTGTGAGACTACGTATCTCTCACCTTGTACTTGGGAGGAGCTTTCTCCCGTTCATACAAACTGGAGGAAAGGCTGTAGTTAGAAATATGTTTCTTATCCATTCAAGACACAAAATTGAAGGATGATGCTAAATGACAGAGTACTTGACAGACATGGGGCATCATCCAGCAGGGATTTAGGAAAGGTCAGATTTTGATGGTAAGAGCCCCCAAGGGCTTTCTTGAGAGACCTTGTCCACAGCAAAAACAGAGTTCAGTCCAACATTGTCAACTTAAATTGGCGTATCGTCACACACAATGGTCCTCAATATCCTGTCACCTTATGTGCAGGTACCTGGATTTGGTAACCTGTGATAGAGCTGTCTTGTGTGGTTTTGCTATGTGACAATAACTGCTTTAACACATCTGTAATTGATTTCTGTTTCCTGAAAGCAGGGTGGGTGGATATAGCTCATCTCAGCTTTGTTTCATGTATTAAAAGTAGGGCTTGCTACTTACATCTTGTGCTTTGTTTGTCATTCATCAATCTGCTTCATCATTTTTTTTAGTGAAATTCTAAGCATCTTAACTTATGAAAAAAGAAATCTTGCTATTCTTGGTTATATTGTGTTATTTATTGTTACACATCTAAATCCTAAGTTTAATTTTCACCCACTTTTCCAGATGAAATGGATCACCATGCTGCTCACCCTACTACACTCTCTGCAATCTCATATATGCAGTCTAAACTATTTTACATGCTTGGTGCTCAGAAGAATAACTGTGGCTAAATTGAAGCAGAAGAAACTATTCCTCTTCAAAATCATGTTCATCTAGACAGAATTAAGATAGTGTTCTTGTTATGCTGTCAGAGTCATGTGTGACCTACAAATCAAAGATCTTCCAGTGTTTTAAAGCTTATAAGCCAAGTAATTACTCTTACGTTGTGTTGAAAATTGCATTTTACAGCTAGCTTTGATTGTATTTCTGTTACACACGAAAATCAAAGCATGTGAAGTCAAAAGTAAAGCATAGTCTCATAAAGGTAGCATCACTTTCTTCTGCAGGCATCCTTTCTAAAATAGTTTCATTGAATCATGATGGTGTTTGCTGAAGAGAGAATTCCTTGCATTTTTAAAAGCTTTGAAATGCATTTTCGTTTTGAAATGTGGAACCTCTCATGTCAGGTGCACTTGCTTGATTTGCATGTGAATTCTGAACAATTCTTGTTTTATGTGACACTTCTGAAATGTCTGTCTGTTTTTTTTCCTTTTTAATTCTCAAGCTCACTATTTGGATAAGATAGTGAAAGGTACTGTATATTTGCTCTTTGATGACATGCTTATACCTACATGTGTTTTTTTATATGAATACATCGTTACAAACATACTAGTCTGGGCAAAGGATCTCTTACATACATTCCATGGTTTATAGATTCAATTCATGTGACTTTCAACTCATCTCAAATGAAAAATCTTTCGTATGCTATATAATGAAGTTTTATCAGTAATTATACATTTATATGCAAACTCTCTACATGTGTTAGATTTTGTTTCAACCAAAAACTGAAGATAGTATTCATTTGCTGTTTGGTGGATTTTCTTTATTAGTCATTGGACCTCTACTGACAAAACTGCATACTTAGGAAACAAAGCAAAGCAATACTCTTGTCACAGAACGGGTGTTATTAGTTCTAAAGAACAGATTAATTATAGATATGTCTGTGCTTATATAGAGGGAGATCAATAGCATACTCCAGGCTTTTAAGCTTTTGTTTATCTGAATGTAGAAAATCTGCCGTAAATTATGACTTGTATGAAGCTTGTATACTCTATGCAACATTTTCAATTAAAAGTTTCCAGGATGCAAAAGCCTAATGTGAAACAGCAAATAGTCTTGTATCTTCAGTTATGGTGAAAATCTGATTTAGAAAAATGTTCAGAATATTCCTACCTCTCTTTCTCTGAGTATCTTTCTCTACTCCTTATTTGTGTTTTATTTTTCATTAGAATATGACAATATTCATGGCAATACCCAGGCTTTCACACAGTAGTCTTGAGCATACCCAGTTGACTCTTGAAATGCTCTGTTAGTACTGCAATTAAAATGCAAGTCTTCCGTGAATTAAGCAGAAGAAAGATCAAGCAATAAGCAGCTCTCAGTATGTCAGTGAATACTATTAATAGGTACAGGTTGAAAGACTAAGAGTAGCAAGACTAATCTGAGCCCGGCATGATGGCATAGTACCCACAGCCATAATACCATTGTACTTCCTTACCAGACATATCCTCTGCCATTTGAGAGTACCTTGACAAGAGTTAAGCAGCCATTATAACATTTTTGGGAGGAATATGTCTAATTTGAAGTTACATGGTAGAAAGGAGTCCATGAATTCCTAAGTCTTTAGAGGAAAAAATACTGGCTATTACTTCTGAAAGACTGTTCTGAACTCAACTAAGCTTAACCAATATGGGTCAGTAGATGAGTTCATAAGGATAGTGGTTCCACAAACCCAAGTTACGTAGGATTTTTGGATAAAAGTTGACAGAACATTGCTACATCCAAAAATACCCGATTTGTAGCCACCTTCTCATAAGATACTTAGTGCCATATCTGTACTTGCTGCTGTCAGTGTCTTATCACAGTCATAGATAAGGAACACCAAAATCTACATATTTATAGTTTTGTCATCCTCATTCAGATCATGTTGGCTGCATGCCAGATTCCATCACTAGGAAGTGACAGATACTGTTTTTTTTTTTTAATGCAATGTTAGACTGAAAACAATTATCGATTTTTGGATATATTAAATTATTTTAATTGTTTCCCAAATTTTCCCTCCTTGGCCATAAAAGCAGACAAGATAGGATATAAAGGTAACAGCACAAAAGCCTTAGGGAGATTGTCACAAAAAATCACTCTCTGCTATCTGTCTTGAAGCACGTCACTACCGTGTTTTTGTTCAGTCTATCAATGTTTTATTGTGGTCCTTATGGTATTTCATTTCGTCCGTCCTAAGTAATCAAATACGCACAGCTATTACATTTAGTTGAAAATCCTGTTGGTCCTGTCACATCCGTATGCAGCCTGAATCCCAATGTTTGTTAGAATAGATGCTAAGCTGCTTCACTATTTCCTGGGCTTTGCTTATTCTGTGAAAAGGAATGTATTTTGGCATAAAGTATAGTCATTAAAACTGGCGTATACTTTGTGCAGTTCTTTAACGCACTGTAATTTCACATGAATATACGGCAACTCTAAGACCAGATAAAGTTAACCTTCTCTTGTATTGTGTGCCTAAAATCATGCCCACTTCCCTACTTAAGAATTTGGAGGGATTTCTTCATACTAACAGGGAGCTTAAACGTTTATGCACTGCGTAGAGCAAATAATGATCTACTCTATGGGCACAGAGAAATGTATCATTTTACACAGCTGTGCACTCATCTCTTGTTATTTTGCCCAAAAAGAAAGAAAGAAAAAAGAAAAAAAGAAAAAAAGGAAAAAAAAAACAAACTTAATTTTGTCTGGCCTGCAGGTATTTAGAGGATTGATGCATTTATTTCCTGCCTGTACAGGTAAGTGGTGTCTCAAGTGTCAGGCCAATCAAAGATGCCACTTTGTTAAGAATTACGTTCCCCAGGTAATGTTGCTGTTTCACTCCATGTGCAATTACAGTATTTGTGCTGTTCTTAAGGCCTGTTCCCAGTAAGTGTCCCTTGTTTGTATTTTTCTTTTCTTTTTATGTAATTGCAATATTTAAGCCACTTGTTATTTTTTCTTCTTTATCTGTTTCAACAGAGGGCTGCCCTGGCTTGTGCAACAGCAATGGGAGGTGCACGCTGGACCAAAACGGCTGGCACTGCGTCTGCCAACCGGGCTGGAGAGGAGCAGGCTGTGACGTAGCCATGGAAACTCTCTGCACTGACAGTAAGGACAACGAAGGAGGTAAGACATGCCACGTGGATATTTAACTCTGAGGAGAACAAGTTAAGGAATGGAGATTTTACAGTCAGGTGATTAAATAGCACCATGAGAACCACACACATTTCATTACGCTTATGCCTGTAAGAATATGCTGTGATATTCAGTGCTTTTCTGTTGTGTATCAGCAAAGCCTCACAAGCTTCTTACTATAGGTGAGATTTGTACTTAGGAAAGGATGGGCATCACCTTAGTTACCTTGCAGTGTTGCTTTATACTGACATAAACTGTAGCCTCAATGCAATGAACTGTAATGGCAGGGGGGAAAAATAAAGGGCTGCAAATTTTCAGTGACCTTACAAGGAAATTCCCAAGAGAAAAAGCCAAATAAGGAGTTTACATGTTCACCTATTGCTAGAAACAAGTGTTTGTCTTAATATACAGAGATCTTAGCCCTCCATAATCTGTGAATGCTCAGATAACTATCAGACTGCTCCCAAAAGTCTTATATTTTGGCTTTCTTTCCTGCAGTCTGTCATTTAGGTGACAGGTAACAATCTGCAGCGAGATACAGGCAGCACTGTTGACTTAAGGAATCAATCTGCAATCATCGTTGTAGGGTAGGGAAGCCAGAGGGGCTGTGACTTTGGCATGACTCCAGAATCACACAGTAAAGCACACAACACCAAGATTAGTTGTGAATGCAAATATTAGATCAGCGTAATGCTTTTATTGTCTGTCTTTCTTCCCCTTCTCTCATCACCTTCAGATTCAGAGCAGAGATAAGAAACTCCATTAGGGCCTCTGGATGATGATAAAGTCATCTCTGACTGGTTTTCAGCTTTAGATTGTGCATGCCTGTGCCACTTGGCTGTTTGCTCTCTCATCCTGGCTGCATTTGAGATCTTAGACTTCACAAATTATAAATAACAGCAGCATTTACTTCCTGAGGAAAATAAATAACAATAGGAAAACAGTGCTGCTGTTTATTGTTTTACATGTCATTTGATTTGGCATCCTCTTCTGTTGCATATTGTTTACTTGGAGTCAGCTTTGCACGGTTAGGACCCAGTATGATGTGTGCAGTCTGAACTAGTGTGAATTTCTGCATGTAGGAAGGGAGCAAGAGGAGTTACTAGCCTTAGCATTCCCACACAGAGATGTGCTGTTCAAGGCATTAGGTTCAGATGGGCTGGGAGATTAGGAGTGTAAGAAAGAGAGACCTGCAAGTGTGAAAAGAGACAAAACAAGGAGGATGAAAAACTACATTAGAACGTGAACAACTTGCAAGAAAAGAAGTAGATGGTGTAGGGGGAAAAGAGGAAAAAAGGTTGAAAGCCCAGTGATAGACTGAAACAGATTCAGTAAGCGTTAACCATAATAGAGGGAGAGTCAAGAGCAGATAACGGAACAGTGGGAGGAAGACGTGCAACAGAGATGCACTTAAATGAAACAAGGGAAAAGAAGATGCTCCTTCAGAGTGAAAATATTAATAGCTGTTTGTGAGGAAAAGGGGAAAAAGAAACAAGGAATTGGAGCAGAAGGATCTAACAGGCTGACTTCAAGAAGAACGAACAATATTACACACCAAAAAAAAAAAGTCTGGTTTAGGTATTTTGCTGCTTCTTTTTTCTCTCGTCTTTCATTTTTGCCTTTATTGAAGCTATGCAGCTAAGTATGAGGAAGGGATTGGTGAAACCTGTAAAATGCTATTTGCCACTGGTATTTCTTTCAGCGGACCTTAATTTATATGCTTCAGTACAGTCTTTGACTAGTAGCTGAGCAAAAAGGCTAAAATATAATAATTAAATTTAAAAATGGAAGCATACCAAACAAATGTGGGAAAACAACGTGTTCTTTGCCACAAACACCCTTGTAAAGAGAAGCAGAGCTTCTTCCCCCTTTCCGAAAGCACCTGCAATCAGCTCATATCATCAGCCATTCGCATTCCAGACAGCTACAGGGAAGGGCTCTGCTGCATTTGTTTGTTGTGGGAGATTAGGTTATCAGAGTACTTGTGCTGAATGTATACCTTGTCTGCAGGTAGTGTGATCTTTATCACACTAGACTCAGTGGTTACATAATGAAAGCTACATTCACTGTTAGCTGTGTTATATGCTGTGGTTAATATTTATGTTCCATCCTATACTGAATAAAAAAATATACCTCATCTATTAATATAATTCATTAATAAAAGTGCCTACTGTTCCTTTAATTCTTAGCCCTTTCTGGGACTGACTGTTCAAATTCTGTGATCATGAGCATCCCAAGGACTTCAATGGGAATGTTCTCCACAGAAAATGCTAATCAAATCGAGGCATCATGGTCATACTTTATCATTTTTCCTTCTAGGTATTACTGACATATGATGGGATAGTTATTACTAATTTTCCTTTTAATGCAGATTTCTGAGAATCTTGCAGACCATTTCCTTTCTCTGGAACAAGCATTTTTATTTTCCCACGTGGAAGTCAGAGTCATCCATAGGTGAAATAAGTCTAATGTCTTTACTTGGGAAGTATTATACTTAAACAAAGTAGGCCATGTTTTGTCATCACTGCAGGGAGAATAAGTTGCTTACTCTTTACTTTAGGTAGGTCTTTATTGAACAGATTCCTTTGTTAGGTTTGCTTTTTCTTAGCTCGTATCCAATTATTAAGAATAGTTACAGGTTCCCATCAGCAGTATTTAAGGGATTATTAATACTCTTTCATTACTAAAATGAAAATAAATACTATAATAAAGCAAATAATCATACTTAGAACTACTCTGTTTTTGTAATTGCACAGGACAGCATAGCCTGCACCTGGTGAGCATTGTCACAGGAGAGTATAAATTCAGCCTGAAGATTACCTAAACGATTGCATCTTCTCTGATCGAGGCAAATAGCAAATGCTTAGCAAACTAATATAATGGGATAAATAACTAAATAATAAATATTTCCATTGATGTTTTAGCAGGCTGCTAATTAAAGCAGGAAATTATTGCCACAGAATATTTTGAATGTCAGACAGGTTACTAAGTACTAAGATAACCCAAGCTCAGGAAATTTCAGCAGGTTTGTATTCAAATTACTTGAACTAGTCCTAATTAGGACTGGCATCCTCACGTCCTCTGGTTTCTGCCCAACCACTTCCCATTATTCTTCAGCTTTTAGATTGCATCTGTGGTTGCTAGGAAGTGCCTAATTGATATATCCATAATCAATGGTGAGTCCAGGATTTCTTCCTTGAGTGAAAGCTCATTTAAAGCCCAACACTTTCTCCAGCAGGAATGTTGAATTTGACTACACTGTAGGCATGTTTATAGAGATACTGCAGTAGAACACTCAACAAATTTCAATTAATGGAATAAATCACAAAATCATAGAATGGAAAGGGTTGAAAGGGACCTCTGGAGATTCTTTAATCCAAGCCTCCTGCTAAAGCAGGTTCACGTGGATCAGATTGCACAGCAGGGCTGTGTCTGCTCTTGTAGCTTTTCCAACCAGCTGCTCCTACAGGCATTTGTTTTTTGTGTCTATAATTGAGTCCATTGTTTACAGCCTGTTGTAAAATTGAGCTGTGTGAAGGTAACTGAGATTTGTTAATACAGTTTTCTGTCCTTTCCAGCCTCTTGCCTTAATGTGCAACAGTCCCTGAAATCATCCTGGTGGGATGGCCAGCTTCCTATCTCCAAAACTCTTTTCTTCTTATGTGGACACTGATTTTCAATTCATGGAGGTTTTTAGTTGCCTAAATATATAATCAGCTTATTTCCCAAGAATGTGATTTATGTAGGCACTTGGCCACAATCTCACCTTGACATCAGCAGAACTTGTGCCCAGGACTTATTTTGTCCCGTTTTTCTTCCTTCTGCAGTTTTTTACATACCATTTAAATTCCGGTCAAAAGAAAACATGTCCACTGATGCACCTTATTTTGTAGACATTCGTAAGTGTGGGAATTCTCTGTCTTGACTCCTCTTATTTAACGTTGTGAGATGTTCGCTAGTCTCTCCAAATAAGCTATGACATCACCAGACCATGCTCCACTGCCATTCCATGCATTTTGCAATGAAAGGAAAGAGAACATTATTCCAGACTTCTACAGCCAGAGTTTTTAGCTTTGAAAGAAGGAAACAATAGTCTTGTCATTACATCTTATGTGTACAGAAGAACCTCTTACATCTAGGACAAAACCCCCAAAAAACCCCAAAATAGACTTCTGAGACTGATAATGATTGTCCAGCTGGATGCAGGAGTTTCTGTTTTCCTCAAATTTTTGCTGTCATATTTGAATGATAGAGCTGATAAGCCAGCATTGAGCCAAGTCTCATATTTTTCAGGCTAAACAAAATTCATCGATAATTTTGCAAAGCCATTTCAGAAAGGAAATTTTACTCTGCAATAGAATACTCATCTTAGTGGTACTAGATAGCTCTAGCCACAGAAGTACAGAGCAAGGATGAAAAATGTTTTCTCAAGTTATAAGGAGCCAGATTCATAACCATCCGTCACTCGCCTGGGCAAGTTGCTGATAAACTCCACAGAAAAATAACAAACAGCACATCCCTGTATCTTGCCTGGTGAAAATGAGATTCTTTCTCTGATTGATGTTAGCAGAGAGGCTTGTAAAAATGCATTTCCAGCTGATTAGTTCAGAAGGTGTCAATCTCATGCAGTTTTATGACCTGCAGACTATACTCCAGATGTACATTTGCTTTTTATAAACTAACAAAGATGAATGACAGAATTTGAGCATTTCTTTGGCAACTGCACAAGATATTGCCTTGGAGACCATACAGAGATATAAAGCCCCAAAACTGTGCTTTTTACCATCAGTACCCCCAGCTTTGATGCTGATCCAGGCTTCTAGAGTTAAAACCAGCAAGGGAGGTCAGCACTTCATCTAGGAAAGGATTTCATATTGTGCAAGAATGAGACTAGACAATCACTAGAGTCACAGACTATTTGAGGTTGGAAGAGTCTCTGCAAATCATCTAGTCCCACGGTGTCGACTAAAGTAAGTTTCTCAGGACCGTGTCCAATTGGCTTTTGAATATCTCCAGAGATGGAGACTCCACAATTGCCCTGGGCAACCTGTCTGACCAATTCAAGAGTAAGAAAAGTTTTGTCTGATGTTTAGCATGAATTTCTTGCATTTCAGTCTATGCCCATTGTCTAATATCCATTTGCTGGACGTTACTGAAAGGTGGTCTGTTTTACACAGACTCCTATTAGGTATCTGTACACATAGAGGAGACTTCCCTTCTCTTCCCCAGGCTAAATAATCTCAGCTCTTTCAGCCTTTCCTCACAGGAGAGATGTGTCACACTCAGCCATCTTTGTGGCCCTTCACTGAGCTTTCTCAAGTATGTCCATGTGTCTGTTGTACTAGAAAGCTCAGCCTGCACACAACACTCCAGATGTGGCCTCACTAGTGCTGAGTAAAGGGGAAGAATTACCTCCCTTGACCTGATAGCAGCACTCCTAATGCAGCCCAGGATGCCATTAGCATCTTCTTTGCCACAAGAACACGTTGCTGGCTTGTGTTCAGTTTGGTGCGCACCAGGGCTCACAAGGCCTTCTCCACAAAGCTGCCTGGCAGCAAGTTGTCCTCAGCATGTATTGGTGCATGAGATTGTTCCACCTCAGGTGAAGGACACTGTGCACTTCAGTTTGTTGAACTGCACAAGGTTGCCATCATCCCATTTCTCCAGACTGTTGAGACCTATTCATGGACCTCTGATGTGTCCTTATCCCAGGAAAAAGGCCCTTTGGTTTTTCCTTATCCCAGGAAAAATCAGTGTTCTTTCTTTTGTCTTAAAAAAAAGTTTAAACTTTGATATACTTGATGATGACTTTTTCATCTCTTTTATTTTCTCTGAACTGACTTCAATGTCAGATGAGTTAAATACAGTTTTTTAGATATGCAAAAGAATAGAAATCCCAGGCCTTTATATTTTTGCCAGTCCTCTAACTGATGCACATAGACCAGCAATCCTTAGAGGAATACCTTTAGAAGATCTCTGTTTACTTAGAGTCTTTCAACATGTGATTGAACAAAAATGGATGCTATTTTTCTCTTTAGAAAGTAAAGCTAGATTCTTTTGCAAGGGAGGCATTCATGGGCTTCCTCTGAGTACTGCGCTGGTATATTTTTCAGTTTAGTGGAGCAAGCAACCTCCATCTCTAATCTAAATGGAATAATAAAATGTTTGAGCTATTTCAGTCTTGCTGTTCTTTTGGGGAAACAATTATCAACTGTGTGATACTGTATGACATTCATCTAGGTATTTTCTGGAGCTGACATTTCCAGGCTCGTTTTCCTTACGACTTTACAGCAAATGAGTAGTTATAGATTTGATCTTGATTTTAATCTTTCACCAAATTAGATTTCCAGTGATGTGACAGATCTGATGCTCATTATATGTGACTATTTCAGCACATAAGCATAAAAGCACCCATGTGTTTAAATCTTGTTTATACTGGCCAGCATACCTCATCAGTTTACTTAGAATAAAATCTAAGTGTTAAATACAGATTTTGGTCTCTTAACACTTTAATGCAAAACAGCTGCAGAAATTGCCTTTGCCACTAGCAACAGAACCTTTCTGTTAAGGTATAAAGGAATCCACCTTGATAAACGTTGTGAAATGTTTGAAGCTACTTGCAGCGTAGATATGCTAAAAAACACCAGGAAATCAGCTGAATGGGAGTTACTTCTTTCTTTTCTCTAGGAAGCCAAATAACCTTAGATAGAAGCTATTTAGACTCACCTAAAATGTTTAATATTTATGAGTTAGCAGTGTATACAGAGCCCGAGTGCCTTCATTTTCTGCTTTGTTCAACATGATTTTAGAAAAGTGTTGAATAAACAGATTGAATTTATACACAGTCCTGAATGCATTCAGATCACATGGACATCCATAGGAGTTTAAGAACTCGGTAGCAACAAACTCTCTATTCTTAACTGAAAGTGAATTCATCAACATCTTTATTAGTATTCTTTCATACTACATAATTTTTTTAATCTCTCTGCTGGCTGAGTCGTTCAGATGCAAAGGGGCAGAAGGAGGAGTTTGTCATTTGTGTGTATTTCTGCCAACAGACGGGCTAGTTGACTGTATGGATCCCGACTGCTGCTTGCAGAGTTCTTGCCAAAACCAGCCTTACTGTCGTGGACTACCTGATCCCCAAGATATAATCAGCCAAAGCCAACAGTCGCCATCTCAACAAGCTGCCAAAGCATTTTATGACCGGATCAGTTTTCTCATAGGAGCAGAGAGCACTCATGTCATACCTGGAGAAAGTCCTTTTAATAAGAGGTGAGCACAACTGTACTTCACTCATTAATAGGAAACTGAAGAGTATATCAGATTCACATTTAAAAGAAGATACACCGTGACAGAAAATTTTATGGCATGGACTTTCAACAGAGACTTTTGCTCTTAATATATCAAACAGCTTATTTTGTCTCATTTCCTTCAAAATTCAAGTTGCCAGTACCAGTAAGTTAGAGAGATACTTGCCATGCTTCATACCTGTATTCAAACAAGGCACTTGATTAATGATTAAATAAATCTTTATTTAACCAGTTGATTTGGGCTAGCTCAGTTGGAAATACATCAAAGCAATGAAAACACTTCAGAAGGAAAAGCAAAGCTGCACTTTTTAAACTGAGCTCACTAAATAATATAAATTATGAATTAATCTAATAGAACTATTAAGTGCATGACAGTATAATTGCATAAACTATTTGACTGGTGCTGTATAAAGCAGTAATGACGTGAAAATAAACCCGTAACAGGAAGCAGGTGTCTGGGATCTCACTGAGTGAAGGAAGATGATTTACACTAGAACTACTGCGTTTGCAGTAATTTAACAGCATTAATGTGTTTGGGCACAGCAGTTGATTAAAAGTTGTTACACAAATGTTCCTTATTGCTCTTTTAAATTTTGTACTTCATAGTCCCTGCAGCTTTACAGATTGCTTTGATACTAATTGAAAAGTATGTTCTTTAGGAGTCTGCCAGAGATACGACTCAGAGTGGGAACATTTAGAGTTTGTAAGTTCTTGGAATTCTTCAGTGAATTTTTGGTCTTAGTTACTAACTGTAAACAAAATGAACCAAAGCAAAATCAACAACATTGAAACAAAACTACCGTCTTTAGAAGTGGAGGTATTTGTTTCTACAGTGTGAATTATGTAAACTTGTAAAAGTGTTTGAGTCTCAGGAATGCTTTTTTAATGCTAGTCGATACTATGTAGAAAGAAACAAATTTGTAATTTGATCCTGCATCTTTTTCACAGTCTTGCATCTGTCATAAGGGGCCAAGTATTAACTGCTGATGGAACACCACTCATTGGAGTTAATGTCTCCTTTCTGCACTACCCAGACTATGGGTATACAATCACTCGCCAGGATGGAATGTGAGTTCCCTTTGAAGCACTTCAAAGCCATAAAGACAGCAAAGCCATTACTGAAGAGCTGTTCGTAACTATAAGACCATAATAAAATAATGGAAACAAAAGACATAAAAAAAAAGGGGTTGACCATAGCTCTACTTTTTACATTCTTCAAATGTTAAACATGCTGACTGTATGCTTTAGAGGGAGAAGGGCTTGCTTAATTTAAACACAGCATCCTAAACACTCCATTCTCTTAGTGCAGTATTATGTACTGTAATTTAATTGATTTCTCCATTGTCCCCAGTAGAGCTGTTCTGCCTTCAGAGCAGAATGAAGAATGAAAGAATCAATCTGTAAAGTGGAGGCTATGGATAGCTTTGGGAATTTGCTGACTAGTTAGCTCTGTTGTTTTGTCTTTTTTCTAGGTTTGACTTGGTAGCAAATGGTGGTGCCTCTCTGACACTGGTGTTTGAGCGATCACCATTCCTGACACAGTATCACACAGTATGGATTCCCTGGAATGTCTTTTATGTCATGGATACCCTGGTCATGAAGAAAGAAGAGAATGATATTCCTAGTTGTGATCTGAGCGGATTTGTAAGGCCAAACCCTGTTATTGTGTCTTCACCTTTATCCACCTTTTTTAGAATTTCTGCTGAAGATAGTCCTATCATCCCTGAGACACAGGTAAAGTGTGCTTCAAATGACTAGCATCTTATCACAGGCTGCTATTAAGCAACCTTAGTGAAAAGAGTATTAATTGCTGTTTAAAAATACTTCTGACTAAATGCTAAGGATTTGCAGTGTGATTTTTTTCAGCCCAATTTATTTATTCTGTGGGATGATTTTTTTTAAAGTTAATGTGAAAAAAAAAACCCCAAGCAAACTTACTGTCCAGTATTTGTCTGGATCATTTAATTTACAGAATGTCTTTGGCAGTCGGGTGCTGGCCTATCAGAATGGACACACTACGCTTCATCTGGCTTCTTTGATTGCCCTCTTGTTAAAAGTGCACATTATATGAAATGTGTTGTTCTGTTACGTCTGAAAGACCCGTACCACTCAATTTACCTGTTTAGTCCTAATAAATATTATGACACTCAGGTTTTACAAACTAGGAGAACTGGCTAACAAGAGGGCAGGCTTACAACCCAGTGAGCACGTGTGCTAATGTTCTTCTTCAGAAGTAACCAACCTTGCTTGAAGCAGAAAGAGCTGTCTCTAGAATGTTTTTTTCACTGTCATGGGTGTATTAAATTCTTCCATCTCAAATAACTAATCACTAATACAGTCTTCCTCAATTCTTTTGCTTTTCAAGAAGTAATATATTATTGATTTCTGATAAAGTTTTCCTAGTGAAGCAGCGCTCCTTCTGTCTCCCTCCTCCTTTCTTTCTCTCTCCCTTTTCTCCCCTGCCTTCACAATGTCATAATTACATAGGGCACTCTTTTTTCCCATTCAGCAAGAAATGTCCTTGTCTCTTCAGGGGAAACGTTGAAAATTTATTCAAATGTTTTCATGCAGAGCTTTTAAGAGGAGATCAAAATCATTAAGCCATTGATGGTAGGAGCAAGTTTAAAGCAAAGATGTAAGGAAATTACAACTAAACAATCATACAAATCTAGGCTGTGCTAAAAAATTGTTACTTTTATCCTCACTATCATTTCTGTGCCTTTGATAGTTCCAAGTTAATTAAAGGAAAGTATCTGCAAAACACAGGCCACTGAAAAACAGCTCTGACTTGCTTGTTTTGGCAACAGATGATAGATGCAGTTCCTAAAGTGATGGAAAGTGGCTTAGATAGATAGGATATAAATCAAGAAAAAAGTAATACTAGAAGAATGTCAGAGAATACATCTTTTACAAAAACACTTGTAGTGTCTAGGTAAACAAATCATTTCATGAGCATTGGGAATAATGAAGTCTGGGTTTCCTACTAATTCTTTGCCGGGAGTTAGGGATGGGCTAGCCACTGGATAAGTGACACATGCTCTCTGTTAACTTCTCTTCCTTCTCAAAGTAGCAAAGAAAGGCAAAAAGGGACAGAGACATGAACTGGAAAACAGAGAATAAAACTGCTTTAATGAAGGTGATAACAATAAAATTAAATATATACGAATATATACAAACCCAGTATGGAACCCAAACCCTTGATGGCAGTTGTCACTATCACCATTGATGCTGTGGACAGGCACCGGTGAAATCCCAGACTGGACTCAGCAGCAGATGGGAACTGAATTCATTATCTGGATTCTGGAACTGGATCCAGGAACACGTGGATTCAGATTGAAGGCAGAAGGGACAGAGTCCTCCTCAGAAGTTGGCAATTGAAGAAGAGAGGTTAGCCCTTGTGATCCCTCAGCTTTATACTGAATACAGTGTACATGGAATAGAATTCCTTGATGGTCTGTTCAGGGTCACCTGTCCTGACCGCTCCTCCCTACAGGTGCAAACTTCTACTTTACAGCAGCCCAATGTAATGTAATTCACAGGACTTGGCAGTGACTTCATTGTTTGTGGGTTTTTTTATAGGACCTAGTGCAAGCAAGAGGCTTTCTGCATACCAATCCTTAGTGGTAACTATAAACATTCAGGGTTATCACTTCTAGAAGCAGACGCCGTCTGCACAATATGCCATTAACTTTGGAAAGTGCTGCTACTTAGAAGAGGCTGAGCTGAAAAGTAAATCACTGAATAGAATTAGTTCTGTTCTAGCTCGAACCACAATATTCCTCCCTGTTGTTGTGATTCCAGCTATCTGCCACATCCAGTGCTTCTTCCACTGACTGCGTTCAGCATTTTTCTTACGGGAGTACCAACTTAGCAACTTCTTCCTTACCTGAACTTCTTTTATAAACCCTAAAGGAACTGAATTGTTGTTCAAGACTTAGAGATTTCTGTGTGTTTGAAATCGTCTTCTGAGGTCAGGGGAGGTCTGACAGGCAGAACTGTTGGGTCAGTTTGATTTCCCTAGAAAACCATCTTAAGAGGACAGATCATATTCCAGCAGACTCTAAGTGGTTAGTACTGATAGGTTATTTATGACAAGGTAAAAATAGTACTGTCATTATGTATGCAAAAATCTGCTTTGGTTACTGTGTGAAAAACTGCCAAGGAGTATTTTCTTCTATATTCTTTGCTCACACACCTAATTCCCTGCTTTTGCAAGTGGAAGCTGCACAGCTGTGCTTGTGATGTACCTGATTAGGGTCAGATTCCCATCAGAAATCCATGAGGCTCAACAGTCTGTCTCCCAGGAAATTCACTACTCTGATAAAAGATGCCCAGAAACAGATTATATTCCAAACTGTCTGTTCAGCTCTGGAGGAACTGCTGTCGATCTTTTCATTAAAAGGGGGGCAATACTACTTTAAAGTGGGGAAGACTGGATGAAGGCACAGGGAAAGAAACTGTTCCCCAGGGTTCACTCCATCAATTCTGTTCATGTGGTGACAGCACTCGTTGTCACGTGCTATAAGAGAAAATAATGTGCTGCTGTAATCATCATCTCTTGAAGTGCTTCATCATCCCTTAGAGGTAGTCTTTCCAAAAGAGTGTGCTTATGCATCCCAATTTGATTAGAGGGGGGATGAAAGTCTACAAAAGAAGCAGCACAAAAGGAAGCTGAAAAATGAAGGCAAGCAAGGTGAAAGAACAAATGCACTGGGTGAAGGGGAGATCACAGACCCAACAGATGATTACTCGAGAGGAATGATAATAAACGTGGTCACTAAATTTGGAGTACTTAGGCATGACTTCAGTTTTAATTGCAATATAGCACACTCTGCCTAGATTAACTAGCTGATACTAATCAGTGTGAATCAAGATGGTAAACTGCATGCAGATGAGGGAGATTAAGTTAAACTGGAGCTGCTTTTGTGTGTCTTAGATAATACCATTGCAGTCTTTTTTCAGTATATCAGTTTGCCACATCTTGCAGTGTGTTCTGGCAGAAACCCATGACTCACAACGAGGAATTCTGAAATTGAATGTTTGCAGCCTTCCTTCTCTTAAACTTTTACTATACACTGTTACATAACACTGCAGGATGCCTTCTGCAGGTCCCAAGCAGCTTGTTTCTGTCATCTCAAGTATGTGGGATAGTAAAGATTGAAAAGTTTGGCTTCAAATTATATATTCATGGTTGCCCACTTTTTGTTTGGGTTTTTTTTTCTTTTCCTCTCTGTCGAGTCACTCTCACTGCTGGCAATGCCAGGAGAAGCTGGCAAAATTTATATACCCAGAATAATTCAGGATAAAATAAGGGCCTCAGGAATTTAATAAACATCATTGTTTGGAAGTTCAACATGGGCAGATTTTCAGCAAATTTACCTAATTTATAATCTAGGTAGTACAGTAGGATGTCTAGATACTCCATTCTTACATGGATGTTGCATCCTAGTTTCATTTAGGTAAACATCTCCAGACCTTCAAGTTTGTATTTAAAAGATAATGAAAATTACTCTTAGAGGCAAATGTCTCCATGTATATATCCTTGGTTTTCCAGCATATTTTTCTTTTCTTGCTTTGTGTTTGGAACTTTATATACACTTTCTGATTTATTCTTCTGTGGGCACATTCTTAGCTTTCTACCCATGCATGGCTTCTTCCTATCTTTCTTCTTTGTGGTATCTCAGCAATGTTTTAACTCTAGAAATAGGAAGGGTTTTTTTTTTCTCTTCTCAACTCGATTTATATTGTTAGCTCAAGTTTATTTCTTTATGTGTTCATTGAAGTGCCATGATTCTAGAGGAAGTCCTTTTTCTTTTTTTTTTTAAGGAAAATATTTTTCTTGAAATGATGAGTTTCACCTTCTGCTTAGGAAATAGAATCTTTGTGCTGTTTGCTCCCAAGGTTTGCCTATATATATCTGTACCTAAAAATGCCGTCTTTACTGCTCTCAAACCAAGGAGATGTTACATTTTCATGCAGCAGTTCAGCTGTTACTTCTCAGGAAATAACCCCTTTCTGTAGGACTCAAATCTGCACTCGTTTATGAAATTTGTTCTCAAGTCCTCTGTTGAAGTTGCTCTTTTTGCCAAAAAAAACCAAGCCACAGCAATACAGCAGACATTTTTCCCCCTAACTGAATTAAAACCCTTATGCAGCATTCTTTGTACCATCAGAGCATATCATTTGAATTATATTATATTTTGGAGCAAGAAAGCATTCCAGAGTCTGAACAGTTTTAGTCCTGCTGGCCACAAGAGACAAAGAGACCTGCACACTTACGTGACTCAAGTCACCTGTTTGAACTCACAAGACAACAAATTCTATCTGTGAAAATAGAGGCAACCCTTATCTCAGGTCCCTAGGTTAAGTATTTCATGGCTGTCCTTCCAAGAAGCTTGATCAGTAAAATGCCAACTGTTAAGAGTTGGGTGGCTCAGCTGTAAGTCAGTCCCCTTAGGGTATCAGCCTTTCTGAAGGTACTTTGATATGTATCTGGAAAAGTTGAGGTACAGACAAGCATGGTTGTGTTGGCACTTCCTGATGTGGCTTTTATACCCAGTAACTTTCCCAGTTGCTTTATAATTGATGTGTTTGTCATGGTTCCCACAGGATGCTCTCTGCTGTGCTGATGATTTGATTTTCAGATGAACATTGAACTGTTTAAATGTCTTTGTAATGCATGATTCTGGGAAAGACTGAGACACATAACCTTACTTCTACATTTCTAAAGTTCTCAAGAAAATACGATACTATGGAGGATATTTTATGGAGAGAAGGAGGTTAGAAGTCAGATCTTCAGCAGGTATTTGAGGCTTCTGCAGAAACTAATAGGGGTTCAGGGTTTGTTTTAAACCTGACTGAGAACTGTGTGAGTGTGTCCAAGTTTCTAATTTGATAGTAATCCAAATACACAGTGGAATTTCCTGGAAATTGAATCTTCAAGGTGTCCTCTATTGGCCTGCTATCTCAGCCAACAGTACTGGAAGACCACCTAAGTGTTTAACGCTGGTCTTCACAGTTGCAATTGTTAAAAGCAGCAATGGCTGTTAACAGGAGACCAGTGAAGTCCATTAAATTGTGTCCTGTTGTAAGTGTATCATTTCTTTTTCTCCTCTCACTTACAGAGACCTCCATCTGTTAGACTGGGTTTAATGTGCATTGTTTAAGAATCCTGCTGATGTCTTAAGGAAGAATTTTTTTGTCCCCTGGTTGGTTTTGAGTTTATTTCAGAGTGTTAGAAAAGGAATCTCTCTAGAGAGAGGGGATTTTGTTTGTGAAGAAAAGATTTGCTTGTTCTCTGGCTTGAATACTGTAAGTGTATTGGACTAAGGAAGAGCAGAAAAGATTTACAAACCAAAGTAATGCATGTCAAGTTCTTCATGGGGAAAAAAGAAACATTCAACAATTAATCTGAGCTTAAGAATTTTTTAATCTGAATTTAATTAGTCTAGTGTCTTCCAGTTTCTTCTTTACTTCCTACAGCTGTTTTACAGGNATATATCAGATGTAAATAGCCATGTGTGCCAGACAATGAGTCAAAATACTATTTCTGAATTACTGGTACTGGGAAGGAGATAAATGTAATTAATGCCATCTAAATCTTTATATCCCAGCAAAACATAGAGAATGGTGTGGCACCTGTTGCCCTCCTCAAGATCATAAACCACACTATTTCACCTTACTCAACACTTTTGATCCCATTGAAGTCTCAAGCCTCATATTTGTGACAATGCTCTCCCTTGAAGTCTGCTTTCCAATAATATTAATTAGTATCTAGTCTTCAGAATTCAGTGCTAGGGAACAGAAAAGTAAAATAAAACATTGCAAGTTTACTTCCCCAAGAGTGTTCCTTTGGTACCATGAATGCTCTGGGCTTGTGCTCCAGTGCCCTATGCCCTGTCACACCAGAGAAAGACTGTATTTATATATGTCTCTAGATATATATTTCATTTTGTTCTAATAAGATGGGATCCTTAGTAGCTGTTCAGCTGAAGTGCTGGCTCTCAGTGTTTATGTCCTTACTGAGATATAAAACAGTATAGGCTGTCTTCATCCACATTACAAGAAACTGTCCATCCATCACTCGCCTACAAAAGCTCCTCAGCTCAGAGGAAAAGACAGGGTAGAAGGAGGAGGAACCTTTTAAAAATAAAATTGAATGATTGCACCTCTCTGAAATGAGAAAGTGGTGAGCTGATGTTTGAGTAGTGAATATTGGTCAGGGAATATGGAAAGGCTTTCCCTGAGGCACCCTACTTATCTATCTTTGAAATAAATGGAAGAATGGTCTAGTTTAAAGTATTTACCATCCACAGGTAATGCAAATAATAAAGCACCTAAAAGTCTTTCCTGCTCCTACAGGAGCAATTAGACTTCCCAACCCAGATCTGAAGTTTTACAGTGCTTAGAGGCTCTACTGCCTTTATTATATAGCCATGGCTGGGACATGGATGGGAGCCTAAGAAGAGACAGCTTTTGCTTAGATGAAAGATGTTTTTTTGCCTCATTCAGAAAAAGCAGTTGGAAATGTTTTCCCTCTCCTGCATGCTTCCTTCCCCTCTCCCCCCCAGTTGAAATTCTTCAACTAAGCAAGTTCTGTATAACAAAATACTCAGATTTCACTTTTCAGAGGAAAAAAAAAAAAGCCAAATGTTGATACTTATTTCTGTATTTTTTACATGACCAAATGAAGGCCAGATTCAGACCACAGTTCCAGACTGACTGTTACGTAGCATCATCTCTGGGCTTCTTTTATAATAGCTGCGTTATTCTTCTAAATTTCAAATCACTTCAAACTCTGTTCTTTTCTTACCAATGCATAGGTCCTTCATGAAGAAACAACAATACCAGGAACTGATCTGAAGTTATCTTACTTAAGCTCCAGGGCTGCAGGATATAAATCTGTGCTGAAGATCACTATGACCCAATCTGTTATACCATTTAATTTAATGAAGGTTCATCTTATGGTGGCAGTGGTAGGAAGACTTTTTCAGAAATGGTTCCCTGCATCCCCAAATCTGTCTTACACTTTCATATGGGATAAAACTGATGCATACAACCAGAGAGTCTATGGATTATCTGAAGCTGTTGGTATGTATGTTATCAAGGGATTTTTGCATCTTTCCTGTTATCTTGCATCCATTAATCAGAAAATGTTTAGTGGAATAAGATGAGAAATAGCAATGGACATTGGTATATTAGAAAATACTGATCTAGAATTTGAATTGTAAGAAAAGGAATACTTAGAAAGGAAGAGGAGACCACAACCATTTTTTTACTTCTAGATCTTCCCTATGAAGTAGTCCTCAGCCTAATACAGTCTAGTATTTAGGCTGCAGACGCCTCATGCTTCAGAGCACAACAGCGTTCTGATGTCCTTCACAAAATGGCTTTCTTGCGTTCTTGTCCCGATCAACTTACTTCTAGTAACTATGAAAGAATGTTAATAACCCCTGATTGCTTTTTGAAGGATTTGGGAATTCTCTTCCAGTATTTTCAATACATCTAAGGAAGCCCTAGTGATTTTTAGGTAGCCTGGGAGAGCAGAACATTCTTTAAACTCTATGATATCCTATGCTTAATGAGGAAATGTACTGTTCTTACAGTGTCTGTAGGTTATGAATATGAATCTTGCCTGGATCTAACCCTCTGGGAAAAGCGGACTGCCATTTTGCAGGGTTATGAACTGGATGCCTCCAACATGGGTGGCTGGACATTGGATAAACATCATGTATTGGACGTTCAGAATGGTAAGCAGTTGAATTTATTCTTGCTGGTTTCAATATTTAACTGTCCTGCACTTGAAGTATCTCATTCTCACTTTTCAGATTTTTACTTTGTTATATTAAAAAGGGAATTATGGAGTGGTTTGCATATAGTAAAAGATTCGAGCTTTAAAATGTATGTCTGTAAATACACAGATGTTAAGAATTTCATCTGACAGTGTCAGCCTTTGTTAAATGTGCTTCCCAAAAATAGAAAACTAACCCAAAAGAGTTGAAATTGGTTTTAAAAATGGAGTGATGCAAAGGAGACGCTATTTAGAAAGGATTTATATGCCTCAGCACTGCTACTGGGATTAACTGTGTGTTAGCAGCACCTTGAAGAATGTGTTCAGTTTTAGTTTTCAATTAAACAGCAGTAAGAGACGTTCCTGCCAAATTGTCACTCCCAATATTAACTCCCTTATTTATACAGGAGTTGCTCCTCTTCATGTCATGATATCATCAGGCCCAGCACAGCTGCTTGTGTTAGTACATGAGTGCCATGTCTTCTGGAGGACAAGCACTCATTTACATTCCTACCACTTAAATCCTTCTGTCAGATGAATCCTCCCCAGGATGCTGTGGTCTGCTCAGCACACCTCAATGGGTGACGAATGATGCTTCCATAAGGCAGCAAGGGCACCTGGGCCCCTTGTTTCAGGACAGCATCCAGCTGCTAGTCAGTGAGTCTTCCCAATTTTTGGTGAAAAGACAAGGACTGATACACACTTTTTTTAAGAACCGTGTCTTGACACCAAGGTAAATTTGTCCAGTGTGCTACTCAGCAGCTGTTTGGAGGCTGCCATGCTAAGGACAGCTCAGCAGTCCTTAGGAAGGAAGAAATTTGGAAGAATTTGCTGGAAACAAAGAAGAAAGATGAAATAAGCAGAGTCACGTGGCTCAAGGTGGAAGTTTGTCACAGTGGATTGTGCAAAATTGGTGCCCAGAAGTAATTCAGCAGAAAGAATGGCACTTCTGCAGCACCTGGTGTCCCCTGGAGGGCTCACACTGATCAGTGAGCTTGGTGTGTTATACTGATTACCACCTAAAGTACCAAATCAAGGGAAAAGATGTCATTGTACCTAATTTAAAATGTAAAGAAAGCCTCCAGAACAAAAAAACTGCCAATTACTGAAAGGTAATCCATATAAAAATAGAAAGAGCTACAGTTACAAGCTTGTGTAGATATATGTATATGTGATTCTCTTCACAAGGTGAATTGATGGTGGCTTTAAACTATGTTCAAGAATACATTTGACAAGTAATGACTTTTCAAAGAGACATGTGGCTAATTGAATAAAGTGGAGATCTGTAATGGCAATGTGGATGGGCTGAAGAAATATATTCAGAGGAGAGTACAGAGAGTGTTTGCACAGACATCTCGAACTACTGCAGTAAATAGTCTAATGTACATCTTTTAGTCTGTGATAATAGAGGAGAAATGTGAAGGGCCAATTTTTCAAGGTAATGACAGAATAAATCAGGTGCAGTAGTGCACTATGCTGACTTGTAGAATTCCTCTGATGGGAATTACAGAACTCAGCTACTTCAGGCAAAATTATGGTGCCATGATTGTCATAAATGATGTAATCATAGAAGAGGGGATTTCTTATATTGTTAATGCATTCTGACTTTAACTATTCATGAAAAATACGCTCTACCTCTTTTGATTTAGATTACTTATTTAGATTACTAGCCATTAGTTTTCCCATAAACTATTTTCATTCTTCCTGATTTTATCATATATATTGGTTTTATGTTTATAATCTCCTAAATTTTAAAACATTAAAAAGTAGCTAAGACACCTGAAACATTTAAAGAGGAAAGCAGAGTATTTTTTTCTCATATCTTCAAGTATAAAGAGAGGAGAGAATGAGGAATGCATCTTAAATTTCTTCTAAGCATCTCACAAAAGAAACGTATCCCTCGGTTCCAAGCTGCCTTCCAACCACTGAGCACGCAAGCAATAGAGCAGGTGTCACTCTCAAGTGCAAAGCAGAGCGTGGTTTACGTAGATTATAGACATATTGTGGCTTAGAAGTATCACCCTAATAGCTGACCATTTCTAGAGCACACCTCACTGGATCCATTGGGCGATCTATATGAGGGCCTCAGCAACATTTTAACGCACTGTGAAGCCATGCTGTTTTTCCTAAAGCTGAACATTTGAAATAAAGCATGCATTTTTCTTCTCAAATTTCCGAGGGATGCTATAAGGAAGAAAAATACTGCTGGCACATTGCTTTGTCTTCACAAAATTATTGTTCCTTTCATGCCTCAAAGCAGAATTACGTTTAAGAGTCAGGTTGTCTTGGCACCACATTTTTTTTGCTGTTTTGACATTTTTAATAACTGCCTATAACTGCAGACATGGTATTGAGGCAGACTTTGTTGCTAGAGGTACATTTTTGTTGGGAGCTGAATAAAGAATCTTTTATAATGTAAAATTGAGGCAATCTCCAACTTTTTGAAGGAGCTCTTTAATTCATATTTACAATTTGGAGCAGTAATCCACTTTAGATTACAGTTGACATCATCTTCATAATTAGTTAGAGAGGACTTCAGAAATAAAATTTGCACTTTTGATTTTTTGAAGCTAATATATGCGCAGTTAAAATTGCAGTCAGCTCTGCAGAAATTCAAAACTGTAAAGAATTAGGAACACAGACCTTGCTTTCATTTGGAACACCCTGCAATTTCTTCAACATGACAATTTTTATTCTGAATTCTAACTATTAAAATCATTAGCATTTAAGAATAAGAATGACTGAAAACTTGTCTGGGTTTTAGATGCTAGTGTGTTTAGTATTTCTACTATGGACAAGATAATTTAATGCTTTGTGTATCTGTCACTTAAATATAACTTCGGATGGTCTAATAAAGTTTTGTTACTTGCAGTGAGAAAAATACGGTGGTGAAAAATGGCAAAGTCCATTAAATTGTATTAAACAAGAGAAAGAATATTTAGAATGCTTAGGCATTGTTTTGTGTGCACACAGTGAAAGTTTCTGTCACATTTTGGTTTGCTTTGTTCCGTTTTCTCTGTTATCTGCCAGGAATCCTTTACAAAGGGAACGGTGAAAATCAGTTTATATCTCAGCAACCTCCAGTCGTTAGCAGCATTATGGGCAATGGAAGACGACGTAGCATCTCCTGTCCAAGCTGTAATGGTCAAGCTGATGGTAATAAATTGTTGGCTCCAGTTGCCTTAGCTTGTGGGATAGATGGCAGCCTTTACGTGGGGGATTTCAACTATGTTCGGCGGATATTCCCATCTGGAAATGTAACGAGTGTTCTGGAGCTAAGGTATGAGGAGCTTCTCAGCTCACATTTTTGAAGCTCTGAATTACTGCTGTAAACTAAAGTAGAGGAAAAAAAAAAAAAAACAAAAACATTTGAACAAGTATTTAAAACTAAAGTGAAAAAATGTTACCCTGCTACAATATTTTAATTGCTTATCTAAACTGTAAGAATTTCATCTACCCAAAATAATCATTTTGTGTATTTTAAGAGCTAACTTACATAGTTGACATGAGTGGACAAAAGCCCATCATTCACCATCTCACTAATGACAGATATAAATGTTGCCTTCTTTTCATCTTTTAGCATCCTTTCTGAATGTTTTTCTAATAATGTTTTTCTGTTCTTTTTCACTTGCTCCCACCAAGAAATAAAGATTTTAGACATAGGTAAGCATTCCTTAAAGAAGATTTATATTTTTCTAACTGTTCTTTTATCTTTTTTTAACAAATGAATGCTTATAATGGAGAACTCATTTCTGAGATGTATTACTAGAAAAGAGGAGTATTTTTCAAAAATAATGAGTTCATATGTTTCAGTTATGTCAGCTGTCAGCCTGTATCGTCCTTTCGGATGCGAGTTCCTCTTTTCTCATCACTCTCTGTCCAGCTTCTCAGTCAGGCTTCTTTCTGTGTTTGTGTATGCCCTCCTACGCTCTTTCCTCATCTCTACTCATTCCTGTTTCTTGCTGGAAGCGCTTCTGCTGATTCTGTCAAAATGCACTCATTAATCAGATACTCAATTATGATGAAAATGGCATCTAAGTAATAATATTGTAGAAATATCAAGTGAGTTTATGTCATTAGCCTTTTGATGTTTAGGCTTTTCATGATTGACTTCAACAGATTTGTTTCTTTAAAGGTGAACTTCTCTAATGAAAGTTGAAATTTTCCCATACCGCAGCTCTAGCAGTTCAGATTTTAAAGTGCACTAAGAGTCAGGACATAAAAACAATAGTCACCAGGAGGACTGTAGCACAACATTTGCCCGTCCTGGCATTGCTACAGTAGTGGCAAGAACAGAGAAGAAGAAGGTGGATGCTTAGAATTTCCTTGTCACAACAGTGGTGGTTTTGAGTTTTCACTATTACATTTAATTTGCATTTGTTCCACTACTTTTAAAATAATTAATAGCCCTTGTGCTGTCACAGCGTTACGATTGCAGAAGGATAAGACATTATCTTGGCAAATGTATTGAGTACAGAATCGTACTCAAAATGGGAATCTGGAATAGGCAAACAGATTGAAAGAACAGATGTGTAACAAGGTTTGGTTTACAGTGATTTAGTAGTGATGCCCTCTGCTGCTGCTGACAGAACTGTGGCAACAGGCTTAGCTGTGGTGTTTCAGAAACTAGAGCCTGCACATAAGGTTGGTGAGGGAGAACATGGAAAGTTTTCTCCTTTATTCATACCAACACATGCAGAAGATCCAGGTACCCAAATTGCAATCATACTGGACAAAATAGTGTAGGAGCATTTTTCTGGGCCTGTATATCAACTATGAAGAGGGGGTTCCTCCTGAGGCAGAGGGAGATGTAGAGGACAATGGAGAACTGGCTCTGCAAGAGCAGCTGTGGAGCCAGCAGGCAGGAGGTGTGAAGCCCACTGTGCAGCCCAATACCATCTACTACAAATACGTGTTTTCTCTCCCCTGATACAATGTTTTCGCAGTGTCCACTCTTAGCTTTAGGGGGTTGCTGCTCCAGAGGCTTCCTAAGCTAGCAGTGATCTTTATGTCTGTACTCTGAATTAGAGAGACAATGCAGATCAAATATATCTTCTCATGTACCAGTGACCTCTAACATTTTTTCAATCTCAAAGCTGAACTGATGTCTTTATACACACTGCTGCCTGAGGGTGATTAATGCTGATAGGCATTTGTGGAAGAAGTAATTTTCAGAAGGACTTTGAAGACAGCGAGGTCATTTGGAGGCTGTGGCAGTATCCCAAGTCTGTAGAGAGCCAGAAAAAAAAGTTTAGCAACACATAAAATCAGCTTTGAGAGTGCATGGTATAGAAGGCACAGAGTGAATGGGAGAGAGGGCAACTGTAGCAGGAAGAGTGTATTTTTTAAATTAGTGCATGAAGTGTGATGCAAGTGATCAGCACGTGACAGCTGAGGAGGTAAAAAGATCAGCGTAAGTGAGATAAAAGCAGTGGGAAAGAGATGACTGCAGCTCTGTACATGTGTGTGCACTTGAAATTCAAAGCACTCAGCATTTGGCACACACAGAAGAAGTTACCCTGTAGTCAGTTGTCTTTACAGGAGCCCATGTTGGTATGACATGGATAAACTAATGGATTTTCATCTATCAGCTAAAGCTACTTCATATTCAGCAACATGTCTGTATTTGAAGTGTATGCAAAGTCTCTTAAAAAACAAAGTTATAATTTCAATTGGTATAATTTAATTTATCAGCTTCAGACTAGAGAAGGTAAGACCTTACAGCTGCCTTCCGTTGTCTGAAGGGATCCTACAGGAAGGCTGGAGAGGGACTTCTCACAAGGGTGTCTAGTGATAAGACAAGGAGGAATGGCTTTAAGCTGAGGGAAAGTACATTTAGATTGACTGGATCTTAGCAAGAAGTTCTTCAGTATGAGGGTAACATGTCTCTGGAACAGGCTGCCCAGAGAGGTTGTGGATGCCTCCTCTTAGGAGGTATTCAAGGCCAAGTTAGATGAGGCCTTGAGCATCCAAGTTGAGAGATGTCCTTGCCCATGGCAAGGAGGTTGGAGAAGATGATCTCTGAGGTCCCTTCCAACCTAAGCCCCTGTGTGATTCTATGAAAAATAGCTTTCATCTATTTAGCACATTGGCAATCATAGATTTCTAACAGACAGAAATTTGAAGCTTGCATTTGGTTGTTTCCAAACATGACATACAACACTCAGGTCTGTAGCAGAGCTTTTCAAGAGGTCTAATAACTATGTATCTGATCTCAATAGTCTGCTTCACTTAGTTTCAAACAAAGCATTAAAAGTCTTAAAGCCAAAGAAAATCCTATTTATGCAACACACTTTTCCTGTGTTTTTGTAATTGGATAGATAGAAAAATCTGTCCTTGCTAAAAGACATAATTTGTTCACAAGTTGTTCCCGTTGGTCTCTTGTTGCTTTTTCCAAGTGACAGTACATACAAATGTGTTATATTAGCACAGTTACGTAGTTACAAAAGGTGAAGTGTAGCATTTTGCGAACAGATGTTTGGCTATCGCCAAGGCTGGTAGATCTGTTTAAGCAGCACTTTCGCAAACACCAGAAGTGGGGCTGACTGTTCTGACACTTCGCTTCAATCCATTAGGAGAGCATCTGAAATTACCTCCTGTATTTACATGACCTTATTTCAGCTCTTTGTGCAGTAAATTAGGTCAGAAATCCCAGCTGCAGTGGGTTAAATTTCTACATCGTAATATGTCAAACCAAAAGGTACTCTCTAGGGCCGTTTTTTTCACCAGCAGGGGAGAAAAGACAGTAATTCTCAATTACGTGGCACCAGTGGAGAGGCAAAATGCACGTTTCTGGAAAAATGGTTAGCAATAGATATTTTCACTGTAATAAAAACTGTGTTGGCGTAGTTAGCAGGTTTGTGCCAATGCGTGCAGTTATCTGAAATACGATTCTGAGCTCAGAAGAACAGAAAAGCCCTACTTGGTGCTCTGGTGGAAAAGATGCCATTTCCTAATGTGTTAAATCATGCATGTCACATCTTTGAAAGCAAATTAAACAAACACTTAGAAGAATGTCTTATCACTTGCCCATGAACTAATAATACAAACTCTGCCTTATCTGTTTATTAATTATATAATCCATGTGCCCCAGCAGCCTAATAGAAATTGTAATAGAACAGTTGGGATGATACCAGCGAGAAAGTAAGCTGAGGGTTGAGGTCTTGCTGCAACATTTGCAACTGGATCAAGATTCCCAGAAAGCCTGGGAGATTTTAGGCTCCAGTATTTTGATCTGGCTGTTAGAGAGACAGGTGCTGTCTCTAATTACAGAGCATGGAACAGGCCTGGACTTCTGTTCCAAAAGAACAAGTACTCTGGATTGGACTGCCTATGACACAGGCAAGACATGTGAACCAAAAAAGGTTTTGGGACCTTGTGATACCTATGCCTAGAGCATCACCGTTGGTTTTAACTGTTTATGAATTACTGCACGCTGCTTATGAACCCTTTTCTTTTTGATCAAGTGTTAGGTAAAATTAATTACAGCATATGCAATGTGTACTTCCATTTTTCAGCAACAACCCAGCTCACAGATACTACCTCGCAACCGATCCTGTGACAGGAGATTTGTATGTTTCTGACACAAACACACGCAGGATTTATCGGCCCAAGTCGCTCATGGGTGCAAAAGACCTGACGAAAAATGCTGAGGTAATAGGAGGAACAGGGGAACAGTGCCTACCATTTGATGAGGCAAGGTGTGGTGATGGAGGCAAGGCGGTGGAGGCAACTCTCATGAGCCCTAAAGGTAAAAAAAAAAAGAGTCATCCCTTCATAACTTTCAAAATAATACGAAAGATCAGAGCATGATCATTTCGAATTATTGAATCTGGTAGTTGACTCGAAATTCTGATTCTGACTAACTTTTTCCATCTGGAATGACCACTGAGGAGGAGAGCTACAGGGTCCCCAGGATGATATTTTTTAGGAAACACTAGGTTTGCATGGTTACTGAGCCATTTTTTAATGCTCATTTAGATTATGTGTTTGGCAGGCAACGGTAAAGAGCTAAAATCACTCCTGCTTTTGATCCCACTCCTCCGATGTTTCAGGTAAACTTAAAAGCTAGGCCCTTCTCAATACACAAGAGAAAATGAAAAACAAGTGCAACCACCACTAGTAGATTTCATAGTGAATATTGGTTTATTATGCCAAATATGTTTCTAACCTGTTGTACCACCTTCTGCCCTTAATTACTGCTAGATACATACCACTTAATGCCCTTAGTTATGGATAAATACTCACTGCGAGTACGAAACCCCAACTTTATTCTTTTTGTTAAAGGAATAGCAATTGACAAGAATGGGTTAATCTACTTTGTTGATGGGACCATGATCAGAAAAGTGGATCAGAATGGAATAATATCCACTTTGCTTGGCTCCAATGACCTGACCTCAGCACGACCTCTAACCTGTGATACCAGCATGCACATCAGCCAGGTATGTTTTAGCTGCTGCTAATTTGGAAAGCTGAGCTGAGGCTGGAAATGCAAATGCAGCTTTCCTGCTTGAAGTAAGTGGAGTGCATAGTAGATATTTGCAAGAATTCAGGAAGAAAGAAACCTGTTCCAAGGGCATGAATCTCAGTGTATTCTCTTAGCTATAAATGCTGCTGTATTCAATTTTTCTGCCCATAAAGTTCTGTTCAATTTAGAACAGCAATACTATCATAAGAAAACATTAAGCCTGGTAGTAAATGCTAGGACAGTGGCAGGTCTGTTAGAACTGTCTTGGCAGGTTGATGTTTTCTGACTCTCTAACATCCTTAGCTACTGGAGTGAGAAGGTATATATCAAAAATCGTATTTTTCTATTTGTCTCTAGAAGCCTGTGTAGGTAAGAGGGGACATCACCGTTCAATAAGGTGTTTCCTAATCTGGAAGGTAGTTAGTTACTGTTCCTATTACATGAATAACAGATGAAGACTGCCCTTAAAGTATGTGCAGTGGTCTCTATTTTTCTTTATGTATTTGTGGTACAGAAAAGCATAATATTTTTTTGAGAAGAAATTCAACCTGCATTATAGCTTCAATGCAACTGTTTGTTGTTTGTTTGTTTGGTTTTTATTCAATAAAATAGCTATCTGAGCACACTGTTCCCCTTGCCTCCCTGAAATGCTTGGTTTGCTGCATGTATTTTCATGCGGATCCTTTTGTGTGATTGCTTACAGCAGATGCAGAATATCTTTACAGCAGTGTCTTAACACTGAAGCTCAGTTAATGAATTTACTCTGCACTGGTTAGCTGTTTAACAGAACACTTCTCTTTGTCCAGGTTCGTCTGGAATGGCCTACAGATTTAGCAATCAACCCAATGGATAACTCCATTTACGTCCTGGATAACAACGTCGTTTTGCAGATCACCGAGAACCGTCAGGTTCGCATTGCTGCGGGGAGGCCGATGCACTGCCAGGTGCCCGGTGTGGAGTACACAGTGGGGAAGCATGCGGTGCAGACCACGCTGGAGTCAGCCACCGCCATTGCCGTCTCCTACAGTGGGGTGCTCTACATTACAGAAACTGATGAAAAAAAGATTAACAGGATAAGACAGGTCACAACTGATGGAGAGATCTCATTAGTTGCTGGAATACCCTCAGAATGTGATTGCAAAAATGATGTCAACTGTGACTGTTACCAGAATGGAGATGGCTATGCTAAAGATGCCAAACTCAATGCTCCTTCCTCCCTAGCTGTGTCTCCGGATGGCACCTTGTATATTGCTGATCTGGGAAATATCAGGATACGGGCTGTATCAAAGAACAAACCCCTGCTGAATTCCATGAACTTTTATGAAATTGCTTCTCCAACTGACCAAGAGCTTTATATCTTTGATATCAATGGCACTCACCAGTACACTTTGAGTTTAGTCACTGGAGACTATCTGTACAACTTTAGCTACAGTAACGATAACGATATTACTGCGGTAACAGATAGCAATGGGAATACTCTTCGTATCAGGCGAGATCCCAACCGCATGCCAGTAAGAGTGGTCTCTCCTGATAACCAGGTCATCTGGTTGACGATAGGCACTAATGGATGTTTGAAAAGCATGACTGCACAAGGGCAAGAGCTTGTCTTATTTACCTACCACGGCAACAGCGGACTTCTGGCAACTAAAAGCGATGAGACTGGATGGACCACTTTTTTTGAGTAAGTACAGAAATTTAGCTGCCCTGTAGTTTTGTTGAGTTACACAGTGCCATCTGTAACATTGCTGAAGACTAGTTGAAGTAACTGCAAAGGTTGACCCTTGATAACAAAAAGTACAGGACTTTTTTTTCGGTTACCATACTGTCTTCCTCTGTCTGACTTCTAAACACTGGGACTGAATAATGTCAGGTTCATCCCTTTGAATTTCAGATTTATATACTGAAATAATAATAGTGAGACAACATTTCACTCTTGTCAGGAAAGCTGTAATTCAAGACAACCACAATTTTGTAGATCTGCACCAAAACCAAGGTTTTCTTCCCATTTGCTTATTAGTTTGACATAGTTCTGCAGCAAATACTGACAGGGTAGTTGTCTTCACTGCTCAATATTTTTTTCCTTCTCTTTTTCTAAGTATTTTACCACCACCACACCAAAAAAAAAAAACAACAGTAAACAAAACCAATCAACCAAAGCCCAAACCTCTTGATTTGTTTGTTTTTTTACTTATTGGAAATGGTTGTGTTTCACACAAATATATAGGAAGGATCTCCTGGATGACACCACCCCACAGACTTCCACAAAGGTGGCCCCAGGCAGGGGAAGCTGAGAAAAGAAATGTGGGTCTTATGGGGGAAATGTCATTCCTGTAGGAATAAACTGAAAATCCAGAGACCACCAACAACGTGTGGTGTAGAGGTGCAAGCACAACAGTGAGAGGTATTAGTGGAACAGTAGGTCTTGTAATTTTTCCAGGCTCAGAAAAAAAATCTTTTCAGTGAATTGCTTTGCCCCATGTTACGCTCATTAAGTCATCGATGCCTGTTTATAACAGCCAGCCAGATTAGCAAAACGTTTTACAGAATCCTCAATTATATTGACTAAGGAAGGTCATGACAATTTATAGCTAAGCTAGTACGTCCTGGGAGATCACGTACAAGTTTTATAGGCAACTTCATCCACAGAGGAGCTGGACTATAAACTGATATGCCAAGCAAAACGGAAAGAAAAAGTGCAGCTTAAACCACACTTTATTTCAACAAAAGATCCATGTAGAATTAACACAGATTTTTTTTTTTCCATTAATCTGTCAAGTGGAAAAATAGGTGTATTTTTAAATCACATGAGAGACATGCTATGGTTGGGTGAAAAATGTATCTCTGAAGGAGAGGAAGACATAGAGTTAGTATGATAAGTAGAAGTGTTAGAGGGCCCTCAGCTGAAGTATTCAAGTTTACAAAGGGCATCACGAAAATCCGGTAAGTCTCTCTCTCTTTTTTTTGTTTTCTTTTTCTCTTCTCCTATCTTTATGATGAAATGCAGTAGCAACTGCTGCCAAGGTCAGGGCCTAAAAAAATGCTTTCAATTCAACACACATGATAAAGAAAATAAAGTGCCAGTGTCACACAGTGGCAGCAAAGCCAAACATCTGTGTTCTGAGATAACTTCACATTTCTGTCAGCATACATTTGGCTGAAGCAGTGTGTAGGAGGACTCTAAGCACCTGTATCTACTCTCCAGCCTTTGCATATGCCCGTCGGAGACACAAGAGCAGCAGGTGCTGCTTCGCTGCATATTGTGTCCTGAAGTGGAGACAGGGCAAGAAATGCTGATCCCTAACAAAGACAGCAGGTGGAATGGCACCGCTGCCAGTTCTAAGGTATTCTTACAGTAATCTGTAAATTGGCAGGGCCTTGGTAACGGGCATGCTCCCAAAGCATTAGTGCACATCTGTAATATTTAATTGTGCATTGCTGCATCCGCTGTGTATCTTTTTAGTTCCTGCCAAGAGGACGCAGCAGCACAGCAAGGATACACAGAAGAATGCAAAACTGTTCGAGCGGGAGGGGATGTGTTCTCCTCCTCATCAGTTAGCCCTGTCTTGTATGCTGAGAGACCAAAGCACAGGTTTGAATGGACTGCAAATAGTCGTCCATTTCCAGAGTGGATCCTCTCTTTAAATGTGACACACACAGCCAGTTGGGCAAGGTAGTCGATTTAGGACAAAATGAAGGCCCTTACTGAAATTAAGGCATCTGCTGGGTACAGCAGGCACTTCAAATCATGCTGGCACTCATACTGGCTAATTGAGGAGCTAGAGTTTTAATCAGGGCAGTAATTTCTCACCACGTTGCCTGTAGTTTTTGTGTAGCCTACTGTGGTGGGCTGCAGAAGTGGCTGATGGCTCTTGAGTGTGTGATAACAGTGTCTGCATGATCACAAAAAGATGGATATTATATTCACGATTAAGTGGTTGATAGGACTGTATTTTTCATGATAGGGAGAATTGAGAGTACTGTGTGTCATGAAGTACATAGTTATTTACTGAGTCTGTAAATAGCCATCTTTCACACCTGATCTTCTTTCATGCAGACTTTCTGGTCTGAGGTAAGTCATGTCCAGCTGGCTTTTAGAGAACCCAAAGGGCAGGCTATTGCCCTCAGTAAGTATTAGTATTATTTCCAAGCCACTCTTTATGCACTTCCTGAAAATTACCTCCAACCAATGTCTCATTATAATTCCCAAGCTGAAATAATTACAGAGAAAACTGAGCAATTTCCCTGACTCCAAATTTGCAAGTGCATGAGGCTTTTGCAGACGCAGCTAATCTCCCTATCGCCATGGTGAAGCAGTAATCTGTTTAATTGCAACAAGGAAGATTCAGATTAGACATTTGGAAAAACTTCACAGTGAAGATCATTGAGCCTTGGAGCAGGCAGACAACAATAGTGACCCCTTGCCCTTCACAGACTGTCTTTAAAAACAGATTAGACATCTTCCAGGACTAACACAGGAAGAACAGATCCTGCCTTGGGCTAGGGGTTGGACCACATGTCCTCTCAAGGCCTCTAAAAGTCATTTTTTTCTATGATGTTCTGTACAATACCAAAAATAATAGTAACTTTAAAATGCACTGCTTATGTAAAGCTGGTAAGTGGAAAAAAGGTACTGTGTTCTTTTTCTTGCCAAAACAGCGTTCTTAAAAACACCCACCAGGCATCATAGCTGCTTGCTTCCTTTTCACATAAAATCCCCATGCACTACAATTGTGTCTCTGTATTTCCCTCTTGCAGAAAAAGCAGATAGAAATAGGACTCTTGTGCCATTTTTTATTCTAAGATCAGCAAACATTTTTGTGTCTTTGCTTCTCAGTGCTGGTGTTTGGTAACATTAAATCCGAGTGCACTGGGTTTCCAGAGGTTTCTGCTACTATAGTGAAAATAGATGGAAAACATGGGTATCATGTGAGGCTTTGTGTAGAGGTGTGACATGGTACACCTGTGTACCTCTCTCCCACATACATGTTTCTAAAGTGTGTGGGCTAAAAAAATTCAGCTGAAGAGTTTTCCACTGAAAAATAACTTCTTGTTAAAACAGGAAGGTTTCCCTCACATGTCAGGTGAGAAATAAGTAACTAGGAGAAGAAATCATCTGACTTTCTTGTTCTACTGTAATAACAGTAAAATACTTCAGTTTTACTGATGGATGTGTTTTCTTTTAATGTGAAAGTTTGTGTGTTTTATTTAGTTTACTGTGCTATTCAGAGTCACAAAATATTTCGGAGAGAAGACAGAATTTATATTTCATTATGATTTTAGGGTCTGTTCTCACGCTGAGTTAAAACTTTTCAACTGTTAGAATATGCAGTAGACTAGAAATGTCATTTTCCAACTAACTGTGGCTGGGTTGTTTGACCTTTGGTTGTCACACTTCTGTTTAAATAGCAGAAGTTACACTGGAGTTAAGATATGGTGGGTTTAGAAGTAAAATACTGGTCTTTGGAGCCAATTCAGTAATAGCTTCATTCTGGGCCACTCAGTTCAAAAAGGACAGGAAACTGCTTGATAGAGTCCAGCATGGAGCTGTGAAAATCACTAAGGGAGTGGAACATCTTCCTTATGAGGAGAGACTGAGGGAGCTGGGGCACTTTACCTTGGAGAGAAGACTTTCTCTTCCCAGGTTACCTCATTAATGTTTATGAATATGTAAAGGACAAGTGCCAAGAGGACAGAGCCAGGCTCTTCTCAGTGATGCCCAATGACAGGACAAGAAGCAATGAGTGGAAGTTGAGGCATAGGAAGTTCCATGGAAACCTGAAAAAGAACTTCAGTGTGAGGGTGACAGAATACTGAAAGAGGCTGCCCAGGGGGGTTGTGGAGTCTCCCTCTCTGGAGATATTCAAAACCCGCCTGGATGCGTTCCTGTGTGATCTGGTATAGGTGATCCTGCTCTGGTAGGGGGTTGGACTGGATGATCTTTCAAGGTCCCTTCCAGCCTCTAACCTTCTGTGATTCCGTGAACTATTCCCTTTTGCAAATCTGTCTGTGTAACCAGAGCATGGATCTGAGTTATCGGTGATCCGAGAGCCGATCTATAAAACATATGTAACCTTCTCTTTTTTTTTCTTTCCTCCTTTCTTAGAACAACTTTTCAGTGAAGGGAGGAAATCTTTGGAAAAAAAAAAATATGCATCCTGAAAATTGGCAGTCATTGCTCTGGAATGTATTAAAGCATTTGGATTTGATTCTTTTCATGGCATTTTTCCCCAGTCTAAATCACACTAATGTCAGATCTAAAAGAAGGATACATTTTTATTTCTTTGAATCTGGACACTAATTAATCTAGAGCTTATTTAGCCTCCACTTTGCCTGAAGAAGGGAATGACATACCTGATATCTTTCTTTTATAGTAGTTGTGGGGTTTACAGTGAATTTTTTAAGTACTAACTTGAATTATTTAGGCTATGATGGAATCCCTTTTCTGTATTTGCTTACAGACTTTGACTTTTTAATACCTTTATGACAAAGTAGATTTCTAAATTCCTATTTTGATAGGAGTTACAGTCTGGTGATCAAAATTGAATCTGCATTTCAACAACGTGTATTTTTGTGAAGTGCTATTACTAAAATTAGTAGTAACTCTCATCTGTTAAGAAAGATCTAAAACCTTGCTGAATGAACAAGATATTAACAGAGCATTCAAAAAAGGATTGAAAATGCACACTCATTGAAAAACCAATGGAGCCATAGGAAGCTAAAATTCCTCCAGATTAGATTTTATAATGAAATTAAACATTAAGCAAGGTATAAGAATAATCAACCTAATCAAATTCTGTTGTTAGAAAATTCTGAGATACCTGAGCTGGAAATTATTAACTATAACTGCAGAAATCTTAAAAGTGGAACTAATTATATGCATATTAGCATTTTGCAAGTGACAATTCCTAGCTAGCTTATACAACATTACTTTTGTGCAGCAGTTCCCATTCAGCTGTCACATACACAGAGCTACACCAGGTGCACAGGAGAATCTTCTCTAGACCTTTTGACCTAAGTCAAAGTATTAGAAGTGAACTCCTGAGGAGTTTTGTGCCCCTCTGCAATCCATCATTCATGCAGGAGGTCAGACCTGCCCCCCAGCCTCCAAGGTCTCTGTCAAAGCCCTGGCATATCAGCAGATCCCAGTCAGGCTTAAAATTCATTGAAAATGGGTAAAATGCTCACTATTAACTGAAAGTTTGACAATGCTCAAGAGGACAAATGAGTCCAGAAAAATAAGCCGCCATTATTTGTGGTACTTGATCTGACCAGAAGCCTAAGGCAACACTCTGAAAAGGTCCCAGGCATCTTGTTGAGCCTCACTTCTTCTGAATCATCCCACTATCCCAAGTCATAACCTGGGAGCTACTGAAAGCTGAATGTGTATTTTGAGGGGCTGTCATAACCTCACTGCTTGCATTCAGCTTGCTTCATGACTTCTTTGTATAACTTCAGCTGGGATATTACAGGGAAGTTCTTCAGTTGAATTGTTGGCATGCTGCCCTGCCAGCCTTTGACTGCTTTGTGCCCCTCAGGTTGCAAGAGAAGACCCCTCTGGAGCAAGAAGACAGCCTTAGTTGTCTGTGAGGCACCTGCTGAGACTGGGCTGTGGTGCTAAGGTTGCAGCCTGTATGCTCTGTGGTGCACTTGGCACTTAGGATCTCTGACAGCTGCACAGTCCTTAGAGATGGTTTAGGAAAAACTGTGGTCAGCCCACTGTCAGGTGTCCCTCTGCAGTCCCAGTCCAGGTGCTTCTGCAGGCTCCTCTGTGAATAGGCAACCGTTCATCTCACAACTTCCCTGGAAGTTACAGGCTGAATGTGCTCTCCTTTGGCCTCCTCTAATCCCTTTGGTTAAAATCACGTAACATTCGTTCTTTATCCGTGAATCAATTCCAGTAGCCACTGCTTATCTCTTTCCTGCCTTCAGTCTTCTTGCCTTCCTCTTCTTTTAGGAGGAACAGGCAGAGATCTGATCCAGACTAAGATGCCTCCTTCTCCCTGCAAATTCACTGCCTTTCTTCCATGTCTCTTTTTTGCTCTCCAGACTGTGTCCTCCTACTACATCTCCTTACTTTCTTACTTTGCATCTTGTTCCTTCCCATATCTCCCATCATTTCTGTAAGGCAGTTACCATCCCTGCTTTCTCCTTTTCCAGCAGTGCATTTCTTCTCATTCTCCTTTTGTAGCTCTTAACAGTCTATCCAGTGCTTCCACAGGCACTTCATGTCCTGGGCTCATTTGTCATCTTCTCCCCCTCATCCCTTTTCCACTCAATTCTTCTCTCAAAGGGAATGGAACAGAAATCAAAGTGTGTGACATCAGAGATGCCTTACAAGAGCCCTTTCTTTGTTCCCACAGTTAAACTCAAAAACTTTCCAGCCATTCTGGAAAGGTAGTGAAATCAGGAAGACTGTGAAAACACTGCAAAAACTTCTAGAGAGAATCCCAGATAAAAATCTATTTTCACTGCATGCTGCAGAGTATCACCCTTTACATAGTATACTTTTATTAACAATGCACTCACTGCTATGGTTTCCTTGAGATTCTGTGAAGCTGAGTTAGATACTGTCTCTCCCTTGGATGTCTTTGGGTTCCTCACATACCAGGGAACACAATCCGTAACTGGGCATTTGACAACAGAGAACAGATGATGTTTTGCAGTTTTCCTCTTGCTTCATCTTAGTGCATTGCTTGTGGAACACTGAAATTTGGGCTGTGGAAAGTCTGTGGAACTTCTACTGAAAGATTTTGTTTAGACAGAAACAAATACTTATTAATTACCCACTCCCTCCGTAGCAGCACCGATTTACTTGCGATTCTGCTGTAAATTAACAGGTTCACAATTCAGAATTAATATTTCTATACCATTTCTGGGGAGGTGTGGTATTTTCCTATATTTCTGTTTGTACTCATTTTTCTATCACGCTTACATTTTAGTAATAGAACACTTTAAAGTGCTTCAGCTTTTTTTTTTTTCACTTGAAGTTTTGAGGCTTTCATTTTAGTTCAGTTCTGTTTTCATAGAAATATCAGAATTTTGTAAAAAATCATAAACTGGATTATTTTTATTACCTCTAAACAGCACTGTCTGAATGTCCTTGGTATCATACCACTCTTCAGATACCTTTAACCTTTTACCATCAACAGCCTTCCGTACCTTCTGATTTTATTGCTGCTTCTTGTTTCTTCAGTTAGAATATAGTGGTTATAAAGTAATTAACCATATTAATTAAAAACAGTTCTGTTCAGGTGATTATCATATTCTTGCATTTTCTTTTGTGGCAGCACATGACCCCGCGATTGCACACCATGACTTACAAGTGTGCTATCTTTAATCTTCACATATTACATTTACTCAGTAAAAGAAAAAAATACATTCTCTGCCTTCTTAACCATCTCTGAGCTGTCTTTTGGGGAATATTTTTGAGGTGTCCGGTCCTTGCATAAAACCCTCTTTTATTGCCTGTCTCAATGCAGCACACAACACATGTCTTTCTCTCCTAAAGCACATTATAGGGCCTAGCTAGTTCTCTGTTAGTCAAGATTTGGTGTTTCTCCTCTCAACACAGTGCAAATTGAAACTCTGACAGACATAACCCTCTCTTACCGTTTCATGTAGACCCGTGGAGGCAAGGTGATGCAAAAATTTACAGCTGTTCAAACAAGCTAAGTATTCCCCATACCCAAAGAGAACTTCCAGAGTGAAAAACCAAGCTGATATGTTCAATTTGTGCACAGCCACAAGATGAAAAATGATGCTCCTTAATGTAAAGCTTCCCACAGGTACATCAATACAACATAAATATGGGACTGTGTCTCAATGCAACATGCAATTTCTGAGGGAAGCATAGTAACAGTTGTGCTTGCTGACCATACTTACTACGTTTCTTCTTCAGATAAATCATTACTTCCATTTTTAACTTAAGGAACTCCAGCTTCCTTTTACTAACAATAAGTTAGTAAAGGTTAGTAAGATCTCACCATTTATAAATGGAAACTGTAACAAAACATTACATTAAATGTCATAATACAATATGCTCTTATATACTTCATTCTTGTAGGACTTGTGCTGACAGTGGAGCACATAAATTTGCTTAATAACAAAGCAACAATGGTAGATATAATCCATTAAGAGAAACCATAAAATACCAGTGTGAAACTTTCAGAGAACTGTAATGTGTCACTTAATTGCCCTGATAGGGTAGTACATCTACTCTAGTAGGCATTTGTCCCTTTCTTCACTCTTGAATGTGTACTGTTCCTTGTCCTTACAATAAGGCTAAATAACAAAAGCAGGACTGAGAAACCATTGAATAAGTAATAATATCAAAATAGCAATGCTAAAGATGCATAACAACATTATTAGATCTTATACGTATGAGAAAGGAGGAAGTGCGTTGATTTGTGACAGTAAGACCAGCATATGATGTCTCTGTGGTTTTTGAAATCACTTAGAAATAAGGATAGTTAGCAAAAAAATAGTATTGGTCCTATTAATGACATTAATGTCCTCTGTTGTCAATCTAGTCAGATCTGCTCAGGCTCCTGAAGGTATGCCTTTCACTTCTGGCTTTATCAGGAACTCACTGATGCCATTCGTTCAGTTATCGACAATATTCTTGTCACTTGTCAGCTTTAGTCACAGAGAAGTCTGGGGAGCTATAGCCAAGCTAGCTTATTCCCCTTTACATGGGAGACCTGGTGTAGTGAGGGTGGAAGGGCAGCACTGAACTGCACCTAAAAAGGCCACTCTCTGTTTTCAGTCATGCTGCATTTGAACACACATTCCTCATTTTCAAGCCTCATTGAGAGATTTGATCTTCTTGATGGCCTCAACAAGGCTAGACTGATCAGCTCTTTTCAGAACCTCCAAGTCCTACCTAATTTCTCCAAAGAGGAGAAGGAGTGTCTGTCACTTCGGAAGCCTGTGCTGGTTGGGCGTGGCTCATGCATCAAAGGAAAAAGAATGCTACTCTAAATGAATCTAGCAATATTTGTTTAATATCTTGATATTCCACTGCCCTTAAATATATATATACACACACCCATATACACTGCTCTTTCCTTTTGCTAAATTTGGGGTTCACATACAGTGCAATTCTGCAATTTCATTAGGTCCATTTTTTGTGACGATTTATAAATACCTTTGTAGTGTTTTTATCTTTCAAAATAGAGAAAAAGAAAAGAATTAAGGGATAAAAAGCAATAAATATTACAGCTAATTCTTTGAACAAGATGTCTGGCCAAAGAGAGAAGCCTTACATCCCTTTTTTTACCAAAGGCCTGTGCACTCTGCAGTTGATAGTGTAAGCAGACCTTACAGCAAGGGACAGTCTCTCTTACCAAGTGTATATATACACCAGCAGCGCTTTTATTTGAAAGGCCATACTCTGGTATTTGTATAGGCACACAGTTTGTTTGTACAGTAATAGATGAGCTGAGGGTGAGAGTAGGGGGCAGGAAGGGGAGTGACACAGAAACAAGCCAGCAGCCTTGGGGAGCCCTGAGATTAAAGACACCACGTGGGAAGCTGCTGCAGGGCAGGAGCTGGCTCCGCACACACTAGCAAAAAACAGAGCCCAGACCCTGCGGGGCTTGGGGAGAGTGAATTCCCATTAGAGGAAACTTGAAAAGGAGGCGATGAGTGTTAGGGTCTTGTAGATAAAAGCCTGGCTACTGTAACTGAGTCTTACCTTCCTAAGGACAAGCCCCCTTCAATTGCTGTTGAATTGGCTGCACCCAGTTCACAGAATCACAGAAACATTCCAGTTGGAAAAGACCCTCAGGATCACCAAGTCCAACCAGTATGCCTACTCTGTAACGTTCACCCTAAACCATATCCCACATCTAAACAACTTCTACACACATTCAGGGACAGTGACTGAACCACTTCTCTTGGCACCCATTCCAATGCCTGACCACTCTTTTTGTGAAAACAGTTTTCCCGATGTCCAGTCTAAACCTACTTAGTTGCAGTTTGAGGCCATTCCCTCTTGTTCTGTCACTCACTTACCTGTGAGAAGAGGTCAGCAGCAGCCTCTCCACAGTGTCCCTTCAGGTAGTTGTAGACAGCAATAAGGTCTCCCCTCAGCCTTCTTTTCGTCAGACTAAACAGCCCCAGCTCCCTTACTTGCTCCGCATAAGAGTTATTCTCTGAAAGGGCACAGGCGGCTGAGGAACAACCCTAGCCCTGAGTGGCTGCTTCATCCCTAGATAACACCTCTTCTATAAGCCTCTCCCTTCCCATCCCTCTGCTCCCAGTGCACCCCTTCCACATTGTGTGTGCACTAGAGGTGTCCTTCCTGTTCATCAGAAAGCAGCATCAGCTCATCTGTGCAGATTCTTGCATGTGTATCAGAAATGTGAGTTATGAAAGAATTCTTGGTTTTGTGAATGCTTAGGAGGATATACGTGGCAGATGCTTACTGCAACAAACAGCACAGCAGGGGAGGATCGCAACAGAGTGAAAACTTTGGCAGTCTTCTGGCAAAAATAAAGCAGCAGCCCTGGCGTGATGAATTCGTGTATTGCTGCTTTGACTGCAAAGCACCACTTTCCCCAAATACCTGTCTCTGGAAGTACTTTTGGATTAGGCTGTGAAGGTGGTCAATTTTACTGCAGCAGAAGCACTGAACTAGCGCTTGTTTGCTCAGTTGTGCGATGAAGTGGAAAATGAGCATCAAAAACTTCTCCATTCGGCAGTGAGCAGGCTGTCCTGAGGAAAGGTGTTGATTCATTTCTTTGAGCTCCCTTTCCAACAGACACATTTCCTGCAGTGATTTTCGTTTAGACTGTGCCTGTTGTTTTGCAGATGAGTTATGGCTGTCAAGAATGGCCTATTTAGGTGAATTGTTCACATGTCTGGTGTGCTGAGTGCCAGTTTACAAAAAAAGACCAAAAACTTGTTTTCATGTTATGACAAAATAGATGCAGAGGAAAGGCTCAAAAGCTGCAGCTATAACAGGAGAGGGTGAAAAGAGAAACTGTCAATCACTTTCTAGCTGAGGAAGTCTCTTCATTAAGCCTGGGTTGAAAAATTCATCTTGACCATGTTGCTAAGATAAAAGACCATTACCTGAATTATTTAACCAGCTGTGCAAACACTTGCATAAGATTTTCCCAGATGGAAATGGAATAAAGATGCTTTCCCCATGGAAGGCAGCCATCAGATAAAGGAACAGGGAAAGTAGACCAGCTGCTCGAATTTAAGCCTGTTGTCTGACACTTGGATGAACAGAACAGAGAAATTTAGCTGATATTAATACTTTCAATGCCCATCTAGCCTCTGTGGGTTTATGAGTTTTCAATTTCTGCCCAAATTCCACTTAAAAAATAACCAAGTAGGTAGATAAATTCCTGTCCAGAATTGGACTAGATGATCATAGAATCAGAGAATGATCTGGGTTGGAAGGGACCTCCAAAGGTCATCTAGTCCAGCCCCCTCTGCAGTCAGCAGAGGCATCCTCAACTAGGTCAGTCTGTCCAGAGCCCTGTTGAACCTCACTTTGAATATATCCAGGGATGAGGCCTGAACTACCTCCCTGGGCAACCTGTTCAAGTGTTCCACCACCCTCATAGTAAAGAACCTGTTCCTAACATCCAATCTAATTCTCGTCTTCTCTAGTTTGAAGCCATTGCCCTTTGTCCTATCACTACAGGCCTTTGGAAACAGTCTCTCTCCAGCCTTCTTATAGGTTCCCTCCAGGTACTGAAAGGTTGTTACGTCTCCCCAAAGCCTTCTCTTCTCCAGGCTGAACAACCCCAGCTCCATCAGTCCATCTTCTTAGAAGAGGTGTTCCATGCCCCTGATCATTTTTGTGGCACTCCTCTTGACTTGCTCCATCAGGTCCATGTCCTTCCAATATTGAGGGCTCCAGACCTGGATGCATTACTCCAGGTGAGATCTCACCAGAGCAGAGTAAAATGGCAGAATCACCTATGTCTGCTGATAATGCTTCTTTTGATGCAGCCCAGGATGCAACTGGCCTTCTGGGCTGCAAGCACACACACTGTTGGCTAATGTCCAGATCTCCGAAGTCCCTTCCAGCCTCTAGAAGTCTGTGATTCTGTGTCTTGGGGCTGCAGCTCACATTGGCTCCTTCCTTGACTCACTCCTGGACCTATATTCTGCAATTCCTATTCATGCACTGTTTTCTCTGAGCTAAGCACAACAGAAAGAAGAGGAAAAGGGAAAGGCAAAAGGAGCAGAGCAGGAAGGAAAGGGAAAATAATGGAAGGAAGCTATTTTTTCCAGGTACACTTAAAATACTGTTAAAACTGAAAAGGATGTTTTTTTCTCATGCTTAACAATGTTCCAGGTAAGAACAAATAGTACCTTCTGAGACAGCATTAACATTTTCTTTTAATTAAATAAATCCACTTGTCATAATTTAGAGGCCTACTACCATACTAATATTTCAGGTTTCCTGATACATTTGTACTGTGAATTCACAAGCAAGATGCTAAATATTATCTTTTAAAAGGCAGGTTGTAAATGAGTACTAATGGATCCCTTTTAGTGCATGTTCCAAAGAGACTAAAGAAGAAATGGGGAAAATTTTAAAAATTCTTCCTATGTTCATGCAACTTTAGATTATTTTTCCCTATTTTTTAATTCTTAACCAGCCTCATTCAGTCACTCTTCAGACAAGTAGAAGGCAAAAATGTATGTAAAAATGAGGAAAGCCACTCAGAAATTGAGTAAAGGGGGAAAAAAGAAGTTGAGCATCTTTTTATGTCTTTCCGCAACCCACATCATGGTTAAGGATGGTTGGTACTGGAGCTGCCTGTATGAGTTGTCATGCAGTGGAGGACAGGAGAGCTCCCTATAGGTGATTATTTTCTAGCAGAAGTGATGGTATATAAACTACAGGTTTGTTTCCTTTGAGCAAGTGAGATAACTGTTTTGTTTCTGGTTTACCAATGCCTTATCAAGGTGGCTTCTTTTTGCTGTAGTTTTCCAGCTGTGAATTCACTATTTGGGAGGGACTACATTTAAAGTATGCAACGGGAGGCTGAATACAAGTGAAGGAAAGTACTTGCATACTGACACTCTTTAATGTTAAATTACACATTGGGTTTGCACATTCCTCTGTAAATGTGAATTCATTGGCCTCAACAAGCCAAAGAAGACATTTTATTGCTAAGTTAGGACAGATTTTGCAGTATGTGTCAACAATGTGAGCATACACCTAAAACAACAGTACACTGTACTTCTGAAAGTCAGCTTTAAATATTCTGTTCTCACCTGCCAAAAAGCAGCACTTTTGTACATAAGGCTTCCAACTAATAGTTTGAAAGAAGCAGGGTAATGTTCCATAATTTTTTAGCCACTCATGATAATTAGAGATGCATAGAGGAAATGCCAGATGTGTGTTGAGAATGTAACTGTGCTTTTCATTTTGCTGTCAGAATTATGCATGTCTATATTATGAAATGCATTCATGCCTCATTTCTCTATTACGGTATCCCAACTAATAGTATAATCTGTAACCAGTCTTTAAAGAAATACATCATACACATTTGCACTGTGCAGATGTCTTGTTATCTGAAATGTGCAGCAACCAGCGTGCCTTGGTCTTCAACCTGACATGTTTACAATTGAAAATAAACCCAAACAAACAAAAACCCCAGAATTTATTTTGTTTGGGGAATGTGCTGCAGATGTCTGTTGAAAAACAGTATCAGTCACAATTCAGTGTTTGGCTTTTGTAGCAACCTTTACAATACACTTAATTTCTGTAGCTCCCTACTTTATATTGAAGTAACTTCTGATATAAGATACCAACAATACCCTGCAAGCAAGCTGGTGTTGAGCTAAATGTATTCCCAAAGTAAAACACAATGCACATGAGAAATGAGTCAGAAATAAAGTAGGGCATTTCTATCTGTAACAAGGCTTACCAGGAAGTCCTACATAGACTAGAACAGAAAATGGTTTGGGAAGGAATATAATTAAAACTAAAGGAGACGAACAATGGACGAGAGACTTCCAGCAGGTGAAGAGTGAAAGGTCAAGAATCTGGGAAGCTGATAATCATTACCTCAGAAATGCTCACTGCAGAAGGGGAAAGCTATCTGGCAGCGGCAGGTCATCCTAAAGAACAAAAAATAATTTGATCTGAGGGGAGCCTCTGCTACTGGTGGTGGCAGCTGCCCCTGCTGATGTCTTCTGTGACCAAATATGAAGATCATTTCGTTAATGCGAATGGAAATGAGTTGATGAGATTAATGCATGAAAGGTCACACCCAGTGAGCAAGTTTGCAATTTAGATTCTTGAAAAGTTTGTGTGTGACTTGCTTTTGAGGAATTGAAGATACTGACTGCATAGATTTGCTGTGGAGTGTGGCCTAGGAGAAAGATCAGAGTGCTCTGTGGTAACACATGTGCCTGAGTTTCTGTATGGATAAAAAGATCAAGGAGGCTGTGAAATGCCAAATATAGGCACTTGCCCTCTAGACTGCACATCTCACTCATTGTAGGGCAATTTCACTTTTAGGGCAATATCAGCCTAGAACACTGGGCTGATAAAAGAAATCTCTCAGTCTAAGACTGACAATCTTGGATGAATAAGTTCACCTTGGCAGCAGAAAGCAAGGGTATTTGGATGTAATAAGAAAAATGGCAGAGGAATGCCCAAAGGTATGAGTGATGTCGCTATGCTGAGCATTGATAAGGCTTTCATTGTAGGCAAAAAGATATCAAGTATAAAGTAAGTTTAGTATTCAGTGTGCTGTGAACAAAATGAAGGACACACACTACAACACATTATAAAATGGAATATGTAGTAAATTGCAGAAGGACCTATTCCCCATTCTTTCATTTTGTTTCTGGCTATACAAGTAGAAGGAATCCTAATTTTACCTTTTCCATCTCAGTCACATTTTATTCCTGCACTAGGACATCCGAACCAAGCAATCACGGCTTTTAAGATTCTTTCAGCTTTAGATTCATGTTTTTAAGAACATCAATGTGTACCATGATTTTTTTTGCCGATGTTTGAACTCCCTCCCACTGTAATAACATGAGCTGCTTATCTCAGATTCATGATGTGCTTTCATGTATTTGTGAAAGAGGAGACAGGTTCAGGAACTACAGACATGGAGTCAAAAAAAAAAGATAATATAGAAGCAAGAATGCATAAAATGGGAATTGCGAATGCTCAGTGCTGTGTACTGCAGTGATGGCACTCACTGTACTAATACTGCTGATGTGCAGCATTTTCCAACTCAAGTGGTCTACTCAGAAATATGATAATTAATTTCTCACAAATACCGTGATTCCAAAGGGGAAGTCTTACCTTCTTCAGTTTTCATAAGCATTGTGTGAAATAAAGACCAGTACTTGGCTACTAGAATCAAATGGCACAAGTAATTCCCCACAAAACAGTATGATGCCATTTTCAAGCATGAAGCAGAAAATAGAAGACGACACTAATTGGACAGTGTATGTTTCCCTGGGAGTTGAAAAGGGAAGTTGTGCATGAAAATAAGTTTATGGAAGTGAGGAGTGAGGCTGAAGGTCATAAGTAGGCTAGCAGTCACATTCATGCACGTTTGTTTCAGCCTCCTCCATAAATGCAGTACCTCGGTTTGCCAAGTCCAGCATGTGAAAAAGAGCCAAAATTAGGGCTAGAAACACACTGGAAAATAAGCCATTATCTTGAAATGTACTTCAAAAAATAAGTTTCCCCACTTGATTTCCCTGGCTTGCAATACGGTTTCTGATTTTTAAATATTCCTCTTCCTGTTGCTAAGTGAAAGTCTTATATAAACAAAAGAAATCAACTGTGTTAAAAGGATGGAAATGACTGTATGCAAAAAGCTGTCAAATCTACAGAGTAAGCAAACTGGAAAAAAAACATTTCTTAACCTAATCCTTTCAGTTATAGCAATGCTGTGCATTACTTAACGCGGTTCAGAGAGAGTTAGTGTGTTGTGGGTTAAAACTGTTTGGAATTAATTCTCCCAATTCAAGAATGTGAGTTTCTGTAGCCTTGGTGATATGCTTGGGGATTTGGCGGAAGGGAGTGTAGATTCTACATTTCTTTCCCAGAAGGAGCAATTTTGTTTATAATAGTAAGCATGAAATGTGTAGTGCACTGTGAAGACCTTCAGAGTCATGATGTAGTTCCTTCAAGAGACTATGGTTCCCTTCAGCTTCCCACTATGGAGTCATGGGGAGGGATGGAAAACTTCTGAGAGTGAACAGGTCATACCTGACCTGGAGTCACCCTTCGAACATTTGTTTCTCTCCATTAAAGGTACAGGCAAGCTCTGCTTCTAAATGAGGAACATCAGATGAACACCTAGGCTGATGAATCCAGGCTGTAGTACTGGGAAAACTTATCTTAAAAGCAGTTGTGTAACCTGAAGGTCACATAATGTTTTACCTCTCTATATTGTGACTGTGACCACATTGTATGTTTGGCTGTGAACATGGTCTGGGGTCTTGTACCAATGGAGTATACCTACCATAGCATAGGAAAGGACATAGTTTAGATGTCATAGGTCTATTTCAATTACAGAAATTATATCATATTGAATGGATATGTAGCTGTTGATTTAAAGCGATGTCACTAGAGCCAGAAAAAAACCTCCATCTCCTGCATGGCTGATGCCACAATTCTCAAAGTATGATCCACAGGCAGTTAATGGGTTATATATGCTTGCTGTTCTGATATCCAGCTGCAAGCAGCTTAAGCAGATTAAATATTACCCCAATTTATTTCTCTTAGTAATACAAGGGATGTTAAGCACTCAGGAAGAGGAGGGCAGGTGGTCTGCATAATCATTGAATAGGAAAGGCCCAAGAGACTCTTACTAAGGTACTTTTTATGGGAAAAAAAAATAGGATTCCTACAGTAACAGCAAAATCTAGTCCAATAACAGGGAATGAGTACAGAATGCAATGGAATTTTACACCAGTAAATATACTTCCTTTGAAATGGTGAATTAGATGTGCAGCAGGATCTGGTCACACTTCAAAGAGTAATATGCAGAGCTGAAGATCCATCTGTTTGCTCTTGCAATCACCACTGAGGCTCCTGTATGTTAAGCAGTCTTTTGACTACTTCAAAGCACGTTTGAAGTTTTTGCTGTGCCTATCCCATGCACAAAAACGCAAATGTGCCTTAACAATATGAGTAGCTGGTATTCTTGTTCATTTTACTTGTAAATGAAAACAATTTGTTCCTGCTATGTATCACTTCTGGACTATTTTTTTTTTCCCCCTTTTTTAGCTACGATAGCGAGGGCCGTCTGACAAACGTTACGTTCCCAACGGGAGTTGTCACTAACCTTCACGGGGAAATGGAAAGGGCCATTACGGTGGACATTGAGTCATCCAGCAGAGAGGAAGATGTCAGCATCACTTCCAATTTATCATCAATTGATTCTTTCTATACCATGGTTCAAGGTACTGCAAGCAAAAGATTTCTCAGCAGGTCTTGACCTGAAAACTGTTTTCCTATGATACAAGCAGCTCCAATCAGATGCATCAGAAGAAAACTTTAGGGGCATAATGTTTGGAGGAAGGGTTGATACATAGGTGGGTTTATACATAAATTAAAGGAACTGTTCAGGGAAGGAAAATTGAATTAATTATGTTTTCTAACCAAAGGGCTGTTGCAAACAGCTATGGGAAGTACTCAAAATACCTACTTTGCATTAAAAAGGGATCTTGGAAAGGATAGAGACATGGATTAATAGGGAAATAGGTGCAGAAATAGCATGAAGTGATATTTCAGCTTTAAAATAGCATTTGACATCCCAGCAGCCACATCGTTAAAGAAGTCTGTACTCATAATATTCTTAGGATTAAGGCAAAAATGCCTAATGAAACAGCAGAAACAGCAGAAAATGTGCTTTGTGCCCTTCCAAAGAATGTACTATGAGGGCGGGATTTTCTTCAGCAACTTTGAAGACAGTTGCTAAAGGCATTTGTGCTCTCACAGTGTTCTTACCAATCTCACCCTGAGTGTTTATTGCCATTGGGTCAGTGAAGTCAAGATGTTACATGCACTGCTGTATAAAGTGTGCAGGAAATAGGCAGACTCTTAACCCGTGTAGGTAACCTGTGCTTCTCTTCTTGGCCTTTTCAGATCAGTTAAGAAATAGCTACCAGATAGGTTACGATGGCTCACTAAGAATCCTGTATGCCAGTGGCTTGGACTCACATTATCAGACAGAGCCACACGTGTTGGCTGGCACTGCCAACCCAACAGTGGCAAAAAGGAACATGACCCTTCCTGGAGAGAACGGACAGAACCTGGTGGAGTGGCGATTCCGCAAAGAGCAAGCCCAGGGAAAAGTCAATGTGTTTGGCCGAAAGCTCCGGGTAAGCACGCAAGCAGGTGTGGTATCTACTGCATTCTCATTGAGAGAAAATGTGAACAGTCCTGTATTGCCATCCTCCAGCCACAGAATATTTGCCATATAGCATGAGGTGGAAAAGAAGGGTATCAGATCTAGTCAATGTGGATTCACAAAGGGGAAGTCATGTCTAATGTGTGACCTGGGAATCCAAGTCCTGGTAGGCAATAGGATGACCATGAGCCAGCAATGTACCCTTATGGCCAAGAAGGCCATTGTCATCCTGAGATGCAGCAAGAAGAATGTGGCAAGCAGATAGAGGGACATTATCCTCTCCCTCTACTCTGCCCTGGTAAGGCCTCATCTTGAGTACTGTGGCCAGTTCCAGACTCTCTGGTTCAAGAAAGACAGGGAACTGCTTGAGAAGATACAGCAAAGGGCTACAAAGATGACTAGAGAACTAGAAGGTCTTTCTTATGAAGAAAGGCTGAGGGCTTTGGGGCTTTTTAGCCTAGAGAACAGGAGGAGGATGAGGCCAGTCTTTCCTCAGTGGTACTCAGTGATAGGACAAGAGGTAACAGGCATTACCTTAAACATAGGAAGTTCCATCTAAACATGAAGAGGAACTTTACTTTGAGGGTGGTAGACCACTGGAACAGGCTGCCCAGCAAGGTGGTGGACTCATTCAAAAACTCACTGGGACACAGTCCTGTGCAACATAACCCAGGTGAACCTGCTCTGGCAGGGGGGTTGGACTAGATCATCACCAGAGGTCCCTTCCATTGTCATTCTGAGAAGCATACTGTACAATTGGGAATACTTGCTTTTCTTATTTCATTTATTGTTTTTCCTTATTAATTGCTCTTAATTGTTCAGATGACTTTAAACTATTTTTTTAGCATAGAATGCATTGGAATTCATCCAGATAAAAGAATCATTTTCTGCTTTCCTTCACTGTTTTTGGTTACTGAATTCACAAATCTGATTTTGGTTCTTGTTTTAAATAATTTCACCATAAGTTAGCACAGTCCAAGGATTTTCTTTCTTTTTTTATTTTAAATAAAACTTATACTAGTACTTACGTACAGTAGAAAGGGTTTAACTGTGTGTGCATGTGTATGACATATTCCTCTAACATATGTCTTTACCATTTTGTTGGCTTTTGTTCTTCCTGTATAAATGAGTGAAACCATGATTTATGACAGCCATTTGGTAAAGACAACATAGATTAAGCATTTTTAATTGGGTTGCCAGGAGACCATTTCAAGACCCCATCAGAGGTCTGAGTTACTATTAGAACTGAACTCAGTTCTTTAAAATAAGGCCTAGGCAGTGTATCAAATGAAGGTAACTAATTTCAGCCCACTAAACATCTACAAGATAACACACCATTTTAAATCTTAAAATATTTCATGTTTCCCTTCAGGAGAGAATGCTGTTAGGCACCTTGTATTCCTCTCTACCACTTTGGAAGAGAAAAGGATTTTTTCAAAGAAGAATGATTATGCACAGTAGCAGCTGCTTAAGAGTAACACACTTGTACCTAGCTATGGCAGCTGACTTACATGGATAAGAGGAAAAAGAAGCCATGCTCTTGGAGCTCATCCTTGTGGTTCTGGTTCATAGGCATGTCATTACATAGCACAGTGGGATAACGCACTTGCCAATTCATTTTGTGAAAGAAGCCAAGAGAAAATAAAATAGCCAAATCAATGGCGTTTGGTTTTGGCAGAGAAACAAACTGCCATGAGTTCAGTTCTTAAATGTGAAGCAAAATGTTGGCATTGGGCTGCAGATGAGGTAAAAGAAATGTCATGGACAGCCTCAGCTTGGAAGAGTCAACAGGGAAAATGGAACAGCAGAGAAGAGGGAAAGATTTAACAAGATGGAGGAGAAAGTAAGATATCACAGATTAGGGTAAAATGGTAGTAATTAAAGATGTATATACAAGTAGGAGAATCAAAGCATGTGGAGAATATGAGCTAATAAAAGAAAAATGCCACCAAAAAAGTTGTCAGCAAAGATTTTTTAAAAGGAAGGTCTTTCTGAAATTGATTTACATGGGAAGATATAGAAATGTCATTTGGGGGTGGGGTGTTGGAAAGTAGAGAAAGAAAACAACAGAAAGAAGAACAAGAATAACTTATCTTATCATTTCTATCTATAGATATGTCAGTAACATTTTGCTACTAAGAAGACAAATGTAGACAAAAAACAGTGACAAAATATATTGCCAGCAAATGTACTCATATATATGACACTTCCACTGCATTTTGTAGATGCAGTATCTAACATTACAAAGTACCCTGTCAGGTACTGTGTTGGGTTTTTTTATCTCATATTATTTCTACCCACTACTAGTGGTCTTGATAAATAAATTAATTAGGAATTATGTCACCTGCCCTTAACAATCTTCAGTCAATCTTCCTTTTGTTCAGACTTGTCTTGTTCAACAAGCTAGTTTTGTCCCAGGACTTGCACATTTGGTTTGTAGGCTTGACCTCTGGCCAAAGTCCTGACAGTCTTCTACATCGAAGATCTTCTTAGGACATTTTTATTGAGGCCAGGCAGAGCCTTAGTTGTCCAAAATGAAGGAGCCAGTATGAGCTCTGTCTCAAATGATGCATGCATAGTAGATAGCTAGCATAGACAAGGGAGCTCAGAGGAACAGTTTGCGCTGCCTCCTCCTAAAACCTGACATGCTCCAAGCTCTGCAGAAGCCCCCAGTTTTCACATTACCTCTTGAACCTCCATCTAAGGCACAGTGATAACACTGTTTCTAATGGGGGAGTCACAGTCAGGCTTCATGCTTCTCAAAGGAAATTAAAACAGAGTTAAAACAGCAGGATAGATGGGACACCCCAGAAGGATGGTAGGTGGGGACTGTCAAGAGACTGTTTTGTGTGATTGTTTCTGGATTGAAGATTTCCTGAATTATTATTTTTACCATGAGGAAACAGAGGTTTTAAGCAGCAGTCCTGAGAAGTCCCAGTTGACTGGAAGTTAGCAAATGCCCACCTACAAGAAGGGCCAGGAGGAAGATCTGGGGATCTACAGGCCTGTCAGTCTGACCTTGCTGCCAGGGAAAGTTACAGAGCAGACCATCTTCAGTAGCATCATGTGGCATATACAGGACAAAACAGATGATCAGGCCCTGACAGCATGGGTTTATGAAAGGCAGGTCCTGCCTGACTAACCTGATCTCCTTCTATTACAAGGTGACCCATTTAGTGGCTACGGGAAAGGCTATCAATATTGTCTGTCTGGACTTTAGCAAAGTCCAGTATTCTTCAGGAGAAACTTGCTGTTTATGGCTTGGATAGGTAAATGCTTCAGTGGATTAAAAATTAGGTGGATGGCTGGATCTCAAGAGTGGTGGTGGAGTTAAATCCAGTTGGCAACTGTTCAGAAGTGATGCTCCTCAGGACTCAGTATTTGGGCCAGTTCTCTTTAATGTCTTTATGAATGACCTGGATGAGTGGATCAATGGAGGTACCCTCAGTAAGTTTGCAGCCAGCATTAAGTTAGATGGGAGTGCTGGAAAGCTTTACAGAGGAATCTGGACAGGCTGGGTTGACAGGCCAAGGCCAGTTTTATGAGGTTCAATATAGCCAAGTGCTGGCTCCTGCAGTTTGGTCACAACAACCCCACGCAATGCTACAGGTGTGGGAAAGAGTGTCTGGAAAGCTGCCCACTGGAAAAGGACCTGGGGGTATTGGTTGATAGCCCACTGAACATAAGCCAGTAGTGTGCTCAGGTGGCCAAGAAGGCCAAAAGCATCCTGACTTGTATCAAAAATACTGGGGTCAGCAGGACTAGGGAATTGATAGAAGCACTGTAAGAAGCACTGTTGAGGCTGCCATCGCAAATACTCTGTTCAGTTTTGGGACTCTCACTGCAAGAAGGACATTAAGATACTGGAGCATGTCCACAGAACAGCAATAAAGCTGGTGAAAGATACAGAGCACAAGTCCCATGAGGAGCAGCTGAGGTTTGTTTAGCCTACAGAAAATCAGGTTGAGGGAAGGCCTTGTTCTCTATAACTACCCAAAAGGAGTTTGTAGCAAGGTGGGATTCAGTCTGTTCTCCGAAGTAACAAATTATAGAACAAGATGAAATGGCCTCAAGTTGCACCAGGGGAGGTTTATGTTGGATATTAGGAAAAAAAATCTTCACAGAAAAGGTTGGAAAGCATTGCAGCAGGCTGTCCAGGGAAGTGGTGAAGTCATCATCCTTGGAGATACTTAAGAAATGCATAGATACGGTGCTTAGTGACATGTTTTAGTAGTGACCTGGTAGTGCTGGATTAACAGTTGGCCTTGATGATCTGAAAGGTCTCTTCCAAGCAAAATGATTCTATGATATTTAGAGTGTGACTCACAGACACAATAAATATGTCCAGGTGTTGTTGTAGAAGTATTCTGGTAGCAGAGCCATTGTTAAGAAATGTTTCAGCTGAAGTCACTACTTCAGCTAACATGTTATTCCAGCCCCACAGTGCCCAGTGAAAGAAGCTATATTGCCAAAACTCTTTTTTTTTTCATTGCCATCTGTATTACAAGATTATGCGAGCACAGCCAAAATTTCACCAAAAGCTCACATCTGAATGCAAGAGCTCTGTCAGCAGAATCTGGAAGCATGAATTTGGCTGGAGAAAGAGACATTTCTTTTCATTCCCCTCATATCCTGCCCAGACAGATGGAAAGTGAGAAGGCAAGGGATGTTATTATCTCATTTAGCAGATAAGGCAATGAGACAGCCAGATTAAGTACTTTGCTGCAATTTACACCGGAAGGATGTGCTTAGCCAAGAAATGAACCACAAGTGCTCTGACAAGCTGCCTTAACCATAAAACCACCCTTCTCTCTTTGGCAGTTCAGGAGTCAGAAGTGCTCATTCTGACTTCAGTGTCTAAGCCAGATAAGTAGGCAAGAAAATAAATAAAAATTATAATTAAATGTAAAATGAGGAAGGGAAGAGGGACAGAAAGGGAGGAGAAAGAAATTGGAGAAGCAAAACAGGCAGGGAGATGGAGAGTGCAGGCATGTGTGGGAGATGCAGAGAAATAAAGCCAGAGATAAGATTCAGGAGCGAATTTAGGCAAGTTAGCAAATATTAGATGTCAGAAAATTTAAACAGAAACTACGTGAAAATTAAGAAACCCTCCAAAAAAATTACAAAAAGGAAGTGAATAGGAATGCTTCACCATTAAATTTAACCTACTTCTAGAATCAGTCCTGTAATTTTTTTTTAGTGTATTTAAATAACACATAATGGCTCATTAAATAGATAAATTAGCTATTCTGCATCTGCTAGACTCTGTACCTTATTTAGAAGATTCCCATGAAAACATGATTTTTGTTCCTAAATTGCAGATTGCTCTCATGCTGGTATTTCTTATTAAAAAAGAGAAAAGTAAGGTAGACAGACAGACAGGTATAAGCAGAACTGAGCATACATAGGCTTTTGTTTTCTTATTTGCCTATGACAAATTACCAGGACTTTAATACCTTTTATGCCAGTAATGAGGAATCTAATTTATATTGATCTTATAGAAGCTTATCAGTCTCAGGGCATAAGTACCGACATCCATGATACATGGATTTTTGAACATGCTGCCCTGTAGAAGTTCAGAAGTGCTTCAGTCATTTCCTGATTCAATGAAACTGAATGTTAGCATACACTAAAGGGGCGGGAGGGATTTCAAGTGTTGCATACTACCACTATAGTTTACTTACATAAATAATAGTTTTCAACATAAGTATATCTAAGCTAAGGCTTTAATTTCAAATCAAAATAAATTTGTAACTATTTTTTAGTGGTTCAGTAGTTTTCTGGTCATTTTTGGCTTTAAGTGATAAGTTAACTAGGTGAAAAATATAATCCTCTACTAATGATTTCAGCTTCAGTGGATGGTAACACGGAGTTAAGAAGGGGAAAGCCTATGTTCTAAAACGACTTTAGCCTGTATTTGAAGATCCTGATGTTGTATCTATCATTTTGAATATTGCTTGCTGGAGAAGATTAGGATTCAGTTCCTTCTTAGCGTGATTGCTGGGAATATGTTTTGATGTTAATTTGTTAGATACACTTTCTACTGCCTAGGAAAGAAGTACTTTGTTCACTGAATGGCCCCATTTATTACAGCAGCTTTCAGTGCACATCTTTCAGTACTTTCTTAACAGTTGACTAAGCATGAAGAAAGAACACATTGCAACAAACCCTGGGTTATCTCTTTATGTAATGAGACCTTCTAAAGTAGATATTTAACATAACGCCTCAAATTTATAACAAGTTGCTAAAATAATTCACATGCACAGCAAATCAATCACTGTAAATAGTATTTAAGGAATAACTAGCTTTGTGGGAATAATACGTGGCTAGGGTTTGAACAGCATGATTTATTGTGTCATTTTGTTTGCTTTAAAAAGGTTAATGGCAGAAACCTCCTTTCAGTTGACTTTGATCGAACCACAAAGACAGAAAAGATCTACGATGACCACCGTAAATTTCTGCTGAGGATTGCCTACGATACGTCAGGGCACCCCACCCTGTGGCTACCAAGCAGCAAGCTGATGGCTGTCAATGTTACCTATTCGTCTACAGGTCAAATAGGCAGCATACAGCGAGGAACAACTAGTGAAAAAATAGAGTATGATGGACAGGGAAGGATAGTGTCTAGAGTGTTTGCTGATGGGAAAACTTGGAGCTACACATACTTGGAAAAGGTAAAGAACATTCAGGTTTTAAAAACATACTTGCTGAAATTCTGCAGCATCTTACTGCTACATACAAAGGAAACTAGGAAGTAGCAGCACATACCAACTACTCTAAGCATCAACATGTGATTCCTAGGGGAATGTTTTATGCAATAGATATAGAGTCAAGCTGTAGCTAATCTAGGAATTGATGTGCTTTAAAATTATTTAGGCCACCAACTAGTAAGGAGCATCTGTATTTACCTTTTTTCATTGCATTTAAAATATGGTACAGGGACTAGATGTCTGCAATTCAGATGAAAATTTGTAAATTTGTACATTTTTCACTATTGTGTGGCTTTCACTACCAAGAAAAGATCATCTCATAATAGTTACAGCTGCCTGTTTGTACTGGCTATATGTTGTAATATCAAAGTATGCAACAGGCAAAATATTAGTAATCTTGATTCCATATAACAATTGCTGAATGATAGCCCTCCCTCTAGAAATACCTGTGAAACCCACTGTGAGATATCTCATGCCTGTATGCTAAACCAGAATCTGTTTCTTTCTGGGGGTTAAATATATTCCTGTTGAAGCCACTGCTCAAGAAATGCTGTTTATTAGTCATTGCAGACATAATTTAATCAAGACCTGTGATACATAATAGCCACACATCAGAAAAATGTCAGAAGCTCCTTTGATATAAACAAACAACTGTTTTGCCTGTGTCTTGAAAGAATAAGAACACGGTATGCAGGGATCTCAGACTATTCAAATTCTTCAAATTCATCTCTAATTGTAGGGAAGAAATTGTATCTCCCATATGTTGTTCTTGTGAGTTAATGGCTCTAAGACAGTTTTACTTCTTCTCATATTAAACATGACTTATCTGAATCCATTGACAATCTGCTGTTTAGCTGTGAGTGTTTGATAAGAGAGTGATACAGTCATAACAAGTAGCAAATTATGAATGTGGAACTACTAATTACAGAACCCCTTGCAATTAAGCATCCAAGCAAATTAGTCAGGGGGATGTTAACAACATGTAAGGTCAAGGATAACTCAATTAAAGAGGAGATAATTTTCTCAAGTGGGAATGTCACATTATTGTAAAGTAATAGTATCGATATATGTGTGTTTTGGGGGGGGGGATATTCCACCATTTGTCACATGGTAAAAATCTGTTCTTAATTTTCAGTCAATGGTCCTTCTGCTTCATAGCCAACGGCAGTATATCTTCGAATATGATTTGTTGGATCGGCTTTCTGCTGTCACCATGCCCAGTGTCGCTCGGCACACCATGCAGACGATCCGCTCCATTGGCTATTACCGGAATATATACAACCCCCCAGAAAGCAATGCTTCTGTCATCATGGACTACAATGAGGAAGGGCAGCTCCTGCAAACGGCTTTCCTGGGAACAAGCCGAAGAGTTTTATTCAAGTACAGGCGGCAGACCAAGCTCTCAGAAATTCTATATGATAGTACAAGAGTTAGTTTCACTTACGATGAGACAGCCGGAGTCCTGAAAACAGTGAACCTCCAAAGCGAAGGTTTTATCTGCACCATTAGATACAGGCAGATTGGCCCACTGATTGACAGGCAGATCTTTCGCTTCAGTGAAGATGGAATGGTAAACGCCCGATTTGACTACAGCTATGACAATAGCTTCAGAGTGACTAGCATGCAAGGTGTCATCAATGAGACCCCATTGCCTATTGATCTCTACCAGTTTGATGACATCTCTGGCAAAGTTGAACAGTTTGGAAAATTCGGAGTTATATATTATGATATTAACCAGATCATCTCAACAGCTGTAATGACCTACACCAAGCACTTTGATGCACATGGCCGCATCAAGGAAATCCAGTATGAAATATTTCGGTCATTAATGTATTGGATTACAATTCAGTACGATAATATGGGACGAGTGACAAAAAGAGAAATTAAGATTGGGCCGTTTGCCAACACCACAAAATATGCTTATGAATATGATGTAGATGGTCAGCTCCAGACAGTTTATCTGAATGAAAAAATAATGTGGCGATACAATTATGACCTGAATGGCAACCTCCATCTGCTCAACCCCAGCAGCAGTGCCCGTTTGACGCCACTTCGCTATGACCTGCGAGACAGAATAACTCGACTAGGTGATGTTCAGTACCGATTAGACGAAGATGGATTTCTGCGTCAGAGAGGTACTGAAATCTTTGAATACAGTTCAAAGGGCCTTCTTACTCGAGTATATAGCAAAGGCAGTGGGTGGACAGTGATTTACCGTTACGATGGACTTGGACGGCGAGTTTCCAGTAAAACCAGCCTTGGACAGCATCTCCAGTTTTTTTATGCAGACCTCACTTACCCAACCAGGATAACTCATGTATACAACCACTCAAGTTCTGAAATCACATCTCTTTACTATGACCTGCAAGGACACCTTTTTGCCATGGAAATTAGCAGTGGAGATGAATTCTATATTGCATCAGACAATACAGGGACACCACTGGCTGTATTCAGTAGCAATGGTCTCATGCTTAAACAAATTCAATACACTGCTTATGGAGAGATCTATTTCGATTCTAACCTTGACTTCCAGCTGGTAATCGGATTCCACGGAGGTTTATATGACCCACTGACCAAGCTAGTCCACTTCGGAGAAAGAGATTACGACATACTGGCAGGCCGGTGGACAACACCTGATATTGAAATCTGGAAGAGAACTGGGAAGGATCCAGCTCCTTTTAATTTGTACATGTTTAGAAATAACAACCCAGCCAGTAAAATACACGATGTGGAAGATTATATCACAGGTAAAAGGAGGTTACTGACAAGGCAAGACTTGTCGCTGACTTGTTCAGTAGTTTACCTTTCTGTGTTCTCATAATCTGGAACCTGACTATCTGGGTTACAGGCTGGGAATGCTGTCTAGGTAAGGTTAGTAAAGAAATTCTCAGGAAAAAAGAATTGTTCAGAAAAGTACCTGCTGTTTAGAAGCAGATCAGCAAAGTGATTTTTGGCTTGGGAGTGTTGGACTGCAATTCACAAGTTTGGTGAAGTACCTAAATGTGTCCTATTCGGAAAAGTTCTCCATGAGGAAGCATTAAGCACTTAACATTGCAAACATACTCATCAGCAACAGTGAAACAGCAAATGGGAGATCTTGAAAGTATCTCATCTAGCTTTAGATACTGATTTAGGCACCTGCATAAGAAAGGTTACTAGCTTTCAGATTTAGGTAACTAAACCTAATCCTTGTGCCCTACACAGTCCTTATAGTGCTGTAGTATTAGGCTGGTGATCTAAAAAGATAATTTAAGGCGTCTCAGTATACAGAGGGATCAGGTTTTCCAAACTACATTTTGAGGTACTACTGGAATACACCTCTTCCTGCCACCGACTGAACTGAAACACACGGTGCCTCAGCAAAAGATCTCAGTGCATCAGGAAAGGAAAGAGGAGCCATAAGTTATCTTTCCAATACTGTTATGCATTACTAAGTACTCTTATAATGAGAAAGATAGACATCTTGAGCAAATACAAGAGTAAGAATCCCTTAAGATGATTCATCTAAACCTACTTACATGTGGATTAGAGTCAGTGTTCCTCATGACTCTGGGCTACTGAGCAGTAGGGAAAAAAAAAGATAAAGACAGGAGGGTGTGAGACTGTAAAGCAGTAACGGCAGGGTTTTTCTGTGTCCAGTTTAAGTCATTAACATGGCAGAAAATACTCACTGGAAAGTTGGCAGATACTTGCCAGGGTAGGTTTTTGCAAGGCTGCTAAAGGAAATTGTCTAAGAAAGAGAAGTTCACTAAACTCCGGGCCACCACAAAGTAATAAGTACACAGCCAGGAGCAGGGAAAGAGGAGGAGACTAGAGAAAAAGAAGTGTGGGTATCTCTTTTGGCAACAAAAAGCTGCTAAAGTGCCACTTCTTGTAAACTAAGTTCTTAGCAAACCTCCATGTTATTTGTGGGTCTAGAGCTAGCAATGTGTAGTGATTGCCATTATTCTACATACACAAAATATCCAACTTCAGGTCACCAGAAATTTCTGGGGGGAAAAAAAGTGCATGGCTTAGATATATTTGAATTTTCATACTGGAACAGATGTAAATTATCTAAACTACTTTACACAGACAGTGCCATACTACAGGAGAGGCTCAGCCCCACTTTGGAGTTGTGAGACTAAAACTCAGAAAAGTGAAGTGGGTTTGCATTCATTTAACAAGCAGCAGCTATTAGCGGGGGTGCTAACAGGCTGCCTGGGAGCAAGGATAATAATGGACCTTTGAATCTGTCCTCTTCTAGCAGCCTGTGCCGTAGGGGATGCAGTTGCAATCACATTTTTGGTGGCATTGAAAATGATGCACTTAGTTCAAAGTTTGCCCTCAAAATACAGTTGTAGTTCTTTTTTTTTAATATCTTTGATGTATGGAATACATGGATACACACTGCTCTTAGAAGGTTATCATTTCCATTACTAATTTGGCTGACTGGCAGTTGTATATGCAGAGCTTCATGAGGTGAATCATTTATCTGGAAAAGTTAACATTTATTTCAAGGTAAATACTTTAGTAACATTTGGAAAAATTTGGTTCCTTGCTTCACTTACTTGGGATTTTCTTAAATGAAAAAACTTTGCAAGGAGCACTCTGCCAACTTCTGCTAAGCTTAGTGTTTGTGAAAGATGGCAGAGCACCTATTCTTGTCCAACAGTTGTTAACTAAATAAGTGTTGGCATCCCTAATTTATTTCTTTTTAACAGAACATAAAATGTACCAGAAATAACGTTATCCAGTGCTAATTTATTATCCTGTCTGCTCACTGATGCGAGTGTAATCCATTTTGTAAGTTTTTTATTTCATCAGTCAAACTTCATCTTGAAGAGGGGGAGATTTCTTTTGAGTCAACACCAAGTCATTTAAAAGGTAATTGACTGTGTAGGTGTTATTTCAGGGGTAGTTTGAAGACAGTACAAGAGCATGTGTGTAACAGAAGGTCAGGATGTGCTCTGCAGTACTTTTTCTTTCTTGTTTTGTTTTAAAGTATTGATGTGGCATAAAGTGTGTTCAGCCTGACCATAAAACCCCAATTAGTTTAGGCTGTAGTAGAAAGAAATCTCCCTTTCATTGTGCTCTTACAGTTGTTCTGGAAGTCACTGAGGGCTTCAGAACTGTTGAACCCTGCAATGCCTTTCAAAGGAGCACAGTACAACTCTTACATAGAACAAAAGTTTTCTTGTAAGTTTAGAATGTCACATTTTCTTTTTAGGCTTAGCTGCAGCACAAATCTAAATGCATACAGATCAAAATGAAGGCTGTTCAGTAATTCTCATGTTACAGAAGGAAGTCAGCTATGCCAAAAGCTATTGTATGTAAAACTGGTATGATCACAAAATATAGAACAATTCTTAAAAGAGCAGAAATTAATGATCCTGGGAGCTACCAGCCTGTCATCCTCACCTCTGTGCTTGGGAAGATTATGAAGTGTATTCTCCTAGAAGCTATGCTGAGACACATGGAAGACAGGGTGGTGAGAGAAGCCAGCCAGCATGGCTTCACTAAGGGCATGTCCTTCCTAAACAATCTAGTGTCCTTCTGTGTTGGAGTCCCTACATTGGTAAAGAAGGGAAGAGCTAAAAATGTCATCTGTCTGGACTTCTGTGAGGCCCTTGAAATGGTCCCCCCACAACATCCTTTTCTCTGAATTGAAAAGATAGGGGTTTGATGGGTGAAGTGTTTGTTGAATGAGGAATTGTTTGGATAATCACATCCAAAAGTGTAGTGGTCAACAATGTCCAGAGATCAGTGATGAGTGGTGTCCCTCAGGGTTCCATGCCACTGCTGTTTAACATCTTCTTCAGAAACACAGTGGAATCAAGTATGCACTTGACACCAAGCTGAGTGGTGCAGTTGACACACCTGAAGGATGGTATATCATCCAGAGGGACCTGGTCAAACTTGAGGCTGTGTAAACTTCATAAGGTTCAACAAAGCTAAGTGCAAGGTCCTACACCTGTGTCAGGGCGATCCCTGCTATCAATACAGGCTGGGTAATGAAGGAATTGAGAGCAGCCTTGCAGAGAAGGACTTAGTGGTACTGGATGAACAGGTGGCATGAGCCAGCAATGTACACTCACAGTCCAGAAGGAAACCATATCCTGGGCTGTATCAAAGGAAGCATGGACAGCAAGCTGAGGGAGGTGATTATCCCCCTTTCCTCTGATGAGACACGACATGGAGTACTGCATCCACCTCAGGTTGTCAACACTAGAAAGATCTGGACCCACTGGAGCAGAGTCCAAGGGAGCACCCCAAAAAATCAGAGGGCTGGAACACCTTCCCCATGAGGACAGGCTGAGAGTGTTGGGCTTGCTCATCCTGGAGAAGAGAAGGCTCCAGGAAAACCTTTTACTGTAGTCTTTCAGTACTTAAAGGGAATATAAGAAAGTATAAGAAAGATGGGAACAGTCTTTTTAAGCAAGGCCTGTTGTGACAAGACATGGGGTGATGGTTTTAAATTGAAAGAGAGTAGATTTAGACTAGAAGTAAAGAAGAAATGCTTCAACAATGAAGTGATGAAATACTGGGGCAGGTTGCCCAGAGAGGTGGTAGGTGCCCCATCCCTGAAAACACTAAAGGCCAGGTTGGATGGGCTCTGAGCAACCTGATCTAGTTACAGATATCCCTCATAACTGCAGGGAGGTTGGACAAGGTGACCTTTAAAGGTCCTTTCCAACCCAAAGCAGTCTATGATTCTGTGATTCTAATCTTTTTCTCTCTCTTTTTTTTTTTTCTCAATAATTCTCTTTCAGATGTTAACAGCTGGCTGGTGACATTTGGCTTTCATCTGCACAATGCCATTCCTGGTTTCCCTGTTCCAAAATTTGATTTAACAGAACCTTCTTATGAACTCGTGAAGAGCCAGCAATGGGAGGACATACCAGTAAGAAACAAAATTAAGCATACAAACTGAATAAGAAACATACAAATAGAACAAGACAAAATGTTCCCTTCTATTCCTGACATGGTTCTTGCTAAGTTAAATCTGAACAGTGCTTTTCAAACCTCTACTTTTTATCTACTTTCAAAAGAATTCCAGAAATTACAGGTTTTTATAAGTTAGGTATCATTTTAAGTAAGCTTTTGTTTGCTTTGAGTAATAATAACATGCAGAAAGACAACAATCAATGTAAAGAAGTTTAAGACCCTTTAAGGGTGGCTAAGTTTTGTAGCAGAAACTACAGAGATACAACTGGTACTAACACTCTGCCTGAAGGCAGAAATTGAACACTGTAGTAAAAAATGGACTGTGAAATAAACAGAAGAACAGGTGATATAAATTATGCATACCAGGCACCACTACAATTTTACTTCTCTTTAATATTAACCATGTTTTATATGTAAAGATAAAATATTGAAAATGAAATTACCTGAGGTAAAACCCATTGTATTACATAAAAAAACCAAAACTCCAAGACCTTATGAAATTCTTTTGGAGGAAAAAAAAATTAACTTCAGTCCTGAAAACCTGCTACAGTTTGAAATTATGGAAGAAATAAATATGGAAAAAAAAGCTAAATATGTTATTTTAAAATCTAAATCTGCTAATATTTAAAATCTAAATCTGCTATTTTTAGAAAATTATATTTACAAATTAAAATTCTCATAGCTCAAAACCCTATGCCCTCAAAATCCTACAGTTCTCAGTCAAGAAGGAAGTGTCACGAGACAGTGAAACAGTTAATTCCATTGTGAGCATTCAAAACCAGATCTCTTTACAGGAATCATGGTAGGGAACATTGCAAGATTAAAAGAAAGTATGTTGTGACATTCACAAATCAGACAACCTAATTTAGACAATCATTAGAAGGGTGGCCCAGCAGAAAGCAGCATATGGAAGCTGGTTTTGTATGCGTGAAGTGACCTACTGTCTATATATTTTCAAAAGCCAGAGACTGAGTATCCGGAAAAGACCTTAGATCAGGGTGTAAGAACAGGCTGAATTAAGGTTGTAGGAGTCTGACTTGTGCTTGGTTACTCAGAAATTTGGGAAAACTAAACAGGCATTTGCCTCACTTCTCAACAGTTAAATGGGTTAAAGAGTATTTTGCTGAAGGGAAAGCGGTCAGCTGGAAGATGATAAACTGCATCACCTGCAGAAACTGAGTATTCCTTTACAGAAGTGCAGCTGAATCTTTCAGTTCCTTCTGAAACAACTGCTAGGACAGCTATCTGCTTCCCACCTCCATTACTACTAAGCTCATTCACAGTTTGTAGCTGTTAAGACCAAGGATTATATAGAGATGTGCCCATTCTGCACACAGAGTCTCAACCCAACCACAGATAACCCCATGATGTGAGCAGCTTTGCTATTTTAGCTGCACTTAGCTAGCTATTCCTGCTCTTCTGGCTAACACAGCAGTTCTGCTGGCAGGTCACATTCCACATTCCTCTCTTTTTACCAAGAGTGATTCTGGCGTAGTGGGCTACATATTGCCCGTAGTATCAAAATAACAGATTATCCTATCCTAACTTTTCCATCTTGTGCTTTTGTACCTCAAAACTGCACCTCTTAATTCCTCCCTGTAACAGCACACCTACCTTTTTCAACAGGAGCACCCCACAAAATACCAAGCAAGCTTATTTTAGATTTATATGTTCCTTCTTTTCATTCATTGCCCTTGTCTTTGCTAGTGGTTAACAAAGCTCATTTATTCAGACCTGCACTCATCTGAAGTTCTGAGGGGAGAAGCTGCTCCTCACTTTTAAGCACCATTCCTGTACTTGTGGTGAAATCATAGAATCATAGAATCATAGAATGGTTTAGGTTGGAAGGGACCTCAAGGAAGATTATGCAACTGAACTGGCCACAGCCTTTTCACACATCCCCTATTGTCAGTTTCTGCAGGTATTTGCAAGAAGGGGCATCAGTGCCTAGTGTTCTACCTCACTGCTCTGTACCATTTGCTTCTTTCTCTTTTACTCTAAGGACTGTCATTACAGTTTCGTTCTGCTTTCCCTTAGTAGCTTGAGAGGCCCCCTGCAGTTTGGTCTCACATTGCAGCTACCCAAGAGACTTCTCTCCAGAATCACCATAAAGGTCTTGTTCCTATTCTAAAGCACAGTTTTGTGACCTGCAAAAATACCAGTTTGGACAGACTCATGGTAGACAGGGCTCATAGCTGAACAAGCTCAGAGGATGAGATGACACAGTAGTAAGACAGCTTACCCATACTATTATTAGTGTTGTCTGTCCTGTGCAGCCCAGTAAGTAGCCTCTGAAGTTAAATCTTATTTTGCACAGGTTCTCAGGGAGACAAAGAGAAAAAGCAGTTAACATTATCAAACAAAATATCCTTGTAACTCAGCAGAACAAGCAGTATGTAGATTTAATTAACTCATTGGCACTGTTGGTTGTGGCATATCCCGTTGTCATCCACGGGCAGCACACCAAGAAAGCCTGGCTGTTTGGCATCTAGAGGGCTGCAGATGGTTGGAAAAACTTCTGTCTGTTCTTGTTTACAGCCAATTTCTGGAGTGCAACAACAAGTGGCGAGACAAGCAAAGGCTTTCCTTTCCCTGGGAAAGATGGCAGAAGTGCAGGTCAGCAGGAGGAAATCCAGTGGAGAGAAGTCATGGCTGTGGTTTGCTACAGTGAAGTCTCTGATTGGGAAAGGGGTGATGCTGGCTGTCAATCAAGGCAAAGTGCAAACAAATGTGCTCAACATTGCAAATGAGGACTGCATCAAAGTGGCAGCTGTTCTAAACAATGCCTACTACCTAGAAAACTTGCATTTCACCATCGAGGGGAAAGACACGCACTATTTTATCAAGACCACTTCCCCCGAGAGTGATCTGGGAACACTGAGGCTGACAAGTGGGCGGAAGGCCCTGGAGAATGGCATCAATGTCACTGTTTCCCAGTCCACGACTGTGGTAAATGGCAGGACTCGTAGGTTTGCTGATGTTGAAATGCAGTATGGTGCTCTAGCGCTTCATGTCCGCTATGGCATGACGCTTGATGAGGAGAAGGCCCGAATACTGGAGCAAGCCAGGCAAAGAGCTCTTTCCAGTGCCTGGGCCAGAGAACAACAGAGAGTAAGAGATGGAGAGGAAGGTGCCAGGTTGTGGACAGAAGGAGAAAAGAGGCAGTTGCTCAGTGCTGGAAAGGTACAAGGATACGATGGGTACTATGTACTCTCTGTGGAGCAATATCCAGAATTAGCAGACAGCGCTAACAATATACAGTTCCTCAGACAAAGTGAGATAGGAAAGAGGTAACACACTGGCTTAGCTCAGGCTGCCAAAGAGACTGTGTACCAGTGTCTTCTGAACAGGAGACTAAACTGTTTTGCTGCATTACTACTTGAGCCTAAGCTTACATCTTTGCTCAGATTTTTTTCTGTAGCACAATCCAAACAGACTCTGCAACAACAAGAGCGCCTTCCAGAAGAATGATACTGCTAATGACAAAACTTTTTTTTTCTCAATGACCTTAAAGGTGATCTGCTTTAAAGAATATGTTTACATATGCATATCGCTGCACTCAAGTTGGACTGAAAAGTATTTAAAAAAAAATAAAAAAGGAAGAAAAAAAGGCCTACAGATTTTCCAACAGGCTCTCTGTTCCTTTGAGGCACTGTAGTTAATTAAGATACAGACCCATACAGTGTTCCCAAATATTACTGAATTGTCGACCTTTGCTTACCAGAAGTAGTCTCTCCCTTTCTCTTTCTCCTTTTCTCTCTCTTTCTCACTGCATAGGATGTGGTATATATCTGTTAATTTTAAAATGTGGGGCAAAAATTACTGTTTATAGACAACCCAACTGCTTTAAACTGTGCTGCTTTCTAAAAGGACATTGGCACAAGTGACTTACTTATGCTACCATGGGAATAATGGATTTTCAAATGCTAACATGGTTTGCCTTGGGGGGAAAATGGCAAGTAGAATCCTTGTTGCAGATAAGCAAAGGAAACCCTGATTTTTTTGTAAATTATGTGAGACAAGTTGTTTATGGATTTTTATATGAATTACAATTTACTGTACATCAAATATTAGTCTCAGAGGAGTTAATTTATGTAAAGTGTTTAAAAAAGTTTATACTTAAAAATAAAATGATAAAAACATGTGCTGTGTGTGATTTTTTTAAAGAAAAGGGAATTGCACCTTTTATGTTATAGCTGTACAGTATAAAGGATTATATTGTAGAGATATAACAGTGATGACTAATGTCCAAAAGTGTTAATATTTTTGTATTAGGTTTCAAGCTGTGCATCTATCACTTTGCTGATAGAATGGGACACTCCAAAGTGGCTGGCTGAACCAGACCGCAGCTCCTTCCCTCCCTGTACCTTTCCTGTCACCCAGGCCAGTGCCACTTCATCAGTCATTGTTAGAAGGCACAGTAACCAAATAAGTCTCATTTATTATGATGGAAGACTTTAATAGGTTGGGTTTTCCTTGTCTTTTTCCAGCCCTAATGTAATAAATGGACATTTATTCATACCAGGTGGGGTTTCTGTTGTTTTTTTAGAAGCTTTGTTTCACAATGGAGAGAATAGTGTCTCAGGTGCTTGGCAAATTGTATGTAGAAGAAGAAGAAGATATCATGTAGCTTCATCCAGTTATGTCAACTTTGTCTTCTGTATAATACAGCTCTTTTAGATGTTAATAACTCCAGATAGAAGAAGCATACCTCTGACCGGATGCTACAGAATTGCTCTTTAGGCAGGCAGGCTATTGAGTAGGTTCATCTCCTGGCCATCAGCTGGCAGATCAAATCCCAGTACTGTGAACACTAAACCTAGGGATGGAGAGGAAAGTCCAGTTCTAGTGCCTAGTCTGCATCTCCACACCACTGCATAGATTTGGCATGCTCTGCTCCAAGGCTCAGTATATTTGCTGCAGGACAGAACTGAAGTGTGCAGCTGGTTCCTTATAGGAAGCCTGTGGTGGCATCTATGGCATCTGTTTTACATCTTGGCTGAAACCATTCTTAGAGCTTTACTCTGATGAGCACTAAATTCAGCCACAAAAATAAATATTTTTAAGATGAGACAAAATTGGGTTTTTTTGATGTTCGTTGAAATATACACAGTATTTCTATCCATGTATTATAATGACAAAACATAGTAAGTGAACGTGTCTTAACTATGAATGGTTCAAGTGGATGTAATAAAAATAGTTTTCTAACTGCTTTGTATTCTGAGAGTCTATGGTATTACATACTCTAAATTGCACATTAGGATTGTTTGATAAACAGATCTGAACTTCTCCCAGCCAAGTCGCTACCGAATCTACAGTACCAGTGCTTTTACTGTATGTGTGTATTTGGTAGAGCATACAAGAACTAATTACACATATAACGAATGCTAATCATCTATTAGAATGAAAGCACAGATTAGTTGTTAGTATTTTTACCCTTGAAGTCTTGAGGGCCCTAAATTTAGAGAAGATGGTATGTCAGACCCCAGAGGCGTGTCACTGATCTACGTATTCTTTTTGAAGATGTGAAATGCTAGGTGTTTGCAGTTCTGTTGGGTGGCTCTTCCACAGCACTGTATTTAGCATGCTGTTAAGTGCTCTCTGTCGAAATAGGCTCATATCCTAAATTATGTCAAATGTTTCTGTTCTGTTTGAATATTAAAAGCTTGTATAACATGTCAACAATGAAATATATCTTCTACTTGATGCGTACCAGTTCCTTCTCCTTTGTTCTGGCACCAATAAACAACAAATTATAGTATCTGTTGGTGATCATTTTAGCTAAAGTCAAATCAAGCCAATTAGTGGCCTTGTTAGTAGGTATAATGAGCCTGTTTCTTGCTAAAAAAGACTTGTGATCTGGACATGCTCCTGCAGGAAATAGTGACCTTGGGGAATAGATAAACAAAAGATCTTTTTAAAGAAAAAAATATGCATAATTAAAAGAAGCATATTACAAAAATTCAAAAAAAATAAAGGATATTCTAAGTATTTTGGGCAATGCCAGTCAAAATGCTATCCTGATATTTTGAGATGTATATTTCGTCTGATTTGTATTGTTCTTTTAATTTGCCTTCTTAACTTTATATGTGTCCTGAATTTTCCACAAATTGATAACTATAGATTGCATCTAGGCTTTCCAATAAAAGCCAACCCAATGTGTGTGCTTGTGTGTTTATATTTGTTTTTTAAATATTTATGTCAGATTTCTGCATCTGTGCTGTTGCTTGTTGCAGCAGAAGCAGCAAACCAATCCAGCTGCACTGGTATTGATTCATCATCTGCATCACAGCTGGCGGTACTGTTTTTTGACTCTGTCCAATGGCCTCCTCTGCTAACTGGTCAAAGTGAATTACTCCATGGGATCTCTCAGGTGGCCTACTTTAGAGAAACCATCATACTTCACAAAGTCAAATCTTCTCTAGATAAAGCTAAAGTGCAACAACAACCAAAAAAAAAAATCGCTTATAACTGTTTTCTGTCATATCTTACTGAGAAAAAAATACCAAAGTAAGTACTTGATTCTCAATAATTAGGTTGGCACTGGTGGTTACATATATACACAGAAGAGATCCTTCAGTCTGCATTTAGACCCACTTCACAGAAACTGCTGACTTCAGCACTGCTATACGTCAAGAGACTGTTTTGATTTTAGTTGGAACAGGCAGACTTCATCACACTTACTTTGTAGTGACAACCTTGAGTTGATAACATGTTGATCCAGCATGAATCAGGTCACTCTGCTTAGCTTACTGTGGCCTCATTTTGGTTTGTTTTTTGTTTTTTTTTTAAAGAAAGCCATAAGAGCACTTTGTATGTTCACACTTGGGAGGTGAGAAATTTGCATTTGACAAGGGAAAAAAATGCTAGTTAGCACTGCCACTCTTCAGAGGCATTTTTAAAGCAATAGCTGAAAGACCGTAAAAGAAAAAAATACTCCATAAAATAACAGTTTAACATTATTGTCTACAAAAGAATAGGCTGAATTTGCAGAGACTCTGAAATGACAAAATGCTTTCATTGTTTTCAGGGGAAAAAAATAAAGATCTCCTAAAAGTGTTAATACCTTGGTTTACTGCTAACTCCAAAATGGCAAGTTACAACTACACATATGGCCAGCTCGAGGACCCTTTGGAAAAAGAGGAAGCGACCAGTGTGTTAGTCTTTGGGGATGGCAAATGCAAAGCAAAGACACTTGGTAGAAAACAGCTTCTAATAAGCTGCTTATTTGGCACTTACTAGAAGCTGCCAGGGTTAAAATTAAGGAAAAGTAGAGAGCATCACATAGCATAAACTGAACAGCACAGTGAAATGATACCTTTACCTGCAAAGCCACATCTAAACAGACCGGGCTGATCAGCTTCTCGTCTATAGCCAATTAGTGCTACAGACTAAATACTCAATGCTTATAAAATTAAATTGATCTTCAACTGCACACACAAGTTGTTGGTGCTCAATGATCCAAAAAGAAAAGCCAAAATCAAAACCAGATAATTGATGGGTAGGTGCCAATTCCCCACCTCCGGGAAAAAGGAACACAGTCTATAGCTGTCATGCTGAGGGACACAGCTTTCCTCTTGCCTTTAGCTTTGTGGCAGAGTGACCACATGAGGCAAATTTAACTCTTTGAGTTCCTAGGCTAGATCTATTTTTTTAATTCAAAATACAAAGTCCCATGCTTCCCCCTCATGTCCATTTTCCAACAGGAATAATGTAATTAAGGATGCCAGTACTTAATAAAGTGCATCACCAGAAGCTGAAAAATTGCAGCTTATTTTTCCATCCCTCCCAGAAACCTGACTTTTTGTTGCAGAATGTCTTTGGCTTTCATGGGTGAGAAAATGGTGGCAATTTTTGTTTCTCATGCCAGCTCCTAACAAAATATTGGCTGTTGCAACTGGCACTGTGAGGGTGACGGAGAACCATGAACATGGCTGTCTGATGCTCAGGCACAGTCTGCACTGTTGGGAATGGCAGGGAGGGAGAGGGAAAGGGAGGTTGGCTGCCATTAGGTGGTCTAAAAGGCAATAGTGAGAGCAAAGACATAGTACCACACACCTACTAGCCTGAGGATTATCTGGCCTGATTTCTAGCATCCCAAATACATGCAGCACTGAGCTGTGCAAGGATGGCATAGAATGCATCCCTAATTAAATAAATACATGATGAATATTGGTCCCTACTTCTAAACAACACAAGCTAAATAGCAACACCATCCCTTAAGTACATAAGAGTCTTAACATGCAATTTGGAAGGTGAAAAGCAAGAATAACTAACATGGCAGCTCATTACAGTGCCCTGTTTTCACAAAACCTACTTTATTGCATTTAGCACTTCTGCAGGTAAACTCTCTTGCTGTTAATTACTTTAACTTGCTAGGTAAATTGAGTAAACCTTTTAATTTACTAAGTTAAAATTCTGTCATTGAGGAATATAAATTTCTAGAGATGCATGATTTTTTTCCCCATTATAAACTAAGTCAAAGCTCATAGTAACATAATTACGCAGCTTAGAGTTAATGGTTCCCAAAAAGCTGTCTTAATAAACCCTTTAGGGATTCAAGAGGAAAAAAAGGGAGGAAACTCAGAAACTAAGAACAAGGCTGGAAGGCGACAACATGTTTCAACTGGCTCTAGTTACTCAATCACACTTAAGCTGTCTGAGACAGCAGGGTGAGTGCCATGCATTACAGAGGCACAGGGGAAATTGTTCTCCTAACAGAAAGAAGTATTTTCACATTCCAAGCCCAGGAATCATTTTAAAAGTCAAATGACAGGAATGGCTATCTGATGAACCAATAAACCCTACATCAATTAAACACACACACACACAAAAAAAAACAAAAAAGCAAAACCCCAGCTAGTATGGTGAACTTGAATCTGAGAGTACATATAGGCATGTGATCCTGTAGGAAAGTCCACCCAGTGTTTGATGACAAGAACTACTGAGGAAAAAAACCGAACTGGGGAGGCTGGGGGATATGTACAAGACCATAATACTAGGACCAGGTTCCAGTCACCATTTCCCACACTGATGGAGAAGAGTATATTTAAAAAAAAAAAAAAAAAAATTGGTGAGACCAACAATTTGCACATGACAAAAACTGATGGAGTGGCAAATAATAGCTAGGACAGAGCAGTCACACAGAACAATATGTATCACTCGCTGAAGTGAGCCCATTCAGACAAAATGCATTTTAATACAGGCAACTTCAGAAGTAAAATATCTCAGAATAAGAAATGCAAATCTTGCCATGAAAGGTATGCAGCCGCCTACAAGAAAGCAGTGACTGGAAAGAATGAGCAGTGCATAATAGATAAATAACTCATTGTGAGATTCCAGTACAATGGTGGTGGCAATGAAGAGCTCACAGGGATGGAAAAGCTTAATGGGATTACTGGCTTTGTTAAACAAGGGAAATAGGAAGGCAATGTTATCTCTGCATATGGCACCAGCAATGCTATTTTTGCATACAGTACTGGAGCATGCATCTTGAAGACAAAACTACAGAGAGAGAGAGAGCTCACAAGGAGACATGACGCATAAATTTGAGGCTTGGCAACAAAAACGGTCTTGCACAGCCAGATTTAAACAGCTGACACACACACAAAAAAAAAAAGGGCCCAAAACAAAACCGGCAAGGGGTACTGTGACAATAGACTCTAAGTTCCTTCCTTGAACAAAACACATGGTAGTAAAGTGCTTCTAAACAGGGGAGGAAGGAAGAGATGGTACAAATTCTATTCCGATAAAATTCACATTAGGACTTGGATATGTAAAGCTGGGGGGGTGGGGAGCTCTGCTTCATGACCACTAGAACAAACTTCAATAGTTTCTAGAAGCTTTTTGTCGAAACAGGTGCATATTGAAGTCACATGCTTTGCAGGCTAGTGATGGAAGTTTAAACCAGGTGATGCCAATATCCATTTAGCTCCACAGGAGCCATTAAAGTGAAACCTTTGTAACGCTCTCTGGTAAACTCAAAGCTAGAGGCTTTATCTTCCCCTTATCCTCTTCCCTTTTCCAACCCTGAAATACCAACATAAATGTGCCACACTGAAGCCAACAAATAGTAAAGAAGTCTCGAAGTTTTAAGAAGACAGTGCAAGGCTGCAGCATTTTAAAAACACCCCTTCGTTTCCAGAGCAGAGTCGTTATTCTATTACTTTGTTTTAATAATCATCTGCTACAAAAACTAAAATAAACCTCCTTAATCTGTTACATTTCCTTCACGAGCACAGTAGGAGCCCATATGCCTGCACGTTTATGTCACCAAGGCATCCAGCAGCAAATGTTTAAGTTACAAAAAAATAAAACAATAAAACGTTGTGCGTGTCAGCAGTGCTGCACATTGCCCTCAATTACCGACTCTCCCTTCCCAAACGTGTCCTGCTCTGTCAGCTGCGGTGAAGGTGGGACAGTACCAGTCATCACTCGCTGCAGAGTGCAGGGCAGGCCGCTGAGCTACCACCAGAATCGCCACGCTACCTTTCCCCTTAGGGGAAAGAAAAACTGCTTCCTACCGGGTCCTCCCCCACCTCACAAGAAAGCTCAGACGTAAGGGACGAGATTAAAGGGGGCTCCCCGCCGTATGCCTGGGCCGTTGCGTGCCCAGGCACAGCAGCTCCATGCGGTATCCACCCAAGACGAACAGAGGCTCCACTAAGTGCTTGGCCCCGTGCCGTTAGCAAGGCTGCGCACGCCTCCCGAATTCCCAAAGGCGGCAGCCCGGCCTCGGGCAGGGGTACAAGGCCGCTCACCCTCCGCCTTCCACAGCTGCCCTACCTTCTTGGGCCCCGGGGGCCGCTCACCCTGCGCCTTCCACAGGTGTCCTACCTTCTTCTGTCCCTACCGCCGGCCGCGGGGCCGCTCATCCTGCGTCTTCCGCAGCTACCGTGCCTTCCCCAGCCCCGGGGGCCGCTCACCCTGCGTCTTCCACAGGTGTCCTGACTTCCCCGGCCCCTGGGGGTCCCTCATCCTGCGCCTTCCACAGCTGCTCTCCCTCGCGGCAGGCGGTGGCAGTAGGCGGCCTCGCGCGCCCCCTGGCGGACAGGGTAGGGCCGTCCGCTGCCCTGTCGGTTTGGCAGCTCGGCTGCCATTTTACCGCCTCGGTGATCCCTGCCTGGTTCTGGGGGCAGCGGGCTGTTACTCCTGCTCCACGGTGCAATTCGCTGAGGCAAGGTTCTAGCAAAAAAAAATTAATAAGAATATGAGCTTTAAGATGCCACATTCCCCTAGAGCAACATCTCATGTGCCCCTGCAGAATAGCACCTGGCTAACCCAAGCTGGCCAGGCAGCCTGACACATCTTACTGGGCCAAATGGCACCGGCTGCTCCCTCTCCTTTCTCCATGTTATGCACCATACCCACAGCCCTGGAGAGGATGTAGCAGGTGCTCCAGAAAGGCAGTGCTGCTTGTGGGACCCAGCATGATGGCTACCTGCAATCCAGGGATGCTGCCCCGTCCTTGCCCCAGCCTCTGCTGCATTGCTCAACTACAATGGCAAGTCCTGGCCTGTCAGCCTAAAATGGAGCCCTTCCATTGGCAGCTCAGTCCAACTCACACCTGAGTCTGAGTAGCTGCACTGACACTGACCAGTTGTAAGTGCAATCCAAGGGTCCTATCTTGACTGCTCATATGTGCACATAGTAAAATACACAGAGCTTTTTGTTTATAATGGCACAAGAGCTATTTAGAGATGGCTTTCATCTGTAGCGAGTGAAATGCAGCAGCACAGAGATCAATTGCTTCAAACAAATAGTAGCCTGTTTCCCAGCCTAGCTGAATGGGACATGCTTTGACTGGACGCAGCCTGAGGGTAGCTGGTGGCTGGCCATGGCCATGGGCACTGCCACAGCCTAATACCAGTGCTGGGCCAATAGCTCAACCAGCTACTGCAGGGCAGCAGCTGCCTGGGCTGGAGAGGCAGAGGGGAAGGGTTGCTCTGGTATTGTGCAGCAAAGAGTGTGTGTGTGCGTGCCTTCAGAGTTAATTTGTAATTTTTGCTCCTCAGTAAATCAAGGCTATAAATCCTGCTCCTCAGGAGGAAAGCAGAAGGCCAGGAACCGCATGGAGTAAAGAACAGGGCTGTTTTTCTTTTCAGTGCCAAGAGCACATCAGTGACATTCAGCGCTGTGCTGGGTCAGGCCTTCACCCTCTGCTAAGTTAATACCAACAACTCCTTCATCTAAAGGGCAGACAGTAACAGTGGGGTCCCTCTTGCACTTTTCTGCCTTTCTTTCGTCCTGTTGCAATAGCCTCTAAAGGAGCTGCACTAATTAGTTGCTATTATACTTCTTGGGTGGCTGGAAGAACACACTGCCTCTGACCTCATGCTTTACAATGTACCTTAACAGCTTATTACTGCTATTGCATGACAGCAATGGTTCATTTTACAGTTACTTTGAAAGAGCTGTTCCTCTAGTGCTGAAAAATAATCTAAGACTAACACGCAATCTCTCCAGAAGACTGCTGTTAAACTGTCTATAACCAAATGTCCAAACACTGCACAAAGCTTCGTTTGCTTAACATCGACTCACTAGCAATTAATATGCCTGACATAACAGTGCTGTTTAACAAGGCCCATAAAATCTGTAGCAGTAGGGGAGTGAAATGATTATAACTTTTTTTTTTCCTTTTTTTTTTTTCCTTCCTAATAATATCAGACTACAGTTTCGGCACTGCAATATTTTCAAATCAAGAAGCTGAGCTGCACCTGAACAGATGTTGTTTACTGAAGCAATAATTAGCAATGAACCGGTAAAAATACCTGCTACCTTCCACAGCAGCTCAGCAGTCACTTGCATTCTGTGCCTGGAAGCAGAGAGGCTCTACTTAAGAAAAATCTCGCTTAACTAGCTTTAAGAAAGGAAATATTTTAAATGGCAGCATCACACAGTCTTACACATACAAGTAATCCCAGTGAACTCATTGTGAGCTGTGAGGCACTTCATCTCATGCCAGATATCTCTAACATAGTGGTTTTCAGCTGGTAGAGGACAGGACATGCTGCAAATAAAGTATTAGGTGCAGTCCTGCTGAATGGGCTCTATTTGCTCCAGGCAAGGACAGCTGCATCCCAGTCCTGGGACTGAAACCTCTAGGGAAGCACATCTGTAAAGCCATTTGCCAGGTCTGCAATTCTCCTGCTCTTACAATGCTTTTTAGCTTAATAAGAGAGATCAGTAGGTCAGCACTAAGAGGGCTGCGGAAGATAAGGGAGCAAGGAGGTAGCCACGAGCCACATTGAAGATAGACCTCTTGATTCCAGATCTGGATGAAATCTTGAGATCTCTATGTTCCTTCAACAGGGGAGAAGGGAAGACATCCCAAAATAGCCATTGTGTTGTTGATTAGGACATGCTGATGGTATGGATGTGTTTACAGCCAGGAATTTGAGCATAAGTGTTAGGAATTTGAGCATAAGTGTTATGTTCTCAGCTCACAGCTGGTTACTGGCAGCAATGGTTCAACCTCCTGAGAATGAATTAACTGTATATATATACACACACATATACAAAGATTGCAGCTGTATACATCCTAGGTAAGGCTCAGAAATCAGAGTACCAAGCAAGGTTGTAGCTAAACCATACTAATGGTCTGCTGCTATCCAAAGAAATAGTTGTATGCGTTTCTCCCATCTCTTCCCATCACATGTGCCAGCCTTTACATATATCTGATTGTGCTGTGACCCATCTTATGACACAAATACCTCCTCCCATGGGCTTCATTCTCCATGGATCTTAGCTCTCTGGTGTGCCTTTTGGCAGCATGAGATGAACATGACTGTGGACCCAAGTGACAGGACAGGAACATGCAGCCAGGCTTGGGTGTGAAGGGGAGACAAGGACAAGACCTTACTGATTAGAGTCAGTGTAAGTAGCTGTCATGTAACAGACACTTGCTTCCGCTCTGTTCTAATGAGGTCCTGCATCTGGGTCGGCGCAATCCCAGGCACAGATACAGGCTGGGTGGTGAATGGCTGGAGAGCAGCCCTGAGGAGAAGGACCTGGGGGTCTGGGTTGACGAAAAGCTCAACATGAGCTGGCAGTGTGCACATGCAGCCCAGACAGCCAACCGTGTGCTGGGCTGCATCAAGAGAAGTGTGGCCAGCAGGGCAAGGGAGGTGATTCTCCCCCTTTACTCTGCTCTCATCAGACCCCACCTGGAGTACTGTGTGCAGTTCTGGAGCCCCCAATACAAGAAGGACATGGAACTGCTGGAGCGGGTCCAGAGGAGAGCCACGAAGATGATCAGAGGGCTGGAGCACCTCTGCTATGAGGACAGGCTGAGAGAGTTGGGGCTCTTCAGCCTGGAGAAGAGAAGGCTTCAAGGAGACCTTATAGTGGCTTTCCAGTATCTGAAGGGAGCCTACAGGAAAGCTGGGGAGGGCTATTTACAAGGTCTAGTAATGTCAGGATGAGGGGGAATGGGTTTAAACTGGAAGAGGGGAGATTTAGACTGGATGTTAGGAGGAAGTTCTTTACAGTGAGGGTGGTGAGACACTGGAACGGGTTGCCCAGGGAGGTTGTGGATACTTCCTCCCTGGAGGCGTTTAAGGCCAGGCTGGATGAGGCCTTGAGCAACCTGCTGTAGTGGGAGGTGTCCCTGCCTATGGCAGGGGGTTGGAGCTGGATGATCCTTGAGGTCCCTTCCAACCTAAGCCATTCTATAATGAATAATGAATATTTAGTTACCTGGTTAAATAGAACTAAATCAAGATTGAGAAAGCCATACCTCATACTGTGAGTAGTATCCCTGGAGTTCTCTCCATCCAGACTATTGAAGATGGCTGGCAGAGTACTGGAAGAACTCTTCAAGAATCCAGGGAGGACAGCTGGCTGCCTCAAGGTGAGCAGGATGCTCAGCAGACAGGCATCATCCCTGCTCCAGAAATTCTTTCTCCTGCGTGAGAAGACTTGCCTGACAAAACTGCTAGGTACATTTCTACTAACACTTCTCAAATCAGTAGTTTCTGACGATAGAAAATAAAAACATTTTGACAGAAAATTCCTGACCACATTACACAATAAGCCAGAAACTGACTTATTTCATTACAGTATCACAGTATCACAGTATCATCAGGGTTGGAAGAGACCTCACAGATCACCTGTAGTGCCTTAGAGCACCTTTTTCTGGCTAGTCAAGTTGTTGTCTTGAGATGGAGCTCTGGTGTTAGAGACATGGGGGATCTCGGTCAGTCAGTTATGAGCTTGCGGAGTTTCAGTTAAAGGAAAACAAAGCTGCTGGGGTATTTTTGTCAGAATTATATTTTTTAATATTATTGAGGAATTAGAGCTATCACTTCTGACATTGGAAATCCAACTAGAGTCACTGAGCTAGTGAAAAACAAAAGCAACAGACAAACAGAGTTTCACTGGATGAGCTCAGAAAAGAAAGAAGAGGCAAACAGTGAACACAATTCTAAGTGAGGTCTTCCAGATTCAGATGATAGGAACCTAAATCTCTTTTTCAACGATGTTTACCACCATAAAGATGCAGCTGCAGAAGTTCAGTCATTTTAAAATAACCATAGCAATACTTACATAAATGTAAATAAAATCAAGTCACAGCATGCCATACCTTTCAGGTCTATTAAGACATATCCCATGTGGTGTTGTGAGGCACAAGGCAAAATGGGTTCAACAACCCAAGAAATAAAATAGTGTGCTCAAAGACACTGGCCTGGGGTGCTATTAAATAGAAATCTGAACTATCTGGAAGCAGAAGGAAGCCTTTCCTCATTCCTGCTGGCTTGTGCATAAATCACTGCAACTCAGTAAAGAAGCACCATTTGTTCACCAAAGTCCTATTTCTTTTCTCGGTCAGAGAAGACAATAAACATTCAACCAAAACACTAAGGATGTGACGCTAGCTGACAAACCAAGGGAAATTTGGAGCTGACAACTCATAGTTAAGAAAGACTGGTGAGCCTGGATCTTGCAGATCACACATTCCATCAGATCACATCATGCCATTAGTCCACCAGAACATGCAGCTAGAGAAGCCACAGTATCAACGTATCTATACATAGGATGTATGTATGATGTAATGTTGTAATGATACCATAGGAATTCAGGTGATACAAGCCCCATCGGTGGGTTCATACAGGCTCAGCTGCTGTAACTAATGAGATTTATGCAATCCTTGACCAAAACTGTTCCATTGCCAAAACATTTCTAATGTGCAAAATTCCTAAGACCAGTTAGGATATGACAAGCCCTCCACTGAAATTTCTGGATTGTGTTGCATGGTTAGGAGGGTGTTTTTTAAAAGTAGCTTTTAGTTTTAAAAAAATCCCATTACATATCAGTTATCATGAGCACTACAGTGGTTAACAGTCAGGTATATCCCAAATCTACACCCTTACCAAGACTGTGAATGGGCCATGTGCAGTGTGTCTTTTAGTAGAGAGGAAAGGCAAGGCTGTAGAGAAGATGGCCAAAGCAACATAACCTTGGCTTTGTAGTCTTCCAGACCAGAAACCACTTGTACATAAGGGGAACTGAAGGAGGCAGAAAGTGACCCAGCTTTGCTCTTGCTGAAAGTGATTCTTGGGGAGCAGTTTCTATATGTGACATTGCAGGCTTCAGACCTCAAAAGACCTTGCCCTGCACATTTGCTTCAGAGACTTGTTTGACAAGAGCAAAAATCAGTACTCAAGTACATGCTGTAGCCTATGTACCAAGCCTATTTCATGGTGCAGGTCGGGTGCAAAAGCAAAGGGTGTCCCAGTGCTGGGGTCACACACAGGCTAAGCAGAGTGGATCAGGATCAGGTTCTGAACAGGAGAGGGGAAACAAAAGAGAAAAAAGAGATAGCAGCTAAATAGAGAACAGTTATTAAATAGAGCCACCAGTAAAGGAGAAGGAAAAAAGCCTCTGTATCTCAATGTAGCACAAGGAAGGCAGTGTCACAAAGGTTGGAGAAAGAGAGAGGGCATGGGGCTCTGATCTTGCAAACAGTCACATACTATATAGGACTTGCTCTCCGTCTGTCCCTCAGACACTGTCTTCCCTCCATGATGTGCCCACACATTAAAAGGTCAGAGGTTAAAGATCTATGGGGCTGTCCCACTGTTATGAAGGGGCAATTAATTGATGCGAGATGATTTCTTTCTAACATTAATATTGCTTATTAATTTTGATATTCAGCACTCTCGCCACCCCCATACACTAATTTTAATAATAACCGGTTGTTCGCATGGTCATAGAAACATTATACAGACAATAATTAGATCTAGAAATAACTATCAAAATAAACAAACATTAATTGAACTGGAAGAGAAGGTTCCTGCGGTCAATATACCGCTTGTCCGCTAGATGGGCTCGAGGAGCACCTTTCTGCTTATGGCAGAAGACAATGGTGAATTACAAGAGGATTTAAGTATTTACTCACAAAATATTCTCTCCCAACTCACGAAGCTAGCTACAGCTTCAGACAGCACCCAAATTCTTTCAGGGAATTCTTGTCAACCGCTCAGACTTCTGATTCTTCCCAGAGTTCACAAAGTGCAGGGAAAGGAGGCAGACAATCTCTGGCCTTGTCCTGGCTTCTGGAAGATCTGTGGCTTCCCATCTTGGCAGGAGACTTTCAGGTGTAGGCAGGATGTCTTGCAGTTTTAGCACATCATGCTGCCTATGCAAGCCATGCATGGAGGCATTTAGAGCCTGTTCCTGGTAAACTTGAGGCAGGCAGTTTCCAGGCAGTTTAGGGTACAATAAGGCAGTAAGCAATGGCAGCAGGCAAGCAAGCACAAATACAACAGCAGAGCACATTGTGTTTACCTGCTCATCTCTTTTATCAATACAGTCTGAGACTAATGGCCTTTGGACACAGAATAACCAATCAGAATGGCAGTCAGCCGAGTGTGACCATACTAGGAGAAGCCATAGGCTTGCTTTACTCAAAGTTGGGGAAAACATAGGCCTTGCAAGGCAGGCACAAGCTGAGCGTGTGTACCTTGTTTACCACAGGACGCAAACAAGTCTGGGCAGGCCAGAGTCCTTAGACTCAGTGGCTCCATGTTCTTTGTCCTCTTCCTGTGGTTGCTTCTCCCCATAGCAGGAGGAGAGCAGAAAAATATGTCTGGCCAAACCAGGACATGTATAAGCCTATTTTGGCCTGCTTAGGCCTACCACAACACCCACCATCTAACCAGTGTTACAGTTGTCATTCTCAAGCCACTCAAAACGTCCATAGGAGGGGCAGAGGGGCAGGGTCCTTTTTTCTATCTCCAAGCCACCAAGCTTTACAAATACCTGAGAAGATCTATGCACCACATGCTCATAGGTACAGCAAACAACTTGTTAATAGTTTCTTTATATGTGTGCAGAGAGAGAGCACTTATCACTTCCTTGGACTGAGAAGCAACATCTAAGAACTTTCTTCCCTTTATTTTAGGATAATCTCTCACTACTCCACTGGGGAAAGCCAGGGTGAAAACATTCACCCTCCCAAAATTCTGATTCAGGATGTGGTAACTTTAGAGCAGAATCTGTCTAGGGTGTTACCCTAGGCAGAAGTGGAAAGTTTCCTAGGGTGAAATGATACAATTACTGGCCCACTGCTCAGCACTCCTGCTAGGCAAGCTGCCCTCAGAAACAGCAGTAAGAGGCTCATGAGAAAACCTACCCACCTTCCAAGGCCACAGGTCTCGTAATATTTCACACCACAGGGGAGAGAAGGAGGTGAGAACAACAGAGGTTCTTAATAAAACTTAGTTCTTTTGAAACATTGTTCTTTGAAGTGTTCATAATATTGAACAAAAGAAGCCAGGCTTTATCTTCTTTATATTCTACAGAGAGATGATAAGAGTTGCAGGCAACAGCAGGTCAGGAGGCAAGAAACAGACCCCAGTCTCCCAGTTTCTACAGGTCTAATGGTGGGAACAAGCTACCATCAAGAGAATCTTCTCCTAAAGGCAGTTTCTCCACAAAGACACTGACATTTTAGCTCTAATTTAAAAAACATTTCCAGCAACAGCACTGGAAGACTTAAGTGCCAATGTAATTCTCATGAAAACGAAATTTGAAACAGGATCCACATTTTAGGATTTAAAATGGTTCTTGACTGAAACACAAATACCTTGCAGCCAGCAGATACAGCCCCATACTGACTGTTCAGAAACACTTGCTCCACTGCCCCAAGGGTACAATGAGTCATGGCAAAGATCGTCTGGTTTTCCACTGGTGCTGGTTGTTGGAGTGGCTAGGTGAAGGCTGGCTATCAGCAGCACTCAGAGCTTAGAAAAAGTACTTAGAAATGCCTAAGTTAGGTTTTATTGTCAGTATTGTATGCTCTGCCACATTTACGACTCTCACGTCCTGTGCTGCACCAAATGCTGTACCAGTATAGCAGGAGCCTAACAGTTATAAACAACTTGAAAATTGACTCACGTTGTAAAAAAGTGACCTATGTTTCTCTATTTTAAGCATTAGATGTGATTTCCTTATGAACTACTACCAAATTATTCCTGTCCCCTAAGTAACCTGCAGACCAGTCCTCTCTTGTTCTTCCATAGAAGCAGCAATGCTGCAATGCCCCTTGCAAAGGGCAACTGTGTTGTGCCTTCATCTGCACCAAGGTGCAAGCCAGATCCTCATATCTCCTGACAATGCTTCATGAGTGATCTGGAGGCCTGCTAGCAGTCTGCCGTTATGTACAGGTAACAGTCTGTTAGGAGAGCAAAATTCAGCTGAAGTATAGATGTTTCTTTTATTAGCACAGCTTTTTCTACATCTTCACTGGAGAGAAAGGAGAAATTTCTTCCCCACAAACGTAACTATTCAGGTTAAGTATTAAGAGAGCACAAACTGCTGCCACTGCTTGAACAGGAACAAAGTTACATACAGAAGAGACGTTTTGTATGCAGTGAAAGGCACATATGCTACAGAGCCTGACACCTAATAAAGGCCAATGAAGGTCAAAAAAATTACACTGGGAATCTCTGCACTAATTTTAAACTAAAACTGTTGCCAGTTGCCAGCAGCCTTTGGTATAGTTTTCACTGTGTTCATATGGTAGCTATTCATTGTTGGCTAATTATCTTGGTTTATTTTTCTATTTATTTCTTGAATAAATCAAACTAATAAAAATCCAGCCCACGATTACCATGGGAACACTCCAACAAGGACAGATGCAGTGTATAGCTGAAAGGAAAGGAAGCAGGCTTTAACTTTATTAAATTATACACAAGGCAATCAATACAACTTAAAACAAACAGCCCTTGCAGGCTCTGCACTAACCATCCAGAAAGGCTCAACTGGTAACTTCAGAGTCTCTTGAACACCAAAACTGAACAACCACCATGCCAAATTTATGTAAGGCCACATGCTCCAGAACACAATGTTTTTGCTCTTCCATCACATCCTTCTAAAGGGAATCACAGGAAACATAAGCTACTTTTCCACCCCATGGACATGCAAGAATTTTTTTTCCTTTCCCTAAATCCAGTAGATTCTGCATTAAATCCATGCTCTGACAATCCCAGGATTTGCTTTGAAATTTTAAGTCTAGTTAAAATAACAGATTTAGACCGTTTCATGCAGTTTCTGAAAACAGGTATCAAATCAGTTGCAAACAAATCTAAATTGTTGTTGTTTAGCTTAACTTGGTCACTGTCTCTGCAAAGATGGATGACAAGAGACAGGAAAACAGAAAACAGAGAGGAGAGGAGATTAAAGCAATAAAGGACCTGCAAAGTTCGTTGCAATATTTCTCCTTAATTTCCTCATATTCAAGGTAACGTCACCTAGAGAAAGCCAACAAAAAGAATTACATGACCTGCACAGACTGTACTCATAAAAAGCAGCCTCATCATTCCTGATCCTTCGTATTGCAGGCAGTGAAGGTTTTCTTTTTGGGCACTGCAGGGAGAGAAGGTGTCGGGCATTCGATTAAGCCAGATCACAGTCTCCTTAAGTGCCCCAGCTGGAAGCTATCTGGCAGTAACTCACTCTGTGCAGGTCATCCTTTCTATTGTACTTTTTCCCACCTGCCAGAGTGCTGTGATTATCATCTCTTCTCACATCCTATTAAACCTGTCCTCGCAGTAGTGACAAGACACCCTCCCCCATCCTGCACTGAACAATTAAGAACTCCTTTCTGCACTGGACATCTCGAATCATCTATTTGTTCCTATTTCTCTTCTGCTGATAGTTTTATCAGAAATCAACTCTGTGATTAAACAATACCTATACTAAGATCTTTGCAGAGTAAAAGGTGATGTTCTACCTCTACCCACACTCTTCCTGCTCTTGGGATTATTCATTATTTAATTTCCAGTACCAGCCAGCATCTAGTCAGAAAGACACACTGGCTCTGCCTTCAGAACTGCAGCACTGACCGTGCAACTTCGAAACAGACAACAAACTTCTGTATTCACATTTTTTAAGCCACCAGTGGGTGATAACATCTTGTACCATTGTTCATCCAGGACAGCTATCCAGCTTTAACATCTTGTGCCATTGTTCATCCAGGACAGCTATCCAGCTTCCACCTGCACTCTCCTGTAGTAACTCCAGGACAGACTTTGGTTCTGGCCCTAGTATTGTTGTGTTACCCACTCTGCCTGTGAGAAGTCCTATGTGGTGCCACTCCTTCTCTCCACCATTCCCCTACACATACAGATATGCATAGTGCATTTAGATAAGCATTTAACTACAGGAACTGTGCCTTATTTAATTAAACACAATCTGCCATCTGTATTGCATTAGTCCTATTGCATTTCTCAGCACTTTGTGTTCTCAGTCAGCACTACATTGCACACCAGAGTGACTGTCTGGCAAATTAAGCCACTGTTGCAATGGAAGGGAGGCTTGTGATTGTAATGCACTGAAACAGATGCAACTCCAATTTGGAAGGGGTTGTGTTCACATCTGTGATTTCTACTTTAAGCTTTCTGAATGGAAGTGGGTGCAGATGAGGGCACTCAGAGTTACCACTGTTACCTACTCCAAACTATTTAAGATATTATATCTCATTTCCTTCTCTATGAGGTACTTAAGCACAGACTTAAGAGTAATAGCATTACTGTTAACAAGATCATGTTCTCCACTGCAATGCTCAAGCACAGTTACAAATATTGAGTACTACCTAGCTTACCTTTACCATACTGTTGCCTTTAGAGAAGGATAGATTTGGTAAGAAATTAATCCCTTTGCATTATAGCCGATTCTCAAAGTTTAGAGGGGCTGGGGGTAGCTGGGCTTATGTTTTAACAGGTTTGCCAGTTGCTGTGACTATAGGTCTAACAGCAGATGCAGGAACAACCTGCCATAGGGCTGGCTGCATCCAAAAGCAGTGGTCAGGTACACAAATAGTGCCATTTGTTCATATGCAACATGCACAGGTTCTTTAAAATTGCTGGTGATAAATGCACCAAACTGCATAACAGCTCTGTAGCTCTAAAATATGTTTTTAATCACAAACTCAATCTCACAGGGAAGCACTCAGCATAGCTGAGGTCACAAATCTCACCAAAAGGGCACCCTTCTGGGGAGGGGGTGAACAGGACAAACCCACTGACCTGTCCCTGCTGCTCAGCATCCAACTCTTGATCTCTTCCAAATGAGATGTGAAACTAGGGTAATATTTATTCATTTTCTACTACTGTGTAGAGGGTGTGGTGGAACCATGGTCAAGCTTATTGTTCCTAGTGGTCACACATTTGTTCCTTTATCAGTTGCATAAGAAATCTCTTGCTTTGGGTATAACTCCTCTGGTCAGCAGTGTTGCAGGTGGTAAGTGGAAGAACGGAACGATGGGCCTCTGCCTTGCCACTCCATCCTTCCCGATGCCAAGGCAACACAGACTACCAGGTCCCCACCCAGCCTCTGTGCCTGCTCTCATCACCATGTGGTTTACAAGCAATATTGGGCCTTACAATTTCCCACTGGTTTGTGCTGCCAACAGATACTATTAACTTACTGCAACATCTTAATCCTCATCTTTTCGGATCAAATAGTTTTAGTTAATTTGAAGTAGCAAATCAATTGTTCTGCTTAATGCTCTAAAGTATATTTCATCCTTGAGGGTGAATTACCAATGAGTGGCATTTGTCAGCAAAACAGAGTTTTCCAGTTCTGGCTCAGTTTTCTTTTTGCTGAACCTCATTATGACCAGTCAGATATAATAAAAAAGACATCATAATTCTGTAAGTTAAAGATGCTTCTCCTTTAAGCATCGGGTTGTGATAAACATTTCCATGCAATATTGTTGTTTTCTAATTAGTATGCCAAGGTTGGTATAATTTAGATTCATAAAGTCTATCTTTAAAATAAAACATATATATGTATTTTGTCATGAAACTAAGGTAATAAAATGTTCTGTACCAGCAACTTGAGGATTATGTACATTTTTATACCAATTTAGCTAAAAACATTGACTGACTCACAAGAAAGACAGACTGTACCTGCTTAGGAAGGTGCCTGCTTTCATCACTGCAGTATTTGGTTTCAACAAGGGCAGTCTGCTAGATCAGGGTGCTTGCAAAAAGGCAATTCCTAGCAAAGCAGAGCCAAAAAGTACCATTAAAGTGCTGTCAAATCTGAGGAAGTGCTCATCTGGAATCTAACTTTACAATGACTCCTAGCCTCAGCCTGGAACCAAAACCCAAGCTCTAAAAAGCCTTGAACTCTGCAAGTTCACATCTGAGTCCAATCAGACAGCTCAAACCCATTTCCAAGCAGAGGCAAACTGAAAGACATGTGGTATGCTGGGGAGACAAACCGCAGATGTTTATTGTGCTCTTGCGCCCTTAGCAATTGTTTTAATGGGTTGGAGCTCCTAGGAGACCACTTGACTTTTGCTCATGTCTATACTCTTCTCTTATGATGCTGACTCTGCATAAGCCTGAAGCTGTCAACAATCTACTTCCAGTGTTATTTCAAGGAAAGAAAAGTGAAGTGACATCTGATCTGTTGAGAGAGGATGGGGTAGGGGAGGTATTTTTAAAATATAAAGCAACAACAAAAATCTGTATGGGATCGATACTGCAATCAATACTTTCTGCCCCTTTGGAAAGCACAGCTTAGTCTGAAACACAGGTTTCCCCTTCTCTGTTGCAACAACTATCCATTAAAAAGACTAGTGCTTACTTTGCCAAGACCACATTGTCAGTAAGTGTTTTGAAGCTCTGCAATAATGATTGTTGTGCAGTATTGCGTTTTAATAATTCAAATAAACCATGAACATTATGATCTCTACAGCTAAGTAAATACTTTGTTGCAACTCCAGCCTTGGAAAGCATCCTCTGTTTCAGTAGAATTGTCTCTTTGCAGAAAAGAGCATTTTGAAACCATTGCTTGCCTCCAGAAAGAGCAGTCCTGGCTGCTGCTGGTCCTCTCCAGTCTGTGCAGAGGGAACAATCTCTTTTGTGGAGATCATTGTCATGCAAGAACTATAGTTACATGAACTTTTGATGTCTATTTTGTACTGTAAGACCTGTGCAAGCAAGAATATCCATCCATATGTGTCAGGCATTCTTTCCTTTATTCTTTAGTCATTAAAATAAATTTTAAAATTGGAACCTAGACAATGCCAACAAGAAACACCTGCCTGTTCAGGCAGGACTGACACCATGGCATTTCATTTTTAAACAGCTCTACAAGAACCTGATTTGAATGCAGAGAATTTGAACTGCAGAGGGTACTGAGGTGAGGTAACTGAGCTAATCAAACGTTCCCTAGTTTTTCTTACATCCAAGAGCTGAACTGCAGCACAGAAGGACCATCCTTTCTCTTTGAGATGAAGCAGAGATGGTGAGAAAAGGCTTTGTAAAGTGCACTAGTTGAGGGTGCATGGATGAGGAAGAGAAGAAAGACTCAAGGACAGTGGAGGTGAAGAAATGCTACATTTTTACAGGAAAGAGCAGAGCCCTCCCAGAAAGAAAAGTGAAATTTAACGGAGAAAATAAAGAGTAGGATGCAAAAAAGAAATACGATTACTCAAGGGCATTGGTTTCAGGGGGAGAAGGGTTAGGAAGTTAGAGAGCCTAAGTATTACTTAGGCTAGAAATTGCACTAGGGAAGGCTGTCAAACATGGATGTGAGCCATGTAAAAATGTACTGTTAGTACCATTCAGCTGGACTAACATATGCCACACAAATTCCTTTCAGTACTTATGTGAATATAACAATAGAGAGGCTGATTTCTCTATTCCTCACCTTGAAAATGTGTGTATTTTGTGTTGGACAGTTCCCCTACTAAAAGTCTGGTGAGGCTGTCTGCTCTATTTAGAGTGGAACGGTAAAGACAAAGGACATTTTCTAATCTGCTAAATCACATAGCCCAAAGATCTCTCTACTGCTATGCATGTGGTTTTCCGCAACCCTCAAAAAATAAGATTAGCTGGAATATTATCAAAACTAGAATCACTAATGCCTTACTAGGAAATGAAACAAGTTGCTGTCTATTAAAGAGCAACAAAACTACTAAACAGGAAAGGGATGACTGACTACAATAAATCAAAGCTTAATCCATTTTTCTGTCTTTATGGGGTTTATTTATAGCAGAGAACTGAACGGGCTACTATTTCTCATTCAAATTTACATAAACATGTTCTTTACTGTCTACTAGGTCAAAAAGAGCCCTAGTAGGAACAGACACAATTCCTCTGGCCTCTTAGAAGTCAAAGTAACTGTGCTTTTAAGGAATGTGTTGCTCTGACAAACAGCAGAATCAAAAGTACTCTATGACAGACAGAAAATTTGCATTTCCATTAGCAAGGCCTTTGTCAAATGAAATCCCTAAAGGCAATGAAGAATGTGAGTGGAAGGAAAATGCAGTGTATTAATTTACTACCACTCCCCCAAAAATTCACTGAGTAGTTCCATGAAAATTTAAGATAAAAGGCAGAAGGAAAAGATTTACATTCCAGGGGGCTATACAATAAAGGCATAGTGATTTATGCATTCTTTTGCCACAGGATAGCTTAGAAAAGAAACGCTTTTATATAGCTTGGCTGGATGGTAATTTATCAAGGACTCAATTCTTCTACCCTGTTCAAAATTAGCATCTGTTCAAGTAATGCCATTAAGATGCTCTGAGTTAGGGCACAGGAATCAAACTGAGTCCACACCTGAGCCACTTTGCTCTTCTGAAAAATGTGGCCAAGATGCTCAACTACTTGCAAAAATGAGCCCAGTTTTTAACTTTAAAGCTTATTGAAATATGGATGCAATTTAAAGAATAAAGAATAGTGCTTCATATTTTTGGCTGATGTATTTCAGAAACTAATGAAAGTATCATTGATCTTAATAAGATTCCTATTCCTTTATGCTCTACGACCCCTGTTTTTAATGGATGAAATTCTTACTAAAAATTAACAGATCATGAGTGGAATTACAGATAAAACAAGATGCTATTTAATATGAACAAAAAAAAAATCAGAAATTGGTTAAAAGTTTCATCTGGCCAGTGTTTAAAACACATTATCACAACTAACCCTGATCATTTTAGGACGTCTGTATCCTGCTCTTCATTTACATTTCAGATGCCACTTTATCTTGAGACTGATGAAATTAAATTCATAGATTTGGCATGAGGATACTAAAAAAAAAAAAAAGAATAATGTGTTAGTTGATATTGGTTTCCCCATATATATTTGATCATTTCAGGAGAATATGCCTCATAAAGACTAGCTTAAGACTAACTTTAAGTATCTGAAGGGGGCCTACAAAAAAGCTGGGGAAGGACTTTTCAGGATATCAGGGAGTGACAGGACTACGGGGAATGGAGCGAAGCTGGAGATGGGTAGGTTCAGGACATGAGGAGGAAGTTCTGCAGCATGAGAGTGGTGAGACCCTGGAATGGGTTGCACAGGGAGGTGGTTGAGGCCCTGTTCCTGGAGGTGTTTAAGGCCAGGCTGGATGGGGCTCTGGCCAGCCTGATCTAGGGTAGGATGTCCCTGCCCATGGCAGGGGGGTTGGAACTAGATGATCCTTGTGGTCCCTTCTAGCCCTGACTGATTATATGATTCTAAGACTGTACAGAGTTAATCTTTTCAAATCTTACTAGTTTTTCAGTGTGTTCTCGCCTGTCCAAGCCCGTCCCCCTGAGAAAGCTCTTTCCTCACTATTGCCTTCCCTTGTGACACCAATTTCTCTTATTCTGGTGCACATGGCTGTACAGGAAGTTAGCTAAACTTGTTACAGTCCTTACCAACATTTATTTTAGCTTATCTGCATTACTGTATCTGCACAATGCCAACAGTTTGCCTGGACTTCTACATTCAGACATGAAAACAGGATCCCAGCTCTGAGGCATTTGGGGAGAATAATTCTGCATGTGTCAATAGCTTTAGGAGTACCTACATTCTTCTTACCAAGTCAGCTCATGAAAGTACATTTCTTCCACCAAGAAGTCTTTTCAGCAACCGCTCTGATATTTACAATCTCCTTCTCATGCAAAATTCTCACACATCTCTACTGATCACAGCACAGACAAGACAACTGCCAAGTAAAATTATAGTAATTCTTGGATAGGTGTTCTTCTAGTCTACTCCTCCTGTACACAGTCATGCTGTTATGACACATGCCCCTGTGTGATGTGTGGTGCTTGTGAACTGTTTCTTCAGAAGAAAATCCAAAAGCTTGATCCCAACCTAAACAGTCATTGTGGAACAAAGGTTATGAGTTAAATGGGTTCAGAAGCATAACCCTTAATAACATCTTCCCCTTTAATGGGGTTTCTGCTCTAGAGTAATCTACAAGCCTTCAAAAAGTCGTTCCAGGAATAAATGAATGGGTTGTGTAACCATCACACCCTCCCAAAATCACCTACAAAACACCAAGATGAGAATGTACGTTCTGAAACGGAAACATGTTCAGGATGAGGTTGGTTGTTTTCAAGCATTATGAAATATCTCCCCAGATAAATTAAAGAACTGAGAGACCACACAAACTGGGTAGTGGCCTAATGTATTTGTTTGGAAACAGGTGTAAATTGCTTTCATTATGCTTTTATTAAACAGTGGGCTTCCTACAGGCTCCATTAAGTAATACTTTCTTGTTTGAGCTCTTTCTGCCTCTGAACTTATTTATTCCTGCCTCACTAACTTTATTGCTAGCAAAGTTTTTCAGCATTTCTTTCTTTCTCTTCCTGTTTCATACAGCAATAAATATTATTCAATTCAACAAATCCATACAAATTGTTTCCATTAGAATTTTAATCTACTCTCAAAGTGAAAGAAAAGCTTTGTATAAATCTTTGTAAATTACCGGAGCATAAATTCAGACAGGAACATCTCCACCTAGGCTGAGCTGGTGAGTCCACAGCCTGCTGTCCTCATTCGTAAATTAATTGAGGTCTCTAGCTGCTGCAAATGAACAGTGCATCCTGCAAAAGATCCTATCTGTCAAGATTGCAGATTGGTTTCTATCAGAGTTTGCGAAAGTCAGAGCACACAATACTTTCATTATGTCTATAAGCATGGCTTTCCAACTGGAAAGAAATGTGTGGTTTGTTCTGTTGGGCCAAGATTTACAGAAAGCAATTTTCCTCCATGCTCCAGCTATGACAAACCTAGTGAAAAATGTCATTTCATGACTTCTTTCATTCAGTCACCTTTTTACTGACAAATATATATTCTTTCTGCTCCATGTGTACGCACCAACTGTGACATTTAATGGCCAAGCTAGGTTAATCACATATCCCTCCTGGATATTGCAAGCTATACTGCATTTACTGCCTCTTCTCCATTATAAAGTAAGCATGGCTTTAGTTGGCTCACAAAACTACCTGGTTTATATTACAAATTCATACATTTTTAAAAGGTTCCTTAAGATTCTGAACAACAGCCAGCATATCCGTGAATACCTCTTATGTGACTTAAAATTATGTTAAGGTTGTGATAGAGCATGAAGAGAGACAAAGGCAAGGTGGGTATTATTGAGTCCTTGGTATTATTTTGTTTCTTCTCCTCTGACTTTGCACTGTGAATGTGCAGGGATATGACGGGTGGACTAAAGAAAAGACACCATCAGATCTGAGCTGGGAAACTGAGGCAGTTTTGCTTTTAGTTTTTTTTTTTATCAGTGCTGTATTTAACAACAGTGGCAAGGACTCTTAAACACATAAATGTGAGTTCATAAGAGTTTGAAATGGAAAGGATAGGACTTGCAAAACAGCTCTTTACACCAGTGTGTAGAACTGGTACTATTTCAACTTGCATCCAAGGGATTAAAACACAAACACAGCATTTGCACACATTTTCCTCCTTGCCTATGACAGCTGTGCTGGCCCTTCCCTCTTTATATCAACTCTTAAAAATTATAAGGAGATTCACCAAAACAACAGACACCAGTCACAGAGAGGTCTTGGTGGTCTCAGTATACAAAAGACTAGTTAGGTAGAGCTAGCAGAGCATACTAGAGCATTTTGTTTTGTAAATACACACACAACCTTTTAACGAATGCAGATTATTTACATGCTAAAAGTTAATATGCCTGTTAATCTCTATTTAAAGGCTTCTATAGTGCCAACCAGTTATGGTCCGTAAAACAACGGTGGCTGTCAGCCATAAGAGCCAAATATGTACTGGAAATTAATTCTTTACTTGGTAAGCTCAGCAGTCCCTTTATTATCAAAGCAATTGGAACAATTTAGCTGTTTTATTAAATATTCAATAATTCTGACCTGTATTGTACAGGTGACATTTGGTATCCCTGTGTCACAATGCTGACTCTTCCCACCATGACTCAGGAACATCACACTGTCAAACTCTTCTCCAGGAAAAATCCTTGCAGGTGCAAACATCAGCACTTGTCCTGATAGTCTAGTTTAGAAAGCACTTAAAATAAGTATTTAAAATGCACAACTTCTCTGAGCTGGGATCACACAATGGGAGACATTTCAGAGTGCAACAAATTACAGACTCTCGAAGGTGTGGATTGCAGCGGAAACCCTGACTACACATTCATCCTGCCAGGGACAAAATACGTCATGAAACAAAATCTCTCCTAATCAAATACTCATACCAACATTTTATGTTATATCGGCCTATGTTTGATATATGCTAGCATACAGGTATGCACATCATTCCATTAGATAGCAGCAGGAAAAGGAAATAAAAGAAAGAAAAGAAAAAACTCTTGGGTATCTGATTTGTATTCCAAACAAACTGCAGAGATTTTTTTGTTCAGCAATAGTTTAGTCCCCAAAGCTGTGTTGTTGCTGTTACTGATTGCAGTGATGTTACCAGAACCCAATTCCCCCAAATCTTTGTTTTTTTCACCTTTATTTTAACATACTGTCCCTAGTTACAGTCTTTTGAAGTGAGTAGTCCCTCACTACAGTATCCAATATTTGAACACACCTCAGTCCCATTTTAGGCATCATTTAAAAATGTTACCCATTTCAAGTTTTCCCCTCATCTTCAGGTTCTTAATTGTTGTTACAACCTCTCTGTATTACTCAAATCAGAAACTGGCCTAGTCAGGACCCTACATCTAACAGTTGCACAACATCTGGGAGAACAGTTCTGTGAGGAAACATAACTACTTCTCTCTTCTTCATGACAGACATAGTTCAAAATTCATGGTTTGTTTTTTTTGTTTATTGTTGTTGTTTGGTGTTGGGAGGTTGTGGGGTTTTTCTGTTGTTTTCTTTTGAGCTACTGTGTCCCACTGCAAAGTCATCTGCTGTGTGCTACTGACTAACTCTTACACTACTTAATAACTTGTTCCAGATTTCCCCCTCTCAGGAAATTTCTGTATTTCAGGTTTTAATTGGACACGGTAATTTTCTTTTTTCTTTGTATCCAGGTGCAGAATGGCGGAAGAGTAGTTAGAGTCTTGCAATGAATCCAGTCTTTAGATCAATTACCTTGAGAATTACCCAATCAGCCCAACTACCTCCTTGTTCATGCTGGGAAGTCTAACACAGTTGAATGTGGCACCTTCCTCAAGACACAACTGATGAGTGAAACTATCACACATTAGACACGTTAGTCTGGTGCACCAACTTGGATAGTAGATGTTCAACCTTGATTTGTCCAGTGCAAGACAGGAAGGAAAGAAGTCAATGAGACTTAACGACCCTCTTTCCCTCCTTGTCCCCTTTTCCTACTAAAGACCAGCTGTGAATATCTTTACCTCAGTATTTACCTTCAGGCAAATAAGGCACATCCTGAACAGATCACATCAAACCATAACTTACAGACAACTGACTGTGATGCAGGGCATAAACCAAATTATAACTGCCTGAGTTTACAGGAAGACAATCCTCATAACATACTGATTTGTTCATCAGATCAGGGCACTGATTCGAATAATTTAAGGCTGACTGGCATTAGAGTATCTGGGTAAACGGACCATATGTGTGTCTGATTAGATTGCAGACAGTTCTGATGGTCTAGACAAATTAAGATCTTGCCTACCAATTGGTTCAAAACTCCAGCAGCCCTAATGACTGGCACCAATCCCCCCCAACCTTTGTTTTCAGTAAGTGTCACAATGCTTTCCATATTAGTAACTGAGGATCTAATGACCACAGTACAGAGGTAATTACAGAGTTATGTACAAACATCAATTTCGTTCTATAACCTATTTTGATTTTTGACAACAAACTGCATTTCATTATGGCAAATTTCCCACTATTGCTATCTGAGGTGTTATAATCACCTCCTCTTCACTGATGCTTCTACCTGTAGTTTTCAACAGAAATACATCAGGAAGCCAAATCTGGGAAATTAATCTACACCTTTGCCTGGTCAGACACACCAAATGGAGCACCACTCCACTTCAGGAACCACATTGGACTGTGCTGCAGCAGGACAAAAAGCAAGTGTTCATGCAAATGCAGGTAAGTCCTAAAATCTGAAATAAAAATACAACAGAAAAAAAAAAACAAACCCTTTTTTAATATTACAGTGCTTTTATTTTTCAAATGAGAGGAAGATAGGATTTTTGTGCATTATTGAGGGGGCATGGAGAGACAGTTTTCCTGTGACATGGAATACTACACTATTCACCGGTGTCCAGCCCCTAGCAAGCAAATAATCTCTCTCAATCTAGCTTTTAAATGAAAGGTGTCTGCTCCTTCAGAAGTTACTGGCTTGTGTTCTGACAATAAAGTTAAACTATACAGATATCTAGAACATTTCATCACAAAATCAATGTGAATTATTTTGAATTTTGCTTTCTTCCTCGTAACTTGCATGCATACACTAACCTATGAAAGTGTTCAGTAAGAACGGTATTTCTGAAAGCTACTGCTGCCTCAAGGAAAATGCTGGAAAATATTAAAAGACAGAAATAATTCTATTTATCAATCATTCTTCTTCCTCACCCCTTTGCTATTTAGAATATTTGCATGAAAATGGGATACTTATTTCCCAAGAGTTCATCAGCTGCTCCTGCTAAGATCTAATTTCCATGGATACCAATTGCATGTGATGTTGCAAGCATATAACTAGAAGATAAGGACTAAGGAAGAGAGAAATCAACTGCTTTACTCTTTGGCTATGTGTTTGAATAACTCCATGAAACAAAACCTAAAGCTTTAGATAATCTTCATCACTCACACAAATAACCTTCTCGGTCCCTTTCCCTTCCATGCCCTCTTGGCAAAAATGTGCCCGCTTCTTTAAATGTGTTCAGTCTTCCAAATATTATCTATTACTCAGTGAAGTCTCAAGACTTTGGAAGGTGACAGAGATAAAAGCTGTTCTAACATGCAAATTTCTAAGCTAAAATACAAATCTTGCTCAATCAGAAATTTAAGTGGTAGGTTTCTCTATTAAAAATGTAAAATGTTAATTTCAGAATGACTAACAACAAATAATTACAGATACAAAAGAAATCTGTCTAGTATGGAGGGAAGAAATAAAAGCACCTTAAGTTTCAAAATGTATTCAATTGCTCTGTCTACTAATAATACAAATAAATACAAAGTGTCTGCACAAGAGTGAGTTACTTCACAGTTTTATGTGTATTTAAACATTTGTGTCTTGTTAAAAATCATTTTGGAGAATATGTTGTCTTTGGTTTAAAGCCATTTCTAATAATGGGTCTTGGATGAACAAGTTTTCTCATTTTGGAACTATACAAAAAACATTTTTCAGATAAGCTTGATCAGATTATCACCCAGGGATTTCAATTTAGCTCAGAAGAGGAATGTCTAGAAGCAAATAGCAGAGTAGGCAGAGAGAACTGTACTCTCCATCCATCCAGGGAACCCTGATGTTACTCACAGGCAAGTCTCTGCAATATTTTGATGTAATGGTAACATGTGTGACCTATAGAGATGCAGTAAGACAGTCATAACTATAAAGCTGTCACCATTATCTATGATCCCTCTTTCCAATATCTCAAAGGCAAGGAGATATTTCATAGAGAAGGGAATGCACACACACACAATGAGGTCAAGAAACTTGGCCAGAATCAAAAGCAGGGTAGAGAGCAGAGATACAGAGAGAGGTCTCACAGGAGAGTTCAGGCCACTGAGGAGGCACAGTCCTGGTCCAAGGGTAGTTAGAGCATGTCACTCAGGAGCTTGCACTCACTGCTTCTTCAAGCCCTAGCATCATCTCCCCTCGGCATCTCTCAGCAGCTAACAGTCACTAAGCCCCTTGGAGTCCCTGCTACTTTTGCTTGCATTTATCCCACGCTCAGGCAGCATGCTGAGAGGCAACCACGGAAAGCCTCCCTGTAGCTGGTAGGCTCCTGCCCAAGAGGCCGATTCACTGGCTGAGAAGAAATGGACATTAACCCTCCGAGTTACTCCTCCAGACAGAGAGTTATTTGAAAGCTTTCACATCCTGCCTTCTAGTTCAGAAGGTTCAATGCAAATATAAGGCTAGGGTGACACAGGCTGGCTGCTGCTCAGCTGCCAGGGCAGGCAGAATGACCTGCAATTTTGCAGTCTCCTCCCATAAACTGAAATGCAAGGTATGCATACCTGGCAACACACAGGGGCAAGGCTCAAAGTACGTATTTCCTGTTCATTTTTTACTTCTCAGTAGTCTCAACATTATCTCTGGGGTAGATAATAACTTTTTAAATTATTATTATTAACTTTGCTCATCTGTCAAATCTCATTGTCTGACATCAAGGAGATCAATCTGCCTTCCTTAAACAACTCCTGGCTCTTCCAAAAGGCTTCCTTTTTTAGATGTCGGTCTCCTAAGCTCCTCTCCACAGCTCATCTCCCCTGCTGCATCCTTCAAGAGATACAGGTTGACAAGCTTTTTGCAGTGCTCACTACTCATATGTGAATGCTACTACCCAATCTGCCTGCATTCCTGGGCAGCACAGCAGAGGAGAGTAGGGATGAGAGGTGTCTGCTACATGTGTATAAGCATGCACCTTGGAATGACTCTTTTTCTGTAGACAGTTAAAACGAGAGTGAGACAATTCGTAAACATCACTGCCAGATAGTTTTAAGCATCAGGACCAGAAAATTTCCATGGGAGGAAAAAAAAAAATAGAGAATCAAGAAAAGGAAAAGTCCCCCAGGCATTATAAGAATCTGCCCTCTCCTTTGGAGATTTTTCCTTAGAAAGAAGAAATTTAGGTATGGGAACACATGACCTGCTCTCTCTTGAATGTCATCTTCTCAGAAACATTCATCTTACTAGATATTTATTCTCTGGATGCCTAAGGCAAAGTCAGTCAGTTCTGTGTGCCTGGTGCTGGTAATTATGCCTTAGCCTTAAAAATTGGTCAAAATAAACCAAATAGAGTGAAGTTCCAATACCACACAGCTATCTCAAATTTTATAGGGAGTTACCTATTACAGAAGACTGTGACCTGAAACAGCTCTCCTTTGCTCTTCCCCAGCCTACTCCGCTCCCCACTGCATGGGATATGTAAAAGAACACCTTAGTAAAATCAGTCTGAGCTAAAAGTGCATTTAAAAATCAATCCAGGTAATGTGTAGGGGCTATGCACTTGAGGGCAGGATCTCAAATTGCAATTATTTATTACCAGGCTGTAAAGCTGTGGTTTTGCAGCCTGTGTTGGGAAGGTGTTATTTGAATGCCAATAGGGACATCAAGCTCCATCTCTTTATATACCTCAGGTCAAGAAACGCTGTGAGCACACCATCAGCTTTAGTTCCACTGACTTAAAGGCCAGTTAAACATGTATTTTACGTTCTGTCATGCACAGGAAATATGTAATACTCTGTTCACCTTGGCTGCAAGGGGGATATACGCACTTACACAGGCTACCTAGCTCTCTGCAAAGGATGATCATGTTTTTTCCTGCACTCTAAGCTATGATCAACAGAAAATGAACTGGTGAGAAGTGAACAATAGGCTCCGTCAGATTTTATTCAATCCAAATGTACGAAGGTACCTTTGTATTATGCCTCACAGCAAGAATCATGCCAGGCATCACTGACCTTTCTGCAGGCTTAAGTCAATCCTAGGGGGTCTAGGATCCCAAAGGCCCAGTCCCAGGGACAAGTATCCTGCCAAGCACTGATCTGGCTCTCCTGTACTCACACAGCAGCATTGCTAGCCAGGGAGATAAGCCATCAGGAGCTGTGAAGGAAAGAGCAGCAGGGACATCCTACTTCCAGAGCTATTAAGGCTATCACCTTGTCTATTCAAGGCCAGGTATATCACACCTTGTTTGAGACAACTGAGTCATCATGGACTGTCACGGAGGAGGCAGCAGTCAAAAGCATACACCTGGAAATCAGGAGGAGCCACTGTACTGTGACAGTTGTTGGGAAATTCTATTTTCAGAGTAAAGCTGCTGACTCTCTATGAGATACAGTCACCTTCCCTCAGTCCTCTAGGTTACCAGCTGTTTGTGAGACTTGCTGGAGCAGAGCTTGTAGTCTATCAGCACCAAGCCTACAAAGTAACTTCGGTGTACTCCCACAAATGGAACCATTTAGGTGCTCTGCAGTGACCTCTTAGCGGCCAGGTACACTAGAAGCACTTACAAAGCCTATTAATTTCAAAAGACCCTAGTTAGCACAAGAGAAATGTTGGGTTTTGGCCTAGCCTAGTCACTTCAAAAAGCTCCTTCAGTTTAGAACAGGGTCATCTGACGTGATTCCCCCTCCTCCTTCTTACTCTTTTCTTCTCCAAATCACAGGAAGTTTCTATCACTCCCTGATTCCAGACAGCTTCCTTTGGCCTTGAAGTGCCTGACAGGTAACAGAGCTCTTGTGCAAACATATTTCCTTTTCTCTCTTCCCTTCATTCTCAGACTTCAACATCCCATTGCAAATTTGTTTTGCTCTGGAGTTTTCCCTGTCCTTTTCCTCAGTGCAAGTCTCCAAGCACCTGTCGACAGTCTTTTAAAGTGTTTCCACTTTAAAAGCCACCTAACTAGCTTCTCTTTTTCTATCTCTGGAAGACAGATAAGCAATATTAAAAGCAATGAGTAGATCCATGTAGACTAAAACATTCACAAAACTGGCTGTGCAACGTCCCCAGTTACCACAGAAACATTTCTTCTCCATGAGATATAAACTCAGAAAGAATAAACAAGGTACCCATATCAAACATAATTAAGTATAGTCACCCTCGAATAAAGGAATACACCAGAACACAAAATCCTGGCATCTGAATGCGTTGCTCCTTAGCAAAACTCGTCAGCACTTTAAGAAATTAGTATGAAAGCCATAGCGCAAAACACTAGATGCATTATTAGTAGTACCTTTAGTAACAGTACAAATACTAAAGTGCCATACTGTTTACAACACAAAATTAAAATTTTAATTTTAATCAGTCCTGTTTACCCAGCAACATTCTGATTAGCAGTCAGAGTTGACTGAACAGTGGAGGATAAAAACCCACCCGCTCACAAGATACACTGCATAAAAGACTTCAGCAGGAATCAACAAACGGCAACAGCAGTCATACAGACAGCTAAAGAATGCACGCAAGGCTCTGGCAAACCAAGACACAACTTATGCCACTGAAGCAGTGATCTGAACGTATTTCGTTTCCTCTCCTTTGGTGCAGGGAGCATTTCTAAACATTTGCGTGGCAGAACCGAAATACACATTAGCTTGAAACAATGAAGGAATAGAGAGGTAGTGAGCACACAGCCAGAATACCCAGGAAACCATAGGCAATCGCTTCTTTATTATGCATATTTTGCTGCTGGAGCACATTGTTCTCATTGTCCTTAGGGCCTCCTTTGTTAATCGCACAGTAAATAATGTCAGCAACTAAAAATCCAGCACATACAACCTGATTTTTCTCTTTGCCTCCCCTCCTATTTGGGTGAAAGAGAATGTCCTAGCAGAGGACAGATTCTACAGCACAAACTTTGAAGCATGAAAGACAGAAGTTGCAGTTTCCCCTACTCCATAATACCTCCTAAAATAAAAATACCAAACAGGCAATGATACAGACACTATATTTCATGTACCCTGTCACATGTATCTGTGCTTTAAGTGTTGCCCTTCTGCTCCACAGTTCACAGAAAGATGGTGCCCTTCTTTCTGGTGCTCATTATTGCGAGTGACAGGCAGCAGCCCTCCCACCACAATTATCTGGTGGTGTCTTGCAGGCTCGGAGCTGCCCAAGGCACCTTCCTCCTGGGATACCTTCTCAGCAGGGAAGGGGTTCAAAGCCCAGCCATATCAGTGCCTTTGAAGCATTCAAAGGACATAATTCCACTGTTCCTGGAAATAAGCAGTGTTAGGAAGCAAGCTGCTGCGATTAAGCACCTACTCCAGGAAAAAAAAAATCAAATACTCTATTCCTCCAAAGCTCGATTAACCACATGCTTCATTAAAGCTTTTGCTGCTATTTAACTGAAAACATTGGAAAACACTGAGTTTTTTGAATGAAACAATTTTTTCCCTCTCCTTCTCTCCCTCCTCTCTTTCAAGCCAGAGGAAGTAAACAGATGAGTTAAGTGTAAAAGGAAGGGAAGATGGATTTAGAAGTTTCAGTTTCTTAAATAGTCAGTTCTGTTTAATGCTTTCCCACTGTGTGCCTTTCAGTAGTTCCCAAGGCTGAGAAGATAGAGCAGATGCAGACTATGCACTTGAAACAAGTTTTACCTCTCTGTTCTTCAATCAGAGAGAGCTTTACATTAGATAAACCTGAATTTAAAAGGAGAGAAAGAGTCTTTAGTGGCACAAACCCTTTGAGTCACCACTGAGGAGAGAAAGAGCTCACACCTTCAGGCCTGTATTATAGAAATCCTAACCTTACCTACAACTGAGAAGAAACAGCTGCAAATAAATGGCCTTTCAGCTGTGGTCACTTCTGCGCTTCTTCCTTAAATGCTCCCAGTGTAGCCGAAACCTAAGTTTGATTCCTAAGGAGTACTACTTGCTGCCTCTTCATGAGACTCACACCACTTAACAGCAGCAAACTCCCTGCAGCCAACCCGCTCCCCACAGTCCCAGCTGCAGCTCATAAACTCATCCCAGGCCCCCAGGTGAGACCTAGCCCTGTATAACTGCTGCTTCAGGGTGATTAGGTGAGGTCTCTGTGCTTTGTTCCATCTCACTTGCATAAAGACTCACATCACCTAGTTTCAGAGGAAAGTCAAGAATGGCAAGCCAGAATTGTTTATTTTGCTTATTCTCATTAAAACAACTGCAAGATTCATTTTGCTAGCTGATGAACTACTGCAGCCTCTGAAGTCACGTATATAGAGCTTTGAGGCTGGGCAATGCACCAGGAGAACTTTTATTGCCAAGGTTATCATAGGCCATTGTTATCAGAACAATTATACTGGTCACAGCATACTTTGTGTTATCCTTGTGAAAACACTCCTAACATACAAAGCAATAAAATGCTCAGTCTATGATCAAAGCTGGAAAGATGTCATTCAGTATGCCAGCCTGTTTTCTTAAGTGAAATCTATGTACTGTTTCTTGGGTTTTCAAACAGAATAGAAAATTTAGAAGGAAAATCCAGATGATGGCAGGATTTAGATTTGACCTTGAAGATAGTTATATCTGGATAAGATCTCAGCATTTTATTTGAATATTATTTCTTCCTTGAGTTAATGCTCTAGAAGTAACAACCAAACTGGTCTCAAGAGTCTCTTCAGCTTCCTGAACTGAATTTTTGAAGTAATCCCCAATGAAGCCTCAGCTCACAGTCACCTCCCATTCCCCCAGCAGGCTGGAGGGGTGGTTTATCAAGAAAGTGGTGCTGATGGTCACGATGGGATCTGTGAAATTTCACACTGGTGAGCCATCAGACGCAAAGAGCCAGTGGTTCAAAGTCCAGCTCTATTAATGGCAGGAGTGGGTTAATGGAACATGATGAAATCTTGCATCAGGAACCATCCAGCCATACCAGGCTCTACTAGGAAGCTCATATAAAAATACATAAAAGATACATGCACTGTGATCCTAATTAAGTCTGAACTTAGAACAGCAATTATCTATGAAGAAAAAGCAACTTTGCTGCAAAACCCAAAATTTCTGTTTCTTTTTTCCTCTGTCCCATTGTCAGACCAGTGTAACTCAAAATGCTTATCAATTCGAGCCAACTAAAAAAATGGGCACAAGCTCTTTGTGTGACTTTTAATTAAAATATTTCTTTCAGGTTTCACCCTCCCCCCTCCACATATGTGCAAATTTCTTTTGGCAGTAAGCCACAGACCAACTGAGGTGGAAAACAGTTGTAGGAAAAAAGGGCAAGTCAGAAACCACTTTATAAAAGGACACATCTTATAATACATTGCAGTGTTCCCTTTAGTAGCCCAGTGGTCCATGAACATTACACTTTACGCAGTATCACAAATGCATAAAATATGCTTTGCATATGATTGCAAAGACAGCAGCACTCTGGAGCCAAGAACATGGCTTAGTATTATAATAATGGGTCTACTTCAGTCTAGTGGATTTTAATAAGACTTTAATAAAGACTGGTATGAAGCCAAATTACATAATGTCCCAAAATATGAAACAAAGCTTTTACAGAGAAAATAAAAGCTCATTGAAGTCTAACCACATTTAAAAGAAAACCAACAAACTACCACCAATGCTATCTAAACAAAGCCATTAGGCATATTTAATTTTAAAAAATCAAATTAGGGAAAAGGAACTCAAAGCTATTCCCAGACCTCCAGATAAAATTAAAAAGGATATTATTTTAGCCAACATTTCTGAAAAGGAAGGTGCAATGCCAGCACTGGAAAACAAGCTAACACCATAATTACCTCTTTTGGCACAGATATGGGGATGGGTTGACTATCTCTCAATTCCTCTCAAAGGACAAAAAAATTATTCAGTTACCTTACTGGTTGACTGTAAGACTGAGCTATGTTGGATTATCCAGAAACAACCTGGACCAATAAAATATTTTTTTTCTACACATGAAAAGCAACTTCAAGTTAAAGTCACAAAATGGTAAAGAGGCACATAACTTACACTCTCAACCTCTTCCAGTTCTGGAGTCTTGGGAAAACAAATATTTGAAAGCACCTCTAAGGCAACATCTAGCATGGATCATTCTCAGAGCAACTTTCTCTCTCGCTCCTCTCCATGTATGACAGTGCTAGAGAGCAATTAAAAGAAAAATCAGTTATTGAATTTGTTGGAATATATAAGCAGAATATAACACCCACTTAAAGCTGTATAACCTTTGCAGTATTAGTGTTACACTAGTTGGAGGATTAGTATTTGCATGAATAGCATTTTTTGTTCTTTATTAGGATCAACTATTTAGATCCGCATGTCCAATAGACAGATCATTGTAGTGTATTCCATTGTACTACTGGTTACACTAACTACTGCCGTTAAACTCAGTCTAAACCAATGCTAACAGCCTATCAGAGCATGTGGTGATGAATACAGCAAGAATCAGAACAGTTTTCCTCACACACATTACATTGTCTCTTCTACATCTCTCTAGACTTCTTAAGCAGTTTTGATAAAGGCACTTAAAAAAAAAAAAGTAGATTTAGTTGCCACATGACAAGATAGAGTGGAACACTTTATGCCTTGGATTTCTTAGAGCTCTACTTTAGCTACAGAAGCCAGTAAAAAGTTGCAAGTAAAAAGTTGCAAGGCATTAGCAGCTTTTTAGAAAAGGATAATCACACTCTTCTAGAGACTTAATAAGACTTAATTCACAGAAGCTTTTCACTTGGTCTGCTGTTAATCGAATCAAAGTCAATGATGATCTTGTTACACTTTGGCTTGAATTCCCTAAAATAAAGAAAAACACAGGTATTAGTTAGTGAGCAGTTAAAACATTTTGCTTGCTTTGGCTCCAGCTAAATTTCTGAAGAAACTAAAAAACAAAAAGCCCTGCTTGGACTCACATAGTTTTCATCTCTATGGGAGCCAATTATAGTGCACCACACTGAGAGAAACCTGGACAAGAAAGACTAAGACAAAAAAGACAGGTGGGTGGGTTAGCTTCTGTGTTCTTCGACTACTGGAGTTCGTAAATTACCCAGTAGTCAAAGGGTATTTAAGAGCGTAGCAGGTGGTGGCATCATGTTTCCAGGGCTTGGGTTTTTGTTCGTATTTATTTATATTCTAAATATTGTTTATATATATTTACATATATAGGTGCACATAAAAATATTTTCATATATTGCATGTATGTATAAAAAAGTGGTCAAAATATATTTGGAATATATTTTGATCACTTTTTTTTCCTACTAGGTTCTCAAAGAGCACTTTCAAACCTTGCCTCACAATATTAAAATACTTTTTTGGCTAGAAGAATATATCATGTTATGCATCATACTGGGGAAAAACCAAACTAGTTAAATGGGAATCATTAAAAAATTTAACTTTAGAACTGTAAAATTAATATTGCCACAAAATTTCCCTTTTTAATATCATTAGAGCATCTGTTACTGCAATTAGCAAGGAAGGTATTTGGGGACCAAGCATGTATTTTCCAGTCTACCAGTAAACAAAGGATTATGCAAATAGTGTGGATTTAGTGCCTAATTAAGCTCTGCAGATCAGTTCAAGAGATTCATTAAGTACCACCTACATCCTTAACAATCAATACAAGAATGAGAAACAGTCAACACAGAAAAGCACATGCTGCTGCCCACAGAAACTGAATACTCTGTCCAGAATAGCAATCTGAAACGCAAGAAACACTTCTCACCGTGTAGAAGTTGCAATAATTGACTTACAAGAGAATGATTTATGCTTCTTAGTCAAACAGACTTAGTAGACAGAAAATACACTCGATGTCTAGGAAAAAGCTCAAATTATCAAAATCAGGTAACCACAGAATCACAAAATCAGTTAACCATGAAGAACCTGTTTTGAAACCAAGGTGACCAGGACAAAAGGTCCCTAAGGACAAACATGTTGTGATTAATCACTAAATTAACAATTATTGGCATAAAGTGACAGATATTGTAGTTAGAAAGTTTGGGTAGGAACTGTAACAGAATGCATGAGTGACCATGAGCATACTGATAAATGATGAAACCAAATGTAAAGTTTGGTTGCCTTAAGCTGATTATAACATTGTTACAAAAGAAAAAAAAAAAACAAACACCTCCTAGCTAGAAAAGTCCCCTCCTCCTAAAGACCCTTATCTTTGGAGCATGAATTTAGGAAGTAGTTGTACCTTTAAGATGAAGTAAGAAATAAGCTACCCAGTATCTAGGTAGTAGGTGTTAACTTCAGGCATAGCTAATGCTGCACATTTTGAGCAGTGTGCTGGCCTTGTGGAATTGCCACCTAGCACCCTTTTCTGTGCAGAACTGGAATAAAACAAGTATCTTAATTCTGTATATTGATTTGGTTTTGCACACTGGATAAAGAACCCAGATTTGAAACAACATGCTGAACAACACGGAATCTAAAGAACTGCTATGTTTTCTCACATATCTTTCTTAGCCCAGCAGGTAACTTTCATCCTAAAATTTTATGTCAGAACTGTTATGTTTGCAAAATTTTCAGTCTTTATATTAGTACTGTAAATGTTTTTACACCTGCAAAGCCTCCTGGACTGCATAACTAGCCTCATCCACACCGTGTCACTGCTGTCAGTCTAGCTGTTGAACAGATTGCCATTAGGTATCTCTGTTAGTGTCCTTAAAAACACCACTCTTTAAACATTTTTCAGGTTTTCATTACTTTAAGCCAAATAGTCCAAGTTTTATCCTTTTCTCATGAGAAAAAAAAAACCTGACAGAAAAAGACTAGACAGTTATAGGAACCACAAATTAACTATGGGTGGCTCATCTGACGCCTTCCCAAACTGACTGAAAAAAAACCCAAACCCTGAAGTTTCAGTAAGGATTAGATAATCCACATAAAAAGTCAGCTGGCCCAACTGGGTAATTCAGATTGTAAGGGATTTCAGAGGATTAACTATTCTAACACCCTGCAAAGCTAGGTCTGTGATGACTCCCAAGTGCATGGCAGCAACCATACATTTGCAATTTCACTTGCAATCCAGGAGTGAAATGAATATTCCAAATGGATCATTTTCTCATACAAACATTATGAAACTGAAATTAAACCATACATGATGCAAAAAGAATGGTGCAACAGTCTGTCATTCCAGTATCTTTTGCTGACATACAGAGAAAGCCATCTACAAACACTAGCAAAGAATGTGCACAAAGCAAAGAAGAAAAACCTTTGCCCTAAAGTTGGTCTTTCACACATAATTTTCTTTCTTTCACAAACAGGATTAACACACACGTTCTCTTACCTGTATATAATACCTGCTAAATCAAACATCCGCCGTGCAGCTGTCATCTCCATAGTGTCATGATACTTGTCAGACATAAAAATAACTTCCTTTATGCCTGTAAATACAGGAAAAAAAAACAGAATTACACTAGAAATAAAAGTAACATCTGATGCAAAAAAAACCTGAAAAGGCAGTATTCATAGGATGGGACAAGGGGCAATGGATGTAAACTACAGCACAGGAAGTTCCATCTCAACATGAGGAAGAACTTTACTGTAAGGGTCACAAAGCACTGGAACAGGCTGCCCAAGGAGGCTATGGAGTCTCCTTCTCTGTAGACTTTCAAGACCTGTCTGGATGCATTCCTGTGTGACCTGCACTAGATTATATGGTCCTGCTCTGGCAGGGGCATTGGATTTGAAGATCTCCAGAGGTCTCTTCCAACCCCTGACATCCTGTGATCCTGTTATCATCTGCATACTCTAGAACTTCTTAGCACACCTCTATTTCCCAAAAAATCAGAGATTGTACTTGAGAATAAGGCTACACAACATAGAACTGTTTTGGAAGACAGTTCTTTCAAAAACTTTGGAAAATATTTTTCTCCTCTTTCACCTCAGAAAAAACAGAACCAAAATCTCACAAGCAAATCCACAAGTTACACATACTATAAATGAAACATTTTTGCAAATGTAACTGAAAGCTTTCTACTTCTCTAATATAGATAAAATTCTCAACAAAGAAATCCCAAATCTTATTCCCATTCTAAAAACAGCTGTTACAGAGTGCTTTTTGATTTTGTTCTGTTGTATAAGTAACTCTCAGTTCCAGGTTAAAATCCTAATAAACGCATGCTGCCTCAAATTGTTGAATGAGCTATGCCTAAATTACTTAGGCAGGGGAGAAGTGTAGAGGCTGACTCAAGGGAATTCACAAGCATTTCAGAGCCTATCAACATCTTACTGTATTTACCAGATAACATGAATATCAATACATTGCAATTTAGTGCTGCCCTAAGTGCATAAAGGAAAAAGATGAGTGACTACCTTGAGAACAAGCATCCCATCTACCTTGCAGAACATTTGATTTTGATTCTATAAATAGAAGAAATGTAGCACAAATACAGAACACCATTGCCTTTCCTTCTTCACTTCTCTTCATTTCCAACCTTATCGATCAAAGTAAAGCAGCATTCTCTTTGCTGCTTTCTTCCTAGATTCCTGTGGCCATTAGTGGTAAGAGAAACTCCCCAGAACAGCAATCCATGCTAGGACTGCAAGACTTCATTCAGTGAGCAGAGTATATGCCACCTTAAGCAGAGATTTTTATGGAACTGAAGCCTACTGCAGATACTGCCTAATCTGAAAAAAAAGGAGACACATTTAGGCCAGCACGCTTGCTGCAGTGGCACAGATTTATAACAGTTGTAATGAAAGACATAATTAAAGTAGGATCATAGAAGTCTTATGACATTTATGAGCAAAGATATTTTAAAATCTTCAAATATCTACCATGCATCACATTGAAATTAAAATTTCATGTATATACTCCCAACAGACCTTTTGTCATGCAGAAGTTTATTTCTTTCTGCCCTACTCTATTCAATGTGTCAGAGCACAGTAAAATTGACAGTAATTACATGCAAAGCCTGTGTTGTTCTTTGGCAGCTCCTGGTCTAAGAAGTTACAAATCTAAATTAGAACCACAGTTAGAATCACAGAAGATGCAATTAGCACTAGAAAATTTTGGCACCATTCAGATGCAGAAAAACCCCACAAGTAGCATCTCATGAAGTTGACAGTGCAATTAATTTAGATCTAACAGCAGCAACTTAACATCAAATGCATCCATGATAAGATACCAACAAGCAGGTAGCACTGCAACCCTGACAAATCAAGCTGGCATTACTCCTTACCTGCCTGGATGATGAGCTTTGCACATTCATTACAGGGAAATAAGGCAACATACATGCTGCAGCCTTTCACATCAGCGGAGTTTTTGTTCATGATGGCATTCAATTCAGCATGGCACACTGATTTTTTTTTAATTAAAAAAAAAAAAAAGAAACCATTCATAATACCATTCATTAAAATCTATCAGTCAAACTAAAATAAGCATTACAGTATAACTGCTTACAATCCTTCCAAAGGCAAATGGCTTGCACAGCCTGTCATAAAGGGCAGAGGAAGAAATAAAAGCAGAAATACCAAGATCAATGAAGGTCAATTGTTCTGACTAGGCTGCCAATTAGTAATTATCTTATTAAGCACATTAGCATTGCCATTTGCTAACACCTATTGCAGGCAACAAAGCCGTAGGCTATGGGCCAAGTACTCGCAACCACCCTAAGTGAAGCCATGTCTCACAGCTTCACAACTCTCTGTAGTATCTAATTGCTGGCATAAACCAGCTCATTTATGTGTTTACACGCACAGATAGGAACAGTCTTATGGTTGTAAGAGCACACTGTGCACTCTTAAAGGCAGGAGAATTGCAAAGTAAAACAGAGCAACTCAATCCTCTGGGTCCCAGAACGGCTCAGTGTTGCAGCATGATTCTCTCACCCCAAGAATACACAAGACACACTCAACCATAAAATCACCCCAGCTTTAATATTACAATGAGCTTACTGCTCATATAAAGGTGCCAGACTTCCCAATTAGAAAAACAAAGTCCTTCAATTCTCCATGGCTTTGAGATAGGCTGGGTAGCAACAGACTACCCTGCCTTATTCCACTGTAACCAAATAGCCCTCTCCAGAGGGACTGCACCTTAGCATTTAAGCTTTTATGCAGTACACATCAGCAGATTATCTAGTGTGTTACCAACAGAAGCGAGAAGAGTGCAGTTTCTATGTCATCCACCCTGAACCTCTGAAAAAAACATTAGGATCTCTGCAAGAACTTCCTGTTTACTCCTAGGAATGACAGCAAACTGCATAATTCATATATCTACCTACTAAGAAACTGCCTGCTTCCCTGACTTACTTCATAAACAGGTGCTGAAGTGTGGTGTGCAGTTGAGCTCATTTAGAGAGCTGCAGTAGCAGACTACACTAGGAGTTTTTCCAGTGCTTGTTTGGAAGAATGAATAGGGGGGGGGAAAAAGGCAATTTTCCTCTCCCTTGTGCACATGCAAAAGTTCAAACGAGTGAAGTTTCACAGCACAAGTTCATACCCATAGTATACTTGCTACTACAGACTGGCCTCTGTGTGAATGATCTCACCACACAAAGAACAACTGAGTGCAGTACCTTCAGCACTCAGGAATCCTCACTGAATGGAAATGCATTTCATATGTGTTGGATGTCCATGTGGAATTTTCCATGTAACAGCTAATGCACTACAAATTCACAGCCTAACTTACAGCACACAAGCTTTCCCATGTAGACAAGTCACAAAGGACTAAATACTAGCTAAAGAAAGCTCAGTACTGACTTCTACAAGCAGTTCCCAGCATCACCATGCTGCCCACACACTTTCTCATAATCAGTAAAGCCAGAAATTAACATTTTATATTATTAAATTAGGAAATTGTGTTAGGAAATTATTTATGTTAGAAATAGGAAATTAAAAACAAAACAACAAAATAAACCCCTAGCATCATCACATTAAGGTTTATGTTACAGTTCTTACTGTTTCAACTGCAACTGTAATGATCTTGCTTAGTCAACCTCATCTCCTTCTGTGACAAGGCAGCCTGTCTGGTGGATGAAGGAAAAGGCTGTTGATATCATCTGCCTGGACTTCAGTAACGTCTTTGACACAAGTTTCCACAGTATCATTCTGAAGAAACTGGATGCTCATGGCTTGGGCAGAAACATGTTTTATTGAGTGAAAAAATGGCTGAATGGCTGAATGGCTGGGCCCAGAGAGTTGTAGTGATGGAGTGAAATCCAGGTGGTGACCAGCAACCAAGGGCTCCGTACTGGGGCCAGTTTTGGTTAACATCTTTATCAATGACTTGGATGAGAGGATCCTGTGCACCTTCAGTAAGTTTGCAAACAACATCAAGTTGGGTGGCATGTTGATCTGCTGGTGGGCAGGAAAGCTCCAAAGAGACATCTGGACAGGCTGGATAGATTGGCTGACAAACGGTATGAGATTCAACAAGGTCAAGTGTTGAGTGCTTCACCTGGGCCACAACAACCCTAAGCAATGCTACAGGCCTGGGGAAGAATGGCTGAAGAGCTGTCCAGCAGAGAAAGACCTGGAGGTGCTGACTGACAACTGGCTGAGTACATGCCAGCAGTGTGTTCAGGTGGCCAATAACGCCAACAGCATCCTGGCCTGTATCAGAAACGGTATGGCCTGCAGATCTAGGGATGTGATTGTCTGCTTCTACTCAACACTGGTGAGGCCACACCTCAAGTAGTCTGTTCAGTTTTGGGCCTCTCACTACAAGGAGGACATTGAGGTGCCAGAATGTATCCCAAGAAAAGCAACTAAGCTGATGAAGGGATCTGAATGCAAGTCTCTATGAGGAATGGCTGAGGTAATGAAGGTTGTTTAGTCTGCAGGAGGCCAACAGAAGACCTCATCACCCTCTACAGATATCTCAAACGAGGTTGAAGTGAGGTGGGGGTCAGTCTCTTCTCCCATGTAGCAAGTGACAAGACAAGAGGAAACAGCCTTGAGTTGTGCCAGGGGAGGTTCAGGTTGGGTATTAGGAAAAATTTCTTCACAGAAAGGGTTATCAGATATTGGGACAGCCTGCCCAGGGAAGCAGTGGAGTCACAGTCCCTGGAGATATTTAAAAGACTCATGGATGCAGTGATTAGGGACATGCTTCAGTGGTAGTGGCTTAGCAGTAGCGGTGGGATGGCAAGCTGCAGGTGAGCACTGGACTTGATGATCTCAAAGGTCTCTTCCAACCTCAACAATTCAGTGGTTCTAAGGTGAGTGAGTCACTGTATTTAAAACATACACCATTAAGTGTACGAGATACATAATTATATGAACATATAAATTTAGAAAATCCAGAAAATCCATTTAATTCCAAGTATATTACTGAGTTGAACTAATTGTATGTAGCCTTCACAATAAATGGTCAAGAGAATTTTTCCGGGATTATGGAGAACAGAATGAAAAAGAGTGTCATTACCTTTACAACCAGAACTAGGTTATGTCAACAGGACAGAACCATCACTTTTATTTGAAGAACAGACTTATGTGCTAGGTAGCAGTTGAAAACTTCTACAAACTTTGAACAAACCTCTCCAAAGCAGAAAGAAGTTCAGGCCAAAAATAAGTTACAAAAGATAATCATCTGGAGCAAGGGAAAAGAGAAATTTTGCCTCCAGATCACTATGACACAATCTGAAGTTAAGAACAATTATGACTCTCCAGTACGGAAAGAAGACACAGACAGTAAAAAGTAAGAGAGACTAATAATTCCAAAGGGAGTCTCCAACAAACCCAGGCTTTTGTTTCAAAACCAAAAAGAGGTAGGTTTTCATACACACTTTAACCTAACCAAGTATTTCTTACTGCAATTACAGCAGAAAGTAGTATGGGACTAGAAGTTTGCATTGATTCCAGAAGTAATCTTTCTCCTACTAATAAGTCTTCTTATTTTTTAAATGTACTGGGCTATTAAATACAAAGCTGTCTTGGCTCAATTGCTGGAACCTGGAAGAGGATTCTGGGTAACTACCATTACAAGTCTTTGTTTTATACATTTCCCTAGACATCCAATACTGGCCCCTCATTTTTATTGTAGACCTTCCCAGCTCTGTACAGAGCATTAGTAAGAGACAGAAAACAAACTCAGAAGCCCAAAATTCCTCTTGTTAATATCTAAGTAATTAAGTTTTGGGGTGCTACAAGGTTTTCTAACCTGTTAAGCACTCCTAATACTAGTTACATACTGTTGTCTCTCAGACAATAAGAAGTTAACTTAAAATCACCTTTCACAGGTGCACAGTATTTAGAACTGCGAAAACTGTGTCTTTAAGCAGACTAGTAAAACTAAGAATTTTTACAATACCCTGGGGGAGGTGGGATAGTGTTTTGGGGTTTTAAAATAAATAATATCCACAATTACCCAATACAATACTAAGCCTGCAGCAGTGGCTTCCATTCAGGAAAAGTGGCTTGAAAAGTATTCTCGAAAGGCTTCATTAGCTGAAGAAATAATCATGCAAAGAGAAGATAGTGTGTGCCCTGACATTCTCACCACCTGCTAATATTTTCAAGAAAAGCGAAGAAAAAAAAAAGGCAGAGAAATCACTGCTTTCTTACTGGCAGTATTAATTGCTAGTGCTTCAATCTCTTCTCATTGCATACTGCTTTGCGTTGCATATACAATGTAGCATTCATCCTTAAGTCTACCTGTAAATAATACCCCCATTTACCCTATTAATGGTAGTTTTTGAGGCTTAACCACTTAATATGAACATGATCTTTAGTGAGTTGCGGAGTCAGAAGTACTCTTCCCACTCACTAAGTGTTCTGACTGCCTTTTAAGGGGTCAGGCTTTTTAAGAACCACAGGACTAGTCAAAGTGCTTCTTAGAACAGTTTAAAGGCTTACATGCTTGACAAAGAGTCTGAAAGTAGAGACTGTGGTAATGTGACACCTTTTAAGAAGTAAAGGAGAGGCTGGGAGGAACAACCTTTCTATGTGATTGAGCCAGACGAGGAATTTTGAGAAATTATGTACTAAATACGGTGTTAAATCCAAAAATAATTCATTTCGGTGCATACAGATGGCCATGCAGCAAGTTCTGACCTATTTATTAATGTGAGTTCTTATACTGCCCTGTTAACCAACCTGACATTATGAGTTCCCAATACAAATACATGCTAATAGCCTGCATTCCTCAGCGTAACACTGGTACAGAAATGGATAAAGGGAATTCTGTCATTTGGTCCACTTATCGAATCACAGAATCAACCAGATTGGAAAAGACCTCCAAGATCATCCAGTCCAACCTAGCACCCAGCCCTAGCCAATCAAATAGACCATGGCACTAAGTGTCCCATCCAGTCTTTTCTTGAACACCTCCAGGGACAGTGACTCCACCACCTCCCTGGGCAGCCCATTCCAATGGCAAATCACTTTCTGCAAAGAGCTTCCTCCTAACATCTAGCCTATAACTCCCCTGGTACAACTTGAGACTGTGTCCCCTTAATCTGTTGCTGGTTGCCTGGTTGCTGGTTGCATTTCTTCTCAATGTTCTAGTAAAAGCGTCACTTTTGCATGTTTATCCCTGTCTACCCCATCTTTGTCTGAACTCCATCTTCCAGACAATCCTTTACTTGCTCGACCCCTGACACTGGATATACCAAGGGTCACAGAAGAGTCTGAAATATTATTTAAAAGAATGGGGCCTGGAGCAACAACCACTGAAGACAGTGGTGGATGGATCTTCAATTTGTAGAACAATAATAATATTTCTTCAGCCTTGGTCAAAGTGTAGGGATGGTTGCTGGTCAACGCATTAAGGCAAGGCAAGAGACACAGATGTTGGGCTGACATTGCCTTTACCATTCCTGTGGCTCACTTCCTCGCTTCGCATGTTGGAGGAGAAGCAGTAGCTGTGGTTGGAGCAGGGAGGCAAAAATAACACCACCAATTTTCAGTGGAAATTGGAAGTGAAATTTTCATTCAGACTGCAGTCCAAAAATAAGGGTGGCCCCAGCATCACTACTTTCTTCAGTGAAAAAGTGACAAGTGAAGATGAAAAGGAAATTTATGAACATCACAAAATCTGCTGGGGATTGTTTTTGGAGCTGTTTGCAAAACCTGAGAAACATTAATCCACCCCATTTCTCAGTCTGTTCCATGCTGCTGCAAGTTTGTTCTACTGTCAGCAGAACAAAGTCATCTTTTTAACGGGCAAGCAGAATGAGAGAAATTATTCCTGGTCTTTTCAAATCTCCAAGCTTTCTAGATATTTGATGTATGACACCAGAATTTGACAAAAATCCATGCAGGACAAGAAAGCTGCTGCAGGTGGATCCTATAGATCCTCTTTCCAGCTGAAGCCCCAGCTTTGCAATGCCAATTGGAGAGAGAGCATCACACCTCTTCATAGTGCCTTATCAAGTTTTGTGCTGTCAAAATAACAGCTTCTACAAAAGGAGCATTTGCCTGTGTATCTTTGAATGTTCATCTCTGACTAAAAGCTCATAATCCTAACACGAGGAACAGTTTGTTTCATTTTACACAGCAGGTACTGTTCAATTAGAGCATACTTTTTGCCACAACACATTTTATCATATCTGAACATGTATAAATATTTGTAAGCATATTTACTCAGTATTTTCTCTATTGCTCAGAGGTTTCTAAATTTGTCAGTCATTTTAATTTTAAACTCTCTTAATTAGAAACTAGTTGTCAAATGGATGTTCTCAGATTACAGTAGAGACAGAGGGCATAACAGGAGCACAGCAACTAGCATTAGTGGGAAGACTTGTGTTAATAGGAGAAAAATGTATTTTTAATGATTGGTGAGAGGAAATTGAGCATTATCAAATCCTTGGATTCATCTAACAGAAACAAAGGGCATTCATGTTTGACTCAATGACAGAATATTTCCAATTATTAAGAAGCTGCTGCACACGGCACTGAGCCCAATGCTTCAGGAAAAGCTTTTAATAACATCTTAGTAAAGTATGTATTCAATGCCAAAAATGACATTCTGAAAAACACCCAGTGCCTTCTGACATAACAGGACTGCACTACTAAACTGTTCAAGTACACACTGCAACTAGAAGGAAAAGTTTTAGTCTGCTTCAAGATTCTCATAAGGAATGCATAGTATCAACACAAGCAATCCATATGACTATGCCTGTTACATCCAAATGCCTTGCAAACAGTTGCATCCTCTAAAGCGGACACTACATTTTGATGCTTTCTTTCAGTAGCAGCTCAGGTTACACTCAGATATGGGCAAATACAATCTTTTTCATCAAGCACAATCCTTTCCCTAACACTGCGCTAAGCAGAAGCCACACTTGGGTGTGCAGGCTAGATATGTAAGCACATTGCAGCAGACCTAGATAACTGAGACACTCAAGCCACAGTACAATTTAAAAGTGACAGAACTCATCTAGCCTTAGAACACAAGTTCAAAAAGTTATTGCTAACAGTATGTGAACAGGGAAGGGGGGATAAGAAGGAAGGGGGTTAATCACAGTGGGTGAAAAAAGCTAAATAGAATAATGCTGACACACACAACGATGTACAAAGCAGCCACAGTTAAATGAAACAGTGAATCTGATCAATGTTGTGGGGTCAGTGTATCCAGCTGTCCTGCTGAAGCTCAATAAATTTATTATAGGATTACCTAACACACTTCTGCAAAAATAGCCTCTGGGTCCAATCTTCTGCCATGTTTATACTGCTAAACACAGACAGGGGCAGGGACTGATCTTTGGCCCTGAGGCCAACTGCCACAGACTGGTTCATGTTCATCTTACTCAGAGCTCCATCAGCATTACACAGCACTTGGCCCTGGGTTTCCTCAAGGCTCCACATCTCAAGAACCCCATGGCATCACATACTTCTTTTGTATGTCTCAGTTGAAAGTGCATAAAGAAGTAAGATGACTTTTTTGTGCCCCACTGGAGCAGCATTTTTACAGAATGAGAGGGTATGCCTCGTGTAACCCCCATTATGGCCTGAGGGAGGAGGAGTTAAGTATACCACCTAGCAGGCTTTGCACTGCAAGCCAGCCTATACAGGATGACAGTTTTCTTTCAGCCATTTTTCCACCCTGCCCTCCAGAAGCCTTTGAGTGAGCCATTGGCAGAGCAATACTCAGGCTCAGTTCTGGAGAAAACTAGTTAGAATGGTCCAAAAATGATGGGAACTGATCATGCTTATGCCTAACCTGCAACAGTGCATAAAACCAGGTCAGCGTTCAGATCCATCTCCAGGCCTTTTCTGTAGTACTGCAGATGCATGAAGTAGCTATGAGAGGTATCTTCTTAGTGTGGCAGTACATGCACAATTTCCATCATTTTTACATAATAAGCAACATTGCAGCTCTAGTGATGAAGGTGTCAGCATTCTCACAACAAGCTAATGGTGCACACAGCAAGACAGACATCTCTGAACAAGGTAGTCAGGAAAAAACAAGGATAAGAAGCTCAATTTACACAACTTCTGTGTTGATTAGCAAAAGTGGAAATGAAAACATGACAGTTCCATGAGATTTTAATAGCAATTCTATGTCTCTGCATCTACCAGAATTTTTTTAAGCAGAAGATTTTTTTATACATACAATTGTCTAGTCTGTCAACTGTGCTATCAAAAGTAATAAGAAACTGCTACAGTTTAAATGATCTGTGAATTACAAACTAGGCTGTTTATTCATCACAGCAGTCATTTCATGTTACAAAGTTGTGATTTTTTTTAATGAGGTGAAGACTACGATTCTCTGGGGAAATGTGGCTAGACCAAGTCTTGGAAATTAAGTCATCTCTCCACGTTGTTAGGTTGGCTAGTGTATTTTTAAAATGTCACGTATTACAGATTTTCACTTCATTTTGTATTTTTTTGAGTTAAAGCAAAAAAACCCACAAACAAAAACTAACAAAACCCACAAAAACCCACCACAAATTTAGGTTGCCTCGTACAAGGATTCCTTACAAATTCATAGAGCATTTTTAGTTTCAACTGGTCAGCTTTCAGCTTACATTTGAGTGCCTGGAACATGGTCAGATTACAGAGACCACCCACTGATCTTAGTTCAGAACTGAGACCTTACAGCAGCATAAGATTCAACCAAAATCAATATTCTGTTTTCAGTACTTTACATTTAATCAATGAGCTAACACTTGTTTCCTCACCCTATAAATAAAGAGCAGTCATACCAAGTTGCACAATTATGGTACCATCAATATATGTAAAACAAGGTCTTCTGTGCGTTAGAGCAGACTTAAAATTTGGCAGGAGCTGGCCCTAGTATGGGTAATACATCTCTTAGGAAAAATAATATGAAACTGTCTCAAGCTTAAGAGCTAATGTGAGAGGTTTAATAATAAATTGATACAGTGAACAAGGACAAAGTACCGGGGTTTTAAAAACTCAAATATGAAACTGATGAATTATGTGCAAAGCCACTGCGTATCATCTTTCACTTTAATGCTACGGGAAACAGAAAATGTATTGTCAGGTTTTTTTTAGAGAGCTCTGGGTGAACACAGACAGACAAAACTTATCCAAGTCTATTTTCTGTATTAGACCAATTGTTAGAAGTTACAAGTAAAAAATAGTATTAGGAGGCAGGGAGAAATACTGTATACTAGAAACACGGAGCGTCTCTTTGCAAAAGCTAAACTGTCAGGCCTGTTTCCTCTCCCCTGCCCCATGCCGAGGGATGGGAGAGTTTCTCAGGGCTCTTGTTCAGTTTCGTGGTTCTTCCTTCTGCCATTCCAGAGGCCAGGACTGACTGAGACACAGCACTGGATGAAGGAGCTCCTAACACCCATTTTTCCTATGCCCATGGCTTCTGCTGCATTGGTCTCACCCCGCAAAGGTGCAGCAGGAGCTGGTGTAGAAGACGAAGAAGGGAAATTTAAGAGCATACACTCTCTGCATTCTTATCAGTCCTAATCACAGTTCCTCTCCAACATCAGCTATTGCAGGCCACAAGGCCAAGGCAGTTTCGTACTTCCACACCCAGTAGACAGCACTCAATGGCATGAAGGCTGAGAGAGCCTAGCAAGTTGTCTCCTGGGTTCCTGGAAACCACATGTGGTGCAGAGGGGTTAACTACAGTCCTGTTGATAAGTACACTTGAGATTCACAACGGACCCCTCAAAGCAGGCTTGCAAAAGACCAAACTACAATGCCTGCTGCAACAGGATCCACAGCAGCACTCAGCCACATTTACCATGAAACCATCTGTGGTCTTCATTGCTCTGCCCATGTAGTAAATGTGAATTAAATTAGAGGCTGAAATAAACGATGACAGTCATCTCACTCATAGTAGGGTAGATGCACTGTACACCCAGTAATGCAAAAATTACATCATAAAATGCAATCAGGTAATTCAAGACAAACAAAATTCATCCCCTTCATAATACATATTGTCTATGCCATCAACACTGAAATACCCCACAACTACTGGAATTTACAATTGTAATACCTGCGTTTTAGATACACTCATTTGTTTTGCATATATATGCTCTAATTTCTGTAGAGATGAACATAGAGAAGCAGCAATCATTTGCACACACTGCAACTGTGTGCTAATGAACTGCATTATATTTACAAGTTTTCACTACACTTTCACCAGGAAGTCAGTCCTTCAAATAGGCTGCTTTCATTTGGCTTCAGAGCTGTGACTTTTATCCATAAGTGCACACTAACAAAATCAGGTGAGTGGATGAAAACTTGATTGATACTTTACTAGCTGAATTTTCATATATACAGACATGATGAGTCTGATATGTCAGCCACAAGAAGCCTTACCATAAGGATATTTTGTGTCTAGTCTATGTGCTGCCGTTCTTGTCCAGGGTAGTACATCATCGCTGCAGCCATTAGGCATCCCATTATATCCAATTCCAACAATCTTGTTTTCTGAATTTACAATGCAAGCACCAACCTAAATAAAAACAGATTTACATAGTACCAACAGCATGCAAAACAATGTATCAACAAGACAAGACAAGATGCACTCCCCATCCCAGTCTGCCAGAACTCTTCCTTGCTCACCTAGGAAGTGAACTTAGTTCAGGGAGCAGAACCAGCACTGAATTGAATCTACTAATCATAAATTTTCTCTGAGTTCAACTTCCCAAAAGAGCTTTTCCAGAAGCAGCAAGAGAAGGCATGGTAGGCAGAACAGAAATGCAGCAGTCTTGACCTAGGCAGAGACAGGCTCACAAATCATTGTGGCTTATTTACTTAACTGTGCACCAAAATATCAGATCTTTCAGCTCCCATCCTCTATTACTTCAATGTAAGTCTACACTGAGACCCTTCTTAAAGAATGAAGTTTCTAATTTTTCTGTTTTCTGCCTACAGTTTGGATTTACTGAAGTGGCAGTAGTACTGATTTCAATTCACACAATGTGTTTATCAATCAACTCTTACGTAACAAAAATTTAGCTCTAAGTGAATAACCTTCAGAGAACTCAGAGCCATAACACATAGCAGCCAGCAAGTAACCAAAGAGACAGTTAACGTTCACTTTTACCCCGTGTATTTTTTTTTTCTGGGATTTGCTCACTAAACTTTGGTACACAAAAGAAGATTAAGAAAATGACTGGTTCCTACAGCACAACATGTTTCAGTTGCCTCAGAGGCACGTGAAAGAAAACACAGGCAACCAAAGAGTGAACCTAAGCAAGGAACCAAACTAGAAGAAACTCCAGTCAACCCAAGAATAAACAAAAGGGAATTTCTATACTCTTACAGGTGAGGAAAAGGAACCTGTAAAATGCTGCGTCTTAAAAAAATTACAGTCTAAAACTTCGTAGTTTTATCTTTCTCTAACAGTAACTATATTTACTGCAAAAAGGAGAGAAAATGTGTGTGCTATTTTAACCTCCAGATGAAAAGAAGATTTACAAAACTCCAAGCCACAAATGCACACACAGAATTATACACAAGGTCAGGCTCAGTAAGAAAATTTCTGTAACAAAAGGTGCTGACCATGTTAAAAATTGAATAGCTATATACTGAAATAACTTTTAATAAGAAATCCCTCAAAGTGCTACATGCACATCTGATGTGATGTGCAATACAGATTAGATTACATTATTCTTACATGTTGCACTCTTACCTGAGAGCTTGGATCCTTGCTTCTTTGTGCTGACAAAAAAGCTACTGCCATAAAATATTCAGGCCATTCCAAATAATCCTCTCGTTTTGTGCAGGATGCTTCATTGCAGGAACTATAGTTTATGGGGGAAAAAAAACATCAGCAAACAACACACAGCTAGAGTTATTACAGATTGGACTGTTTTAATGTGCACAAGTTTAAAGTAATCAGGATCAGAATCTGGCTAAGACGACCACACATTCACTAATATTTTAACAGAAAGTCCTAAATGTTACGTGCTTTCCAGGAACTTACATATGCAATGCTTCCTTTTGGGGAATGGCATTCAAGTGAGGTTGCAAATTTCAGTTTTAGATAAGAAGGCTAAGCCAATTCAGAGCACTGAGCTATTCAAAGACAGCAATTTATTCTTTATAGATAACACCTTGTGTATTTCTAAGATTCAGGTATATCATGTACTGACATTCTTTTCACCCAGCACAATCTTTTTTATGATGATTGTGCTAACTGCAAGCCTCTGATCTAAGATATTTTGTATTTCTGCCTACAAGAAGTGCTTGCTGGATTTCCATGTCTTCCTGTGCAGTCATTCATTTCTGCCCACACAGCTATTCAGTGCCATGAGTTTGTCTCTCATTACAACACTTACTAGCAAAAATCTGATGTCATTCTGATGGTCTCCTGATAAGTTTCTCCTGAGATTACGTCTTATGAAAACCTTTTAAAAATTGAGAGGAGATGGGTTCAAGAACCTTTTTCTTAGATATAATGTACAGCAGTGGCACAAAACGTTGTTTCTTTCCCTGCACAGAGGGGTGTACTTGGTAGGAGGTGGGGAAAACAGGTGATACACCATTCTCTTTTGCCTGCTTATAAGTGAAAGACTATTCAGACAGTGCAAGACATAACAGGGGCATTTCTGTGCTTTTCAGCACAAAGAGAGGAAAGACACATACAAAACACCATCTCACTCACTCTCTTCCCTTCTCCCTTCCAACACATTTAAGCTTTTCAAATTTCAGGGAAAATATAAAATTCAAAGAAATTTCCCCAAACTCTCATCTATTATTGCTACACTTGAAATCCAAAACAAAAATTAGCCTATCAAAACACAAGGGACATATCACAGAATTTCACAGAATCACAGAATTTCCTAGGTTGGAAAAGACCTTCAAGATCGAGACAATCATTAGTTTCATACTGACAAGTCCTTAACTAAATCAAATCCCTCAGCACAACATCTAATCACTATGAATTGCTATGGTTGGAAAGGACCAGCAGGATCATCCGGTCCAACCTTCATCCTTAATGACTAAACCATAGCCTCAAGCGCCACATCCACTCTCATTTTAAACACCTCCAGGGACAGTGACTCCGCTATCTCCCTTGGCAGCCCATTCCAGTGCCTGACCATCCGCTCAGTAAAGAACTTCCTCCGAACATTCAACCTAAACCTCCCCTGATGCAACTTGAGGCCATTTCTTCTTGTCCTATCATTAGCAATTTGGGAGAAGAGACCAGCTCCAGCCTCACTACAACTGCCTTTTAAGTAGTTGTAGAGGGCAATGAAGTCCCCTCTCAGCCTCCTCTTCTCCAGTATAAACAACCCCAGTTCCCTCAGTCACTCCTCATAGGCCATGTTTTCCAGACCTCTCAGCAGCCTCGTCGTCCTCCTCTGCACCCACTCTGCACCTCAATGTCCCTCCTATACTGTGGTGACCAAAACTGGACACAGTACTCGAGGTGTAGTCTTACACGTGCTAAGTACAGGGGCACGATCACCTCCCTACTCCTGCTGGTCACACCATTTCTGATACAGGCCAGGATGCTGTTGGCCTTCTTGGCCATCTGGGCACACTGCTGGCTCATGTTCAGCTGGCTGTCCACCAACACCTCCAGGTCCTTTTCTACCAGGCAGCTCTCCAGACATACACTTCTTTGAATCCTCTTATCTGGGACTATAGGTCCCAGAAGAGATACTCTTCTAGGAAAAGTACAGCCACACAGCAAAATTCATCACAGGTAACTGTGAACAGCAAGACATATCCTAGCAACACTAGTACCAGGACTTTCAAAAAACAAACATTAGAAGACAGGTATTTCATCAATTATTGTTTTTATATGCAAAACTATGTTATAGAAGTTCACAGTTAGCTTGTCGTAAAAATGTTATGCAATTTGAGTGAAGACAATTCAGCACATGAAAAAAAAACTGTACTTCAGAAACCTACAGGGTGCTATCTACCAAAGATAAATTGATGCTTTTGAATAGTTCAAATATGGCACATTACAAGTGAGCAGTTTTGGCTTGTTCTTGAAATGAAAGGTCATAGTCTCAATGTACATGCTTGGTGTAACCAGCACACCTCTCTTACACTTTGACATTGTAAGTAGTGCCCACAAATCCATTGTCAAAGAAAACACAAAACAAATATAGGATTGAGAGTGCCAATCTGGCTTGAATGATGTTAACTAAAGGATTTGGGCTATATCCTACTGAGGAAAAAAAAAAACATTCAGAGAACAAGAAGCTTGCAACAGAAAAGAAATTATACATGCCCCGCATCATACCTCTCCATGCCATATTCAACTTTGACAGGTTAACTGAAAACGTTCCAGCTAATTTAACTGATTATTTAAAATATCTCCTGAAAGCAGATTTACAAAATCCCAAACACCATCGGACTTTAAATGATCAGTTTAATACATTTCAGACTACGTGACATACACAGTGATGTCTCTGGAGAGGCATGCAACACACAATGCAGAACTAGTGTGAATAAAACATTTTGGGGAAAGGGCTCCAGAATGACAATAGTACTCTGAACTGTGAGATCTCCTTTTGTTAAATTATTCCCTCGCAACTCTATTTATTCAAAACAACAAAAGCTACTATTTACTTTTCTCATAACTACAGAACTGTAAGTGGAGGTCCCCCAGAGTACCAAATTCACAGGGAGAGGAGCACATCTGAAAAATGAGCAGAAGGCTTACATCAAAAAGAACATTAAAAGCACCCTTACTCAATTACTTCTACTTAACATCACTGTGTTTGGTGAGATAATTCCCTCAACTCAGTGCACAGGAATGCGAGAGTGTGAAATGGGTATAAAACATTTAATTTCTGATTGAGCAGAAGCCAAGGCTTCTGGCTAGCAGTCAAGCACACAGAGGATAATTAAGTTTATGGATTTGGGGCAGCTGATCATCTTCCTTACCCTCATTTTAAGTTCTGGAATTGCATGAATGAAGATTACTCTAGAAAATATTACAGCTAGCTGTAAAATGAGCAATTAAGGCTTACCCTTGTGGTAACTCGAAAGAACTTCTGAATAAAAATAATAGGAACTGAAAACCGTGAAGATAACACTGCTCAAGAAGGGGGGCAAAATCCTTAAATTCTAGAGCGATTAGTAGTCTGTAGAAAAGCCTGCACAGCTAGCATTTCAAACGAAATCAGAGAAAAAGATTCTGCAGTTAGAGGACAGTCTCTCTCTTTCCATTCATCTAGGTTTCAAGTAAGCTATAACACCAGCTGAAAAAGACATTTCATTCAGCTACTGAAAAAGTCTGTTTAAATAAAAAAAAAATACTTGAAAATCCTAAATCAGAATACATCACTTCAAATCTTTTCATAGGACAATTCTGATGATCAGGTACACAATATAGTACATCTGGAGAACTGGTGGGTATTGGACTTTTGTCCCATCTTCCTCTTTATTTAAAGTTTTCCCCTCTGCTTTCTTACCTCCAATAATGGCACCTGCATTGTATCAGATATTTCCCCCACTATAAAGTATGAGAGAAGAGACTGACCTCCATCTCACTACAACCTCTTTTCAGACAGTTCTAGAGACCCTCCTCTTCTCCAGACTAAATAATCCCAGTTCCCTGAGCTGCCCTTTGTAAGACCCCTGCTCTCAACCTCTTCACCAGATTTGATGATCTTGTCTGGACAAGCTCCAAAGCCTTAATGTCCTTTTTGTAGTGAGGGCCCCAAAAATGAACACAGTATTCCAGAGGCAACCTCATCAGCACCAAGACAGGCATGATCACTTCCCTACTAATGTGGGCCAAACTATTTTTGAAACATGTCAGGATGCTTTTGACCTTCTTGGTTACCTGGGCACACTGCTGGCTCATGTTCAGACAGCTGTCAACCAGCTACCCCAGGTCCGTTTCCAGCAGGCTTTCCATCCACTTTTCCCCAAGCCTGTAACATTGCATGGGGTTGCTGTGACTCAAGTGCATTCAGCCCTGTTAAAAACTTCATACAGTTGACCTTGGCCCATCGATCCAGCCTGTCCAGATGTTTCTGCAGAGCCTTCCTGTTTGTGCAGATCAACACTACCTCCCAGCTTAGTGTCATCTGCAAATTTCCTGAGAGTGCACTCATCCAGATCACTGATAAAGACAGTAAACAAAGATGGCCCCAAAACTGAGCCTTGGGGAAATTGCACTTGTGATAGGCTGATTTAACTCCACTCACCACTACTCTTTGGGCTTGGCCATCCAACCATTTTTTACCTAATGAAGAGTACACCTGTCTAAGCCATGAGACACCAGCTTCCCTAGGAGAATGCTGTGGAAGACAATGTCAAAGCCTTGCTAAATTTCAGGTAAACATCCACAGCCTTTCCCTCTTCCACTGGGCAGGATGCCCAGTCATTTTGGGAGATAATCCACCAAATCTATGCATATAAACACCCTGTAAAAATACCAAGCCCTAGTTGAGCCGTACAAGAGTATTTCCCTTCACTGAATGTGATTTGCTTTAACAGCACCACTTATTTGTCTCTAATTGCATACTGCTCACACCAGCCTCCAGTTCAGGAAATTATGAATGCAAAATATCCTACATGCTCTTTATCCTATTCTAATGTCTAAGAGAAAAAAATAAAACAGGACATATCATCACCTCAACGCCTTGAGAGGCCTCCAGAAACACCTCTCCCCGAGCAGGTGGCGTTTCCATCCCCAAAACCACAGACTGCGCCGCCCAGGCCGACCCCTCTGCACCGTGGAGCCCGACGTCCACAGCGAGCGCAGTGCGCGGGGCAGCTGCCTAGCTGCTTCTTCCGCTCTACTCTGCCCCGTTTGGAGCCCTCAGCCAGAACTGAACCCGCTGCGCGGCTGCCGGCGGATACTGCTGCCGGCGGCGGGTGTCGCTGCTCTGCTTCCCTTAGACTGGGCGCGACCGCATGGCGCAGGCCGCGGCCGGCAGCACCGTGGGCCCGCCAGTGTGGTTGCCGATCCCCCTCACCAAGACGGCCCAGCCGAGGATTGAGAAAGTTTAGTCGGTCAGGGAAGTGAGGGGAAGAATGGTGCCAGCCGGAGAGCGACCGCTGGCTGACGGGCGGTAAGAGAATGGAAACGGCATCAGGCGGCCCCCCCAGACCCACACCCACGTCCCCTCCAAGCCGCTGCTCCCTCGGCGACAGGGAGGCGAGCCCACGCGAGGGCCAGGGCCACGTAGCGTACCCGTTAAGGTGATGGCTGTACTCATGGCCGCTCATCCCGATCTCTTTTGCCGCTTGGCGCCAAAGAGGGAGCAGGCGGAGAAAGGGGCGGGGGCAGGGAGGGGTGTTAGCTGCGGGAGCTGCCCCGCTGCCATGTCGAGCCGCGGAGCCGGGATGAGGGCGGCTGGTCGGCGCTGTGCAGTCTGCAGCTCCGAAGCTCCGGGGCACGACGGTTCTTGTTTTAATGCACGTGCAGCGCCCGAGAGCTGATCTCGCTGACTTGAGGGAGGCCATTTCCATCCCTGAGCTTCTGTGAGCCTCCGCAGTAACTTTAAATGAGTTACTTTGTGTTCGAGTTTTCAGTTTTCTGACAGACGCTGCTTCGAGCATTGTGCTTTGACTCAAGCATGCGTGTTTTCACCCAGGTCACACTCTTGAGTTAAATGCTATTTATTAAAGGTTGGCATTAACATATTAAAATGTCTAAGGGTTGTTTTTTGTTCTCTGGATATGACTTTGATGTGGTGAGTTATAGCTTATTAATACCTCCAGCTGCTGCCAAGTTTTAGAAGTCTCTCAGGATGCTCAGGTAGCGGAATGCATATACAGGACATTGCAGTGCAAAATAAGTGTCATAATAATAAATAGTAAGTGCTGGTATGGTGTGTTTTTCTTCATTCTGTGAGAAGATGCCTACCCTGGCTGGCTGGTTGCCACAGGATCCTGTCTTTATGGAAGCACTCATATGGGAGCAAGGTACAGATGTTCACTCTATGGGGCTGCAAGACATCAGGTGAGGACTGCCCAAACCCAGCCATATGTGTCTGATTCAGTTCCCACTGGAGGCAGTGACAGGTGCAACAAACTCACTGAGAGCTGTGATGGACAAAAGAAAAATATTTGCCTTTGAGAGCATCCCCAAGAGGGATTTGTGGGCACAAGCTGTGCAGCTCGCACTGCACATGTGCTGCACCATTGATCTGGATTTGGTCAACAGACGTTGCTGAGATAATGGTTTTCTGCAGCCTGATCAAAATCTTTATCTAGGAGAATGCTTCAAATTGGGTTAAAAAAAGGACAGTTTTGGGAAATGGGGCACAGAGTAGCCCTATTCCAGAAGCTGTCTCTATAGCTCCTCCTTATCCTCTATATGCACGAGTACACCAGGTAAGCAAGGACACCAACATATGCAAGAAGAGGGCTAAGTCAAGGAACCTGGCATGCTCATAGTTATTCTTGAAGCTGTGCTAAAAGAGAATCTGTAGTAATCAAAACAGAGAAATACACTGCTAATATGTTTTCATATTTAAATTGTATCAGCTAGCTTTTTTTGTTGTTGTTTTTTAACAACTGACAAACCATCAAGCTACTAAATTTCACAGACACTCCTGTTCATTTGTAACCAGAAAACTTGGCAAAAGCAGCCTGTTAACATTTCAACTGACAGGTTTTCCAGCCTTCAAAGTAGGAAAACATAGAGCTATTTCAGTTTGCTAGACTTCTACTATCACAGTTTCATATGGACAACAAATGTTCGTGTACAGCTAATGAATGAAAAGGAACAATTTAAATGCAAGAAAAGAAATATAATGAAGGTAGCGCAACTCAGGAAAGCATAAGCCTGAAGGTGAAATGGAAGGCCTGATTATGGTTGATCACGAAGAGAGTTAAAGAGCACTCACTTAATTAATCTGAAGAAAAAATTAGTGCAATTCAGTTTAAAAAGTTTTCTACTATCTATATATGTATTTCTGCACTCTTGAAATAGGAATTAAAATTAATAATGCTACAATCATGCATGCCAATTTTGTTATTTTTAATAATTAAGATTCTGAACGCAAACCATAACAACTACTAACCTTTAAAATGCAGTGCTTATATGCTGATCATACACACTGAATGATGGATTTTCTCATCTCTGAACACTGATAAGGGGTTCTTGCAAACTATTCCTATCCTCTGAATTTATCATGTTTTCCAGATGATATCTGTAAATCAGCCAGAACCAAATTCACACAATGGACCAGATTCAAAATAATACATCCCCATTTCTCAAAAGGAAGACAAAGACTCTTGCTCCCTTCTCTTTCTCTCCCATCGTACAATTAAAAAAAAATACTGCCAAATAACTGCTTATATTATTAGCAATGAGATTTTTGATTGTGGAGTGCATATTGCAACTTTCTATAAAATTACATACGCCTTTTTTTTTTAAATACAAGACTTAACTGTTTTTGCTATGCTTAGCAAATAACTTTCTGTAATAATTTGAAACTGCTCTCATATCTCCATCTATTGAAGTCTAAAAGTGTATGATTTAGAAAAAAAAAAATCATAGAATCATAGAACTGTTTCAGTAGGAAAAGGCCTCTGAGATCATCAAGTCTAACATAGCCTAACGTCACCATGGCCATTAAACTATGTCCCAAAGTGTCACATGTGCATGTTTCTTGAACACCTCCAGGGATGGTGACTCCCCTACCTCCCTTGGCAACCTATTCCAATGCCTGACCACTCTTTCTGTAAATAATTTTTCCCTAATCTCCAATCTAAACCTCCTCTGGCAGAGTTTCAGGCTTTCTAGATCACAGTATCTTATCCTATCACCTGATACTTAGGAAGAAGAGACCAAACCCCACCTCAGTACAGACTTCTTTCAGGTAGCTGTAGAGAGCAATAAGGTCTTGCCTCAGCCTCCTCCAGACTGAACAATCCCAGTTCCATCAGCTGCTCCCATCACCAGCTTTGTTGCCCTTCTCTGGACAAGCTCCAACAACTCAATGTCTCTCCTGTGGTAAGGCACTCAAAACTGAACACAGTATTCAAAGTGTGTCCTCGCCAGTGCTGAGTCCAGGGGCACAATTGCTTCACTACTCCCACTGGCCATGCTTTTCTTAACACAGGCCAGGATGCTGCTTGTCTTCTTGGCCACCTCAGCATGCCACTGGCTCATGTCAGAGAGCTGTGTACCAACACTCCCAGATCTGTAGCACTGCATGGTGTTGCTGTGACCCAATTGCAGGACCTGGCACTTGGCCTTGTTAAACCTCATACAACTGATATTGGCCCATCAATCCAGCCTGTCCAGATCCCTTTGCAGTCTTCCTGCCCTCAGGATCAACATTCTCACCAAACTTAGTGTCATCTGTGAACTCGCTGAGGGTGCACTCAATTCTTTTGTGTAGATCATTGATTAAGATATTAAAGAGAATTGGCCCAAATACTGAACTCCGGGAAGCACCACTTGTGACTGGCTACCTGCTGGGTTTAACTCCATTCTCCACCATTCTTTGGGCCCGAACATCCAGCCAGTTCTTAGCTCAGCAGAGCATCCACCCATCCAAATCTTAAACAGCCAGTTTCTCCAGGAGGATGCTCTGGGAAACAGTGTCGAATGTTTTACTAAAGTCCAGGTAAACAATATCGATTAGCCTTTCCCTTATCCAGTAAATGGGTCACCTTGTAATAGAAGATCAGATTAGTCAGGCAGGATCTGCCTTTCATAGTCACATGCTGATAGGGCCTGATGACCTGGTTGCCCCATACATATTGCATAACAGCATCTAAGATGACCTGCTCCATGACCTTCCCTAGCACCAAAGTTGGGCTGACTGATCTGTAGTTCCCCAGGTCCTCCTTCCAGCCCTTTTTGTAGATGGACATCACATTTGTGAGCCTCCAGTAAGCTGGGACCTTCCCACTTAGCTAGGACTACTGGTAAATGATGGAAAGTGGATTGGTGAGCACTTCCACCAGCTCCCTCAGTACCCTTGGGTATAAAGGTCATTGACTTCTATCTTCATTCAGCATTTCTAATAATACAGCAGTGATACATATCCCAAGATGAAAATGTTTTGGTGGAATTCTAGTTAGGAGACTACAGTGTTGCTAAATAACACATTTTCTGGAAACTTTGCTACAGTTTGTATTTTTCCTCTTCTATTTTAGAATTACACTGAAAATCTCTCTTGTGGTCAAGTTGTGACTGCTGTTTTGACAATGTGGTATGGAGGTGGTACCTGACATGACAGCCTCTTCCTTCATATATATATCCAAAGTAGATTTTGTGGTTACAGGTATTTAGTGGATGTTTCCCATGGATTACATGAGATTTAGGCTTGGATCTTGTGTTCTAAACATAGGATTGTGCTCAAGGCTGGCAGCTTCACTTCTTACAGGTGTGGGGCAAAGTCTCAGTGCCTGGTATGTTCCATGAGCCTTCTCTGGCAGTTGCCTGCTTAGAAAAAGCAGCAGCTCTTCTGGATCTGCTGTCTGAATCCTGCTCTCCATTAACTGTCTTACACTGTGATCTAGAAACTCATTTGTGCACTTCATTTGTCTCAGGACCCTTCAGATCTCTGTGACAGAACTGGAGTGTGTTAACTCACAGCTCCTGTTAAAACTGGTATGTGCTCAAATCGGTTGAATTTCTTTTAGTTTTGTGTCTGACACTCTAGTCCTCTCCTTACACATTTCTCATTAATTGGACAGAAGGGTGTGTATGAAGATACATGGAGTACTTCAGGTAGTCTTTTCTAGGTTATTTTTGTTTGTCTTTCATTTCTTAGGTGGAAGTCCCAGGCATGGATTATCATGACCTTGCTGTATCTATATCAATAAACAATCTGAGCTAATTTAAAATATTCTAGATGCTCTTATTAATGAGAAGTGATACAAGTTTGAAAGACATGCTAAATATATAGCCATCTGTCAAGATGCTTATATTTTTAGCTTACTGCTTGTAACATTTCCACATCTTCTAACTTTCACTTTTGATAAAAGCAAACTAAGCTGAGTTTGGGGAAAGCCCAGGTTTCAGACCTCCTCCCTACTTTCTTGCTGCTTGCCAAGAGACTCTTTTAACTTTGTTGGCAAGAAAGATCTCTCCTCATATATATTATGTGTGTATGTTGTCATCCAGAGAATAATGTTTGATATTTTTTGTTTCACCTAAAATCATTATGAACATATGGTGGCTTTCCTAATTTTGACTGCTTTCTTGTTCTATTCATACTGACAGTTCTAGTTATAGGCCAGTGCCCCGATCACATCATCATTTCTTTGCTGACAGTGTATTCTCCTGTTACATGTGTTCTTTCTGTATGTTATTTCCCGGTATTTGATTTTTTTCTAGTGTTTGTAAGTATATCTCTGACCAATTCTCTACTTTTGAAGTTATTTGTTCCTTTCATACCTGCCCTTGCATCCAAATTTCGTGTTTTGTGCAAACTAGTAAAATTGACAGGACAAAGACAAGTAGTAGAAAAAACAGAAGATATTGCATGTGATCTTTTCTCCTATCTGCATACAGAACTGGAAATCCCAGATAGTCTTGCTAGGTTGTCCTGTGAAAAGTAAGCTGAGTCATGAAGTCTCAGACTGCAAGTATGCTGGCAACCCTAGTCTTTCCTTCCAAAATAGGAATTACCTTCTTTGCCCACCCATACTAGTCATGATCACAACTATTCCCTAATTAGAAGTGAAAAAATAATTTTCCACTTTGAGCAAGAAATTTCACTTTCCTGACATGTTGCTTCCTTTCTCATCACCTGCCTACATAGTTCACAGCTTTCTATTTCTTCTGTTACCTTCCCCTTATTTTCCAAGGTTACTTGTAACATCTAAGAAGATTATATTCTGTTTCCATCCTTTCTGATTTGGCATGATTTTCCTGTCACGATGCAGTAGCTTTTCACATTACTTCCATGATATTTCTCTAAGTCCACAATCTGTTGTAGTCTATCAACTTGCAAAAACTCCAACTGGACAATAACATTATCTGTAATCACTACATCAGACACATTCTGAAAAAAGAAACCTTTACTTTTCTACCCCATACAAATAATCTTGAATACATCTATCTTTTCATATCTGAGCAACTGATTTTCTCTTTGTAGTTGTTAATGTGTTTGCTTGCTTGGTTTTCTTTTATTCTCCTGATACAAATTCCTTTTATGCTTGTCTTCTTGAACTTCAATGGAATTTCTCTCTGTGTTTCTTATTCCTTCCACTTTTTTCTTCATTTATTGTAAGATTTAGACCTCTTGTATAGATTTTTTTTTTTATTTCTATGTATAATTTCTTGTCATTTATCTTAGTTATATCTTTATGTTTCGTTATTACTATGTGATAATACTTTAATCTTAAATATAAGAGTAGCTATACAGAATCCTTTTCTTACATTTTTTTGTAGTATTTAGCATGGAATGGTTTAGGTAATGTGCTAAACCCATTCCATGATGAGAGATTAATTATCCTTTGAGCTGTCCTATGGATTAGGGTAAAAAACCCAAAGACAACTATTTAATGATTCTTAGATATACTGCTTTAGCTAGCAAAATTAAACAAAAGAAACAAAAAGAACTACTGCAATCACTCTGGTTTTGTCCTGTATCTCTCCTCAGCATCAAGAGATCCCTTTGACCTACTTGCCTTTCAAGTTTGCTAATATTCCCAATTTCCCCAGTACCCGTTAGCACCAAAAGCATTTTCCTTCCTTGGTAATAACTACTCCATTGTTAGGATGTAGCAGCAAGAGAAATACAAAACAGGAGGCATGAATCATTTCTTTTGTAATATCCTAAATGTTAGCTTGACACCAGGGCAGAGGGAGCTCAGGTACCACTATCATATATGACTTTTCATCTCTTCCGTCTAAGTTCTGGCTGTTTCCTAAACTCGTTGAACTAATTACAGAAGAGCAGCTAACAGCCACGCAGATTTAACTTATCAATAATGAAAAGTCAGCTGGAGCTGTCAGGAAATACATTTGACATCCCAGTGTCAAAGAACAGGAACTCTGTTCCTTCTGTAGATATGAGGGGAAATATAATCATTAGTAAACCTAATTCATTTTATAAGCAGTGTTGTCAGTGTGATTCCTTTTCAAGATTTCCTGGCACTTTCCTATTATGAGATTCTGCTTTTAGTGGTCTACACGAGACAAACATGATTTGCTCAGGATGAAATAACCCAAACTGAGCATTTGCTACTACTGTTTCTGTGGTTTTTAGGTTGTATCCACATTTTTATGCTATTGTGACTTTAAAACCGTTATAAATAAAACCATATTCACATTAGGAAGGCATCAATTCAGATGATAAAGACAGTGTATGGTAAATGAGGAACTGTAGCCTAGAGCCACAGCAGCTTTGTGCTATGGAAGATGGCTGATTAGCTAAAGGTGGCAAAGAGCAGGATGTGATCTTTGAAGCAGGAATCACTGAGGAATTCAGAAGTGGATATGCTACAGATTGTGAAAGTGGAAGGCAAACATTGGTTAGATATTTCCAGTTCTTATTTCTCAGAATACAACAGGATGTTATTAGGGTTCAAAGTAGCGAAGAAAAAATGTCTTTTGTGGCCAGCCTTCAGAGTAGCCTAGGGAGATAAAGGAATTAAGTAACAGATGTACTTTTTCTTTCCTTTTTTTTTCAAAACTGAAGAAGCAAAAGGCAACTGAAATGTGATATCCTTCATTTGCAGGAAAGTAAACTGAAAAAAAAAAAATCCCTATTACTTTTTTTAAAATTCAGTGGGTTCTATAGAGAGAATACCAAGGAGAACTCTGAATCTCTCCACTGGTATATACATCCTCTGGGGTGAGCATTTTTCCACAGAAGATGTCTTACACAAGCAAAATAAGAAAGAGGCCAAAAATCACAAGAATTTTATGGGCTTTGTGAACATTGACTACTCTTGTTGGTACAACTCTTTAGGATAAAAATATTTCTACGCAGAGTCTGTTAAATGGACTGTAGCGTGGGTTGCGGGTTGTTTTTTTTTAAGGATTAGAGAACAAAGATCCAACATGGATCATTTTGTCTGTGCATACGTATTATAAAATCCTGCAAGAGGTTTTGCAACGCTTCAGCTGATCTGCAGTACCAGAACCTGAAATTAGCTAGGACAACGGAATCAATATCGAGCAATATTTTGTCTCTGAAAGAAATGCAGTCTGACAGAGAAGAGTAAGAGCATTGTAATGATTCTGTAAGGAAACCAAGACTCTGGATACAAAGCCAGATACAGAAATTCTCTGTAAAGCAGTACAAATTAGTTGATGTCACCAGAGCAAGAAAACTGTAGTGACAGAATAAAATGTTATCGAGGTTCCAGAATACTTTATTATCACCACCTTAGGTCACTAAGCTTCACAAGCTATATCCATCAAGTTTGATAGCAGTATATATACTCACAGCTGAAGCTAGAAGGTGTAGTGCTTTAATGTACTAGCGATTTACATTAAGACACCTGGGTTCAAAGTCAGTTTATGACAAGAACAGAATGGGTTTGTTGGTCTCAGCCTGCTCTCTAGTGGACAATTACACATAAACCCGGTCCTGAGAAGAATCCCAAGAATTAAGGTTGTTGAACAAGACGTATTCGTATTCTCTGAACAAAACTATTTTAAAATCACTTAAACTGGATACCTGTGCTTTCTGTGCTATTCTGAAACACTGTAAGATGAGACATTGCCATCAGCATCTCCTAAATATTGCGTTCCATATTCTCATTACCAGGATTTGAAAGGACACAAGAGAAGGGGATACACTACAATGGAAGGCAGTAAAGGCAATTAGATACTTTCATGTTAGTGGAAAATGAAGATAAGATGACATACTGCTGTGACAGACATCTATAATGTTTATGACTGGGTCTTTATGATTATGTCTTCATCTGCTCTTTTTCATAATACAAGATACTGGGACACAAACAAACAAAAGACACATAATGATAAAAATAAATATTTTCTTGATAGGTAACTAACCTGTAAAAGTAATGTGTGAAATACATCTTAGAGCTAGATAAGACTTTAAAAAGGTGATGGGTTTGTGTAAATAATAAGAATAGCTAGAGTTATGTTAGGTAGATTAAAATATATGAGAGATATAAACTCTCATGATTCAAAACATAAACCAAACATGAATTGCCTGGAGCATGGGAAGAAACTACACACAGAGATGTTTTATTTCATGACTGTATCTCATAAAATGACTCCATTGACTTCAGCAGGCAGGCAGTAGAATGCTGGACTCTAGGATTTGTATAGTCTGTGGCATTTCCTGTGCTTCCAACATAAATTCCTTAGCGATGCATTTGCAGAAATCAGCTGTAAAAAAATTGTCTGGAACTCTGGCCCCATTTCAGGTTATTCCTCTTTACACTGCTGAACATTTTATTCATCAGGAGAACAACACTCAGTGATGCCGAAGCATTTACAATTACAATCATATGCCATCAATAGAGGCAAAAATGTTATTGAGTTTAATATAAAAAATTAACATTAGTTGCATATAAATGACCATTATAAATTATACCTATTTATGTATATATACACTATATTAACATTTTTTTTCCCCAGACTTGTGCTTTGTCCTAGCTTAAGCTGAGCATTCCATTATATTTCATCATGTCGGCTACCTCATTTATTTGCAGGAACATCTGAACACTTCCAGATTTTACAAGTCTACATTTCAGGTTCAAATTAAATTTAAAATTCCTTTCTTATCTAATAGAGTTTACCTTACAGAGTGGCTACTGTTTACTGTGTTTAGAATGCTGTATTTCTAGATCTTACATAATGGGGAAAAAACAAACCAACCAAGCAAACACCCCACCCCAAAGAAAAAAATACCAACACAGTGTCTTTTCAGGCTCTTGATGTCAAAACTGCCTCTCTGACACTCTTCTGATTCCAAAGTTACTACATCATAAATTTTTGGTAAGACAGTAGACAGTAGTTTTATCTTCAATTTTGCAAAGAAATGCAATTCCACATATACTTTAAAATGCGATTTATCAACCACTGATTTCAGTTGCTCTCTCAGCTTCTAGATAGACTATTAGTTATCAAAGCCCTTCATTCCATGGTGCTTTCATAATTACCATTTCTGATTAGTTTATTTCTTATCTTCTGATAGTTGATGATTCACTTTAAGGTTGAACCAGTAAATGCTAGTGTAAAAAAACAACATAAAAAAACCCAACATTTTTCTAGACTTTGTAGATAAGAAGTGAATGTTAACTAATTTTAAAGTTAACTAAGTGAATCTAGAGGCCTCTAAAATCACAAGGCAAGTAAAGTCAAATCTTAATGTATTGGGGAAGGAAGGGAGCTGACTCATAATTTCTGCTTATATGAAGATGACAACAGGCATCCATGAGTAAATTCATACTCCAAAGTTATGTATATATGGAGTCATTTGATGAGTGTAATTTCCTTGAAGATTTAAAAAAATAATTTAAAATGTTAAATAGGACCTAAATTTGTCAAGCATAGCACAGAGGAACAGCTGAGAGTCTTAGAACTTCAAAAGAATTTGAGTGATGCATTTAAATTCAGGTTCATGACATGAACTAAGATAATTACCAGGAAAACAGCAGCTTTTGCAATCAATAATAGACATTGGATTAAGTTTGTCAATTTTTCTGAGCTGACAAATGAAAGATGATTGCTGCTGAAATAAGCTGCAGATTCTATGAGAAATACTATGGTCCAAAAGAACTAATGCTTTTACTTTCAAAGTGGGAAGGTGTAAGAAACATTAATAAAGCTATTTATATTTAGCTGGTTTAGCTGTTTACCCTGTAAAGAAAAGTTACTTGATGGAGGTAGTCTTCTGTTTCCACCTGGCATCAAACATAGCTTTCTAAAACATCTTTTCCTGTTCTATTCTCCCGATAATTCAACAGCAGTAGGACCAAGAAAAACCCTGTCAGGACTACTGACTGCTTGCATAGAATTTCTGTTGTACTCATGACCATCCGCTGGCAAATACTGATGCTCAGAGCAAAAATAAGATAGCTACAGCTCAAAATGGGTAGCGCTGAAAATGGGATATAGCAAGTGTACTGGTAAAGGAGAAATCCCACCCATAACAGTGGTGCCTCACTGCTAGAGGACAAATAAAAAACAGTATTTATCCTATGCAAGATCTTAATCTTTATTTGTGATCTTACAAAGAGCTTAAAATCCCTTCTTTCTGCACAACAGAGATCTGTGCATACTGAAGGAGGACCATACTGGAACCATGATTATATATTCCAGGGATATAAACCACTGCATGACAGCTCAGGATCAGCCAAAGCTGATCAAAGCTTCAAGAATCTTATCTCCCCAACTTCTGCAGGAGCCCACTGTGACAAGCTTATCTCTTTGATCGCAAATTTAGAATGTGTCAGAATGGGTTAATCCTACAGCTTTAATTACCAAAAAAAAAAAAGTCAAATGTGAAAACAAAGTGGTAGGCAGGACCCAAACTTCCCGTTTTCTCACTGCTTTCTGTCCCTTGGAAAGTGTCATGGCATGAAGGGAAGTTCCAACTTTTGGATTTCAGCTTTTACTCAGCTCTTCTTCAAAAGGTTTCTGAACCATGCTGCAGAGAAACATGAGCAGTGAAGAACCTTAGAAGTCTGAAAAAGTACCATAGAAAGGAAGTGAGAAGGATCCCCATATGTTCTTATTTTTACACTTCATTATTTTGAAAAGTCATTGATTTTGAATGCTATAACTGAACCCTCTTAGCCATGATACAGATTTCCTGGAGCAGACAGTCACTTCCCCTGTATTCAGAAGTACAGCATGCTTCAGACAAGCCTGACATTGCCCTGACTGGAGAACCAGCTGAGGGGCGAGCAACTGATGTCATTTACCTGGACCTGAGCAAGGCCTTTGACACTGTCCTGCACCACATCCTGGTCTCCAAGCTGGTGACACATGGGTTTGATGGGTGGACCACTAGATGGATTAAGAACTGGCTTGATGGCCACACCCAAAAGGTGGCTGTCAACAGGTCCATGTCCAAGTGGAGGCCAGTGACAAGTGGAGTCCCTCAGGGATCAGTCCTGGCACCAGTCTTGTTCAACATCTTTGTTGGTGACATGGAGAGAGGCATTGAGTGCACCCTCAGCAAGTTTGCAGACAACACCAAGCTGTGTGGTGCAGCAGACATGCTGGAGGGCAGTGATGCCATCCACAGGGACCTGGACAGGCTGGAGAGGCGAGCACAAGCTAACCTTATGAGGTTCAACAAGACCAAGTGCAGTGTCCTGCATCTGGGTTGGGGCAATGCCAAGCACAACTACAGGCTGGGCAGTGACAGGTTGGATAGCAACCCTGAGGAGAGGAACTTGGGGGTGCTGGTGGACAAGAAGCTCAACATGAGCCGGCAGTGTGCACTTGCAGCCTGGAGGTCCAACCAGATCCTGGGCTG